>OY998143.1:5490105-6004668 GCA_963921925.1 Sphagnum tenellum | reverse complement strand
AACTCTTGCTCCCCCCCCCCCCCCCTCGGGGCCTTCGCCCCGTCGGAAATCCAAAATTCGTTCCAATTTTTTTGTGTTGTTGTTTTACTCGTTTTTCCAGCTGGGTAGACTTTTTTGTACTTTTGGGTGTTGTCAAATTTTTAAGGCTTTTGTAAATTTGGATTTTCTTGGAGCTCCAATCGAGTTCCCCCGAGTGTCCACATAAGAAAGCCCAAAGCCATGATGATGTTTTTCTTCGCCCGGGTGGTCACGCAACAACAACGATTTGGTTTGGAACAAAACCAAAAAAAAAGGGTACCCACCAACCCACCCATCCACACTCGTCTATAGGAAAGGAAGGAAGGAAGGAATGGGTATTTTGTGTTTTGCCGAAGCCCCCAAAATTGCAGATGAACAGTTTTTTTTTTTTCCCCGGAACAAAATGATGAGTTTAGAGGGGGGGGGGGGGAGAGAGGGGGGGTAGACCTTTTTGAAACGTGTAGAGAATCACCGAATGAATAATATTTATTTCCGTTCTCGCTCGTGGACACAATCATAGCCAAACTTACTTCATTCCGCTCGATTTAACTAAACTCGGCCCCTTCTTGTGGATACAAATCATACCCAACCTTACTTCATTCCGCTCGACTTAACTAAACTTGGCCCGTGTCATCCGCGTCAATACGAATCATACCCAACCTTACTTCATTCCGCTTGTCTGACCTAAACTTGGCCCGTTCGTCCACATCGACACAAATCATACCCAACCTTACTTCATTCCGCTCAACTTACCTAAACTTGGGGTTTTGTGTATTTGATTCCGTAAAGGTGTGGTGTGCTGAATAGGTTTTGATCCGATGATTTATCAAAATGTCCGGCAACACCCAATTCAGGCTGACTTTACCGCCCCCGCCCCCGCCCTCTTTAAAACCCGTTTGTTGAACATACAAGATTTCCATGTCATGTTTTTGTGCCAATCCCGACTTGATTGGCTTTTTGAAACGTCATATTATCGTCTCTTTTTTTTTTGGCAGAAAAGTGCCCCTCATGAGCCCCCCCAGACATTGCAAATTTGAAAATAATGTTATTTAGATACATACCATTTTATTTTTATTTTTCTAAAGAATAGTGTTATAATTTATTTTAATTAATTAAATTAAATTAATTTCTAAACTCCCCTTACAATTCTATTTCTATTTCTATTTCTATTTCTATTTATTTCTATTTATTTATTTATTTTTATGTATACATATATTGAAGTGAAATTCAAAAGAAGAACACCTTTCCAAAAAATCATAAATAAAGAGCCTTTTCACTTGACACCCATTTTATTGGGTAAACCCTCCCCTACACCTCCACCCCCCCCACATTATTATTATTATTATTATTATATTAATTGTTTTTTATTTATTAAAATAGTTGATAAGAGAAAAGTATGTCCACTTATCACACAATTCCTCCTAATGTGGGCTTTTTGGATGGGAATTTGATTTAATTTAATAGTAGTAAGTAAATCTAATTGACAAAACATTCTTCACCTTTAATATCTATAAGGAATCTAAAAGCCCTTTTGTGTGTAGAGAATGGGGATTTTTTTTTAGGGTAAATTTAGGGTTTAAAGATCACATTTTAGCCACACTCAACCCCCCCATTCTTAGAATTTTTTTCCAAAACAAAATTTTTGTTTTGCAAATCTTTTAGAAGCTATTATTATTCATTTGTTCGTGCTTTCTTGTGCACGTTTTTGATGTGTTTGTAAGTAAGTAAATTTGTTTACAACTTTTGTTTAGTTTCAAGTGTTGTGTTGTGTAGTGTTGTCTTCATTGTTTGAACGAATGTCTTCTCTAAGGGTTTAGGGTTATGGGTATTTTGGAAGGGTTTAGGGTTACGGGTATTTTGGAAACATGAAAGAACCAACAATTTTCATGAAAGAATGGAGAAAAGAACCGGCGGTTATGTAGGTGGGTTTTTCAAATTTTCGAAGATTTTGAGAACCGTGATTCTATTATACCCACATTAAGTTGAAGTTCTTCACCGCAATTAAGAATTCTTAGCATGGGAACAACGCCCGGCCACCCACCATTTCCGAATACCCACATCAATTTGAGTTTCGTTCGCCCTAATTGAGAGTTATTACAAATGTTGGCCGGCTTATCGAAATATCGATATTTAAGAAATCAATGGTAGAGACGGTTATCAAAAAGATTGGGTAATAATCATCAATTATGCATAAGGGTAAACCCTAAAATATTTCTTCCCCCCTTAAGAGTTGGGGTTCTTTTTTGTAGGTGTTTATGTTGCCTCTTTCATTGGAAAAAACTTAAGTTCCTTAGAAAAACACCCAATGATTTGGAAAACTGAGCCCTAAAGAAAACAAAGAAAGCAAAGAACAAGCTCATTACATTAGGTCATGGCTCCCACCCTCTTCATGGCTAGTTCAAAACAAAAAAAACATATGAGAAAACATGAGGACCCAAAACAAGCAAGCTCATTGAGAGTAATGAAGCTCTCTACTCTACCAAACCTTAAACCCTAAACCCAAAAAAAAAAAGAGAAAACATGAGGACCCAAAACAAGCAGGCTCATTGAAAAAAATGATGAGAAAAGATGGAACCCATACATAATCAGCAAGCTCATTCATTGTGTAATGGCTCTTCACTTTATGGCAAAGTCCTAACAGAATCATGAGAGAAGATGGAACCAACCATGTGTGACAAGGTTAGGTCATTTTTGTGTAGGAGAAGAGCCAGTTCTGTGTTTTGAGGTGCTTGGAATGAAGAGGATGCAAGCACCCAAGTTTCCAGGCACCGAGAAAACACAGAATGGCTGAAATACAACTGAACCCTTCTTCTACATAAAGATCATATGTTTTTAATCTGCCATATTTCTTTTCTATTTTCTCTTTCCATGTTTCAAATTTCTTCTTCCTACCATGATCATGGTTTAGATTAGAGAGCATTTTGCTATTGTGATTGAGTTCGTTGGATCTTGCTTGGAATCAAATGTCAAAGAATTGGTGAATGAGAAGAAAGGAAAAAAAAAAGCCAAATGATAAAGATACAAAGAAAAGGAAGGACGATGGATTTTGAAACATTAAGGTTTTTCTTTATTCCGTGGAAGATTCCTGAAAATCTTCTCTTTGACAATGGATAGCAAATTACAAAAGGAAAACAAAAACACCCGTGTCTTTACTACTGGGCAATGAAATTGATTCGATATTCAAGACAAATCTTTACACTCAAAAGTCAGCATCCTACACCGATGCAAAAAAGTCCCTTTCTTCCATATGCAATAGAGCCAACCAAAACAAAAACTTCTATTTATTTGTGCATCTGACATCACAGGTTAACAAAATTTTAATCCAACAATTCTCAAGCTTTCAAAAGTGTCATCAACATTCGGCTAATAAGGGAATGAATGTTTTAACAACAAAAAGCACCGAGTAGTTGATTCCATCATGATTTGGACATTCTCTCAGAAGAACCTCACGTGCGGAATCAAATCCCATCTAAGAATCTGGTACCCAAACAAATTGCATATCATAAACAATGAAGAGTTTTGAATGTGGCAACATTCCTGGGCATCCTCTCTCCTGGAATGTGAGACAAGGAACAACACAATTTTAAAAGCTCATGAGACCACATTAGGTGAATATAATTCAGGTACTTCTTTATCTAGAAAATCCAAGAAAAAACCTCACACTGATGCAGCAGGCAAAACTCTGAAAATACACATTCAAAGCTTCCAGAACTCACAGTGATTGCAGGCAACTATGAAAAATACACATTCAAAAGTTCCGCAACTCGCAGTGAGGTAGGCACATTCAAACACATACTCAAGTTCCCAGATCATGTAGTATCTGCTGGATGATGCAAAAACTTCCAATAAGCATTATATCCTCAGTTGCATTACACAAACTCATACCCTTGAGTCATACTTCTTCTACTCTATGGCTCATGCCCCACCAAAGTCCCTTTCTTTCCATCTCTTACGGGCACACTTCTGCAGAAACATTTCTAGAAGCAGTGTGTTCTTGGCAAGGAGCATTCATTTGCATTAAGGAAAAAACCCATTGCCATGCTGCTGCTGGTCACCCTTGGTGTTGTTATGCTCCTCCTGCTGAGTTGTTGACTCATTGACAACACACCTGCAACAGCATAAAAAACCAAAATTGGTTTCACAGCACAACCACCCACAGAACCTCAACTGATGATATATACATATATGGTAAGCAGACTCTCTATGATGGTGTCATAGAAAGCAGCAACAGGAAAGTTGGATCCCCCAAAAACTTTTGCAAGCATATCTGTGAGATTGCAGAGGAAAAAACTCCACAGCAACACAATAATGAGTCTGGTCATAAACCTCATGAGTGTTGTTGTTCACAAGGTGTCAGAACCCTGAACCCCAAACCTTAAACCCTTTTTAATAGCAGTTACAAAGCTTACCATGTCTCCCCCACTGACTTCATCAGTTTCTGGTGATGGCAGTGGGGGGTGTAGATAAGTATATATACAATGGTCTGCCCACAATTTTGGGGAAACACATTACACAACCCAACTGTACTACTGAGCTTCTGTTGCATTTCTGGAACCAACAGGAAGAAGAAGAAAACTCAGTCATGATGTTGCCTTAGCAAATTGTTTGCACATTTCAATCATTCAACAAAGAGAACCCCTAAACACTATACCTGAGCTACACAATATAATATATGACAGCAATAAATACCCTGCAACAGAGATTGGAAATGCTTGTTGCTCCTGCTCTCATTAACTACACAACTTTCTTTTGCAAGGCTGGAAAAAGCATGGATTGCACTGAATAACTTACACTAGTATGTGTGTGGAGGTCCTTGAGTTGGCAGCATTCCAAACCGTTTCTTGCAAATTATGCGGTGCTTTGAGAACTTGTCATCAGGAGAAAACCTGGCTGCAAAACAAACCACCCACAATTTGGGTTCAAAGAGGATGGATTGAGATTGAGAGGTGAGTCTTTCAATAGTCTTCTTCTTAGAACGTTGTATGGGGTACTGCAAAAAAATATGCGATACAAAATTTCTTCACAACACAACAATCAAACCGCTATGGCAGCAGCTACTCTGCCAGATATCTATTCAATTCAAAAGAGGGTATGTGGGGACTTACCAGGATGTGCTGATACTGTTGGTCTCTCCTCTGGTGTCTCTTTCTGCAGCAGATGAATCAAAATTTGAATCAGAATCAAAAGGATCCATCCCGAAACATGAAAAAAAAAAAAAACTAGAAACAGCGACATAAAACTTTCAAAATCAAGTAGTAAAACAAAAGAGATCTTCACAGTGGATTGCAACAGAAGAAGACGAAGGGAAAAAAAAAAAAAAAGCTGAATATTGCACAACTCTACCTTCGTACAGCTACAGGGAAACCAAAAGCATGAGAAGAAGCGGAAATAACAAAAGAAGAAGAGAAAGAAGAAGAAAAGGATATGGCAACAAAGAGAAGAGCACACTCACCTTCAAGGTATAGACCTTGTCGCCATTCTCGTTCACGTAGTACATAAGATACATGGCTGCTGATAATACAACTACCACCACTCTCCTTCTCCTTGCCAATCCAAGAGCACTAAACACGCACGCAAGCAAACAAGGAGACAAACAAAATCACCTCTGCAACAACGGAAAGCAAAGCAAAGGGATAGCAAAATCACTGCGCATTGGACTGCAGCAGCAGCAGCAGCAGCAGTCCAGTGCGCTTTGCGTTTCTTTCGGGCTTGCATTAGGGTTAGGGTTTGGGTATTTTTGCAGGGATTTTTTTTTTGGGCCATATTTGTGATGTAGCTGAACTAGTGACCATCATCAACAATAAAGTTTAGCCAAATTTGGCTATAAACAAGGAATATGAAAGTAAAAAAAGTTTAAGATTCCTTCACATTTTTGGCTACAATGCTAGAACCCAATAGAGTAAATCTGGCAATTTTTTATTTTTTTAACTGTAGAAATTTGGCTACAAAACCCAAAAAAACACATAACTTTTAGCCATTTTTGAAATTATTTTTAGCCAAGTCACTAAAATTTTGCCAGGAAAAAAAAAAAAAAGGCTGGTTTTTTCCTACATAGAATTGGTAAGAAAATTTTCAGACTCCACATGTTATGGTTTTAGGGTTTAGGGTTTATGGTTTTACACTTGTGTGTTGGATCAACATTCATTCAAACCACATTACTTACACAAAACTTCCATGCACACTCTTAATGGCACAAAATTCAAATAGTCTACGTAGACACCCTATTATGGCTTTTATAAGAGGCATGTGTATAATCGGATGAACCTATATTACTAACACAACTCCTCACATGTTACCTTGCAATGAACCTCTAACATATCTCAGCTATGCATGAAGGTTGAGAAGCATTGACCTGCATCATAGAGCAACATGGTCGATACAAAATTACACATCACAAATTGTTAAAATGTTCAAAATTATGTCACATGATGATGTATCACCTTGATTCTAAATGCACTAACAACTACTATTAAAAATATGCTAACCATATGTCTAAACCAATTATTAGCAAACCTCTCTCAAGCACTTAGTTGACATAAGATTCCCCTAACCATGTGTGATTTCCCCATTGTCAAGCTTCCCCATGAAAACCATATGCATGCAAACTTGCATCTTCCCATGAACGTTGGAGGTTCCTACAACATCTATTTTTAACAAAAAAAATTGTCACTCTATTGGAATGGAGTTTGAATCTTTCTATGGACCCATGCTAGTTCGATCAAGGTAAGGTGTGAAACATCTTTACCTTCCTTTCATGCTTTCCATTTTTCAATTATTGTCTTCATGTTGAACTTGCAAATTGCAAGTGTGAGTCTACAATACGAAGCATAGTAAACATTTATTAATAAATGAGCATTAACTTTAATTGTAAGATGTCACCTTGCTTAACACAATATTACACTGACCAAACATGACATGCTCCCACTCCTTGAGGGATTCAAAAGTGAGTCCAAACTGAAAACACCGGAAGAATGAAAAGTCAAAGCATGCTCTCCAGCTCGCAACACTTTTGAGGGGTAAAGGGGCGTGCTGGAGCTCCGGGATGGGACTAGGAAAATTTGACAAGCTTCAACTACTCACACAAACTTGCACAAAACCAACACAAGGTGATTAATGCATAGTTGGAGCATTTTTTGTGCTAGAACGAGCTATAGGCAACTTGAACCCACAAGACTCATCATGGCCCGGACTTGGGGGAAGCTACCACCTTCCCCCTTATAGTATACAATATGCCTCTCCACAAGGCCCACATCTAAATGGCATTTGGTCTCAAGATTCCCAAATGGGATTTGTTGGTCAATTTCAAGAGGTGTTTACCTAAATCAAATTAGAATTGGGGTGTTGCACAATTAGTGAATACATTATTGACATTCAATGGTTTCCTTCCTATCAAACTACTTCCAATCAACTTTCATTATGGGAAGAGGGAGAGGTTAAAAAAAATTAATGTATTGTTTTCTTTGGGCAAGATGTAACCAAATTATTTTTAAATATGTGCATAAGGTGACCTTGCCAACTAAGAAATATAACATTTACATATTCTACAAGCATTACCATCGATTTAATT
The DNA here is from genome assembly GCA_963921925.1 of Sphagnum tenellum. Lineage (NCBI taxonomy): Eukaryota > Viridiplantae > Streptophyta > Sphagnopsida > Sphagnales > Sphagnaceae > Sphagnum > Sphagnum tenellum. The sequence goes on along the minus strand of OY998143.1, from coordinate 5,997,083 downwards.
AACAAACCAAAGTATATGGGCTAATTGATGATGTATTTGCTCAATTAAGCACGTATGTTGTTTTCAATGTTTTAAATTTATGGTTGAGGTTTTGGCAAATTTGGATTTCTTGATTATGGTTTTACCCCACCAATGTATTTGAAAGGCACATGAAATGGTGTTCAAAGGTCATATGGTGAGTTCACATGCATATAATTTAATGTACCAAAGGTATAAATTGTCCAAAATTTTACAACACTTAAAACAATTATCAATGTGTGAACATTCTTAGAGCTAGTAGGTTATTATCAAAAGTTCATTAGAGGTTATGCCATGTTGGTTTTGCCTCTATTGAATTTTCTCAAAAAATACGTGACCTTCAACTAGACCTATGCATGCTACGTAACGTTTCATGAATTTTAAAAAAGGATTTATGAATCACCCAATGTTAAACAAGCCAAACTTTGACAAAAGTTTCATCTTAGACATCAATTAGTTTTTGCATGGAATGGGTGTTGTCTTAAATCAAAATGTGGATTAATAAGAAGTTGTGATCTTCTATGTTAACAAGTCTTTTTCAACTACACAAAAAAATACCATCCCATGGAAGGGGAGTGTTATGCCTTAATTTGGGGTGGTATGCATTTTTAATATTACCTACACATGAAGCATTTTATTTTGAAAAAGATCACAAGCCTTTTGAATGGCTGATGGTGATTTTAAATATGCATGAGAGGTGCAAGTTTAGATGGATTAATCTTTTACAATGTCGTGGTTTCAAGATCATGCGTAGACTCAAGATGAAACATGACAATGCAAACACCTTAAACAAAAATCTAATGGATGTAGCAAATGGAATATTTTTTGAAAATGAAATTTAAAACATTAGAACCTTGGCAATATTGGCAATAGGTGATAGAGTTAAATGGTGTGGATGGAAAGTAGTTGTTACTATTGATTTGGCACATAGGAGGAATTAATGAACACATGTGCATTGTTATTATGGAATTAACCATGATTAAATGTGTGATTTAGAAGCAAAGTTTGTTGCTACTTTTTTGCAAATGGTTGAGGTGGAAGAATCAAACCATCAAGAAAATAAATTGGAAGAATTTGGAAAAAATAACAAAATGCTTTTATTGGGAGCTTGTGAAGGAGGTGGCAAGAGCTTTAAAGTGTTCTTTCAATGTTTGGTTCAATAAAAGTGAATAATGGAAATTAACATGATTGGCCCCATAAAAAGTGTAGTAACCATGAATGTGGGGAGCTTTCAACAACATGTTCTTATTAGCATCATGGACAAATGACGTGCTCCCAAGTTCCTTGTTGGACCCAAGTTGGGTCCAAGTTAGTCAAATAGCGTAATTGTTTGAAACTCGGGCACACTCCCAGCTCTCAGCATTAAAAGGGATAGAGGGGGATGCTGAAGCTCCAAGATGGGACTAGGAAGAGGGACAAGCTTTAGTTACTTACTCGAACCTGCATCAAACCAACCAACAAGTTGATTAGTTCACATTATGGAGTACATTTAGTGCTAGGACAAGCCATGGGCAATCTTAGATTCACAAGACTCACCACGGCCCGGACTTGGGGGAAGCCATCACCTTCCAACATATAGTATTCTCTACGTCTCTCCACGGCACCTACATCCGAATGGCTTTTTGTTCCGGGACTCCCAAGGAGGAGTCTTGAAATTGTCCCGATTTAGATTCCTGGGACTTTATGAGTTCATAACTTTTTTTTCATACCTCCGATTGGGATGAAGTCTCAAGCAAACTTGTAGCTCTCCTTGAGAACTTTCCAACGGTGTGTCGCACTCCACCTGCACACACTGGGGTTGAGTCAATTTCCGACTTTTAGTGGTCGCGAGTTAAATTGCCAATTTGACCTCCAACCCTTCTTTTTGCCATAACTTATGCTATAGATGTCCAAATGGCTCATGTGAGGCCATTTTCGACATCTACACTTTGATAGCTTTTCAATGATATCATGAATGCTTCAAGGCAAGGTGATTTGACCCCTGCAATCGAACTTTGAAGTTTTGGGAGTCCCAAAAGACTCCCAAGTTCCCATTTCGAGAGTGTGATTGTCATCCTCACACTTTTTCAAAAGTGAGGTTGCGACATTTGGAAAGATGTAACATGCATTTCCAGGTTTTCAAAAATGGTGTGCTACCAAGGGGTGTTTTTTAGAAAAGAACAAACACACAAATAACAATTCCATTACCATTAACAAAATGAAGATTTATATTACAAGAATTTTTATGATATTGTAATAAAATTTTCCTTTCATAATATATTTTATAACAATTTTTTTTGAAAGTTATTTAAATTCGAAAATGGCTTGTTTTGAGTTGATATTTTTTCCATTCCAATTGAGGAGAATTATCAATTTGACTAGGGTTCAACCCTCTATGAGATCCTACCTAAATCATATATGTTTCTCTTGATTGTCATGGTGGCATACTTATGAATGCACATTGTTCACTTTATAAGTCAAATGTAAAAGACTTCACTACAAAAAATATTATTGACAAAAGATTTTATTTTCGTTTTGAACTCATGTGTAAAAAACCACGTTGTGAATATCAAGATATTATACTTTCAAACCACTTGTTTTTCAAGTTTGGAACCACATTTTCATCACACCTTTTACACAAGTTGCACTTGTGTAATATTAATTTTCATTCATGTCATGCAATACCTGTCACATATTTCATATTAGCAACATTCTCTATGGTTGAACTTCCACTTTGGTTGCACAAATACACTTAAACCACGAACATCCTTGTCACACAAAAAAATTCACACAATAACCTTCACACACATTTCATAACATTAGTAGCATTCTCCTTGGATGAATTTCCACTTTGAGAATTCTATTTTTGATATGATTTGTAGCCCACCTTTCATATAATTGAATGTGTTATAACCAATTGTTATACATTTTGTTTAAGAGAATCTTTTTATTAATAGAGTATTTTCTTATGTAAAGCATCGTTGTGATAATGATATTGTAGAGAGATAGTGCTCCAATGATATAGAAATAGCGAGGAGAGATAGATAGATCGATGGGTAACTTTCATCACATAACTTTGATAACTTGAAAAGTACCTTTTGAATTGTGTAAGGTTTTGTTCTTGCGACATCGTTGCGATGTTAACAAACATGATTTCTATAACCAAAAGAGAGACCAAAATATACAAAGAAAAAAAAATGTGAGAAAGCTTTTTATGTGAATTCTAATTGCAAGCCATGTTTATGAACATAGGCTAGAAAGTGCAAATAACACACCATTGCAAACCCCCCCCCCCCCCCCCCCCTCCGCCCCCCAAAATCACTTGTTCCATTGCACCCCAAAAGCCAAAAACAACAAGGCTAGCTTTGCACATGAAATTTAGGTTGAAAGCTTTGCACACAAAATTTAGGGTTTAGGGTTTAGGGTTTAGGGCTAGGGTTTGGGGCGCGCAGGGTTGGTGTGTGGGTGGGTGGGGGAGATACATGGTTTTCAGTCTTGTGGTTTTTGTTCATCATCGTCGTCTACTCCCTCCCGCGAATTTGGTTTCTTGATTGCAGTTGTTGTTGCGCTAGTTTTAGCACACGTCTTCCTTCTTTTCAGCTGCTGGTGGTATATTTTCCCTCTCAATAGGTTTGGTGGTATACACGCCTCTGGAAAGCAGATAACCCTAAACCCCAAGAAGCATGGCTACGCAAATGAGCAAGAAAAGGAAGGTGCGTGTTACACCTGAAAGCTTTGTCTTTGCTTCCCCCCCTTTTTTCGGGCCCCCGTGCATTGCCTAAAAAAAAAAAGCGTGTTTTCTTCTTGTTTTTGTTGTTGGATTATTAGTCTTTATTGAAATATTTCAAATAATATTTTTAGGGGTTGTTTTTGAGGAGTTGGAAGATCTGATGGTTTTTGTTTTGGATCCCCTCTCCTCTCGTGTATAATTTTTCTTTTTGGTTTTGTTGGGTACTTTTCAGTGTGCACATATGTTTGGAAACGCAGTTTTATCTATTTATTTTCTCTCTGTTGCAGTTTGTGGCAGATGGCGTTTTCTTCGCGGAATTGAATGAACTACTCACCAGGGAACTGGCGGAGGATGGCTACTCGGGAGTGGAAGTTCGTGTAACTCCTATGCGCACTGAAATCATCATCCGCGCCACTCGCACTCAGAATGTTCTTGGTACGATCTCTGCACATTTCTGACCATTTCTTTAGTGCAGTCCTGTTGGAAGCCCAGGTTTAGGGTTAAAGAAATTGTAACACCAGGACAGGAAACATTGCATTTGCAGATCTGGAAAACACCAGAGATGGTAGCTGCTATGTCACAGACCAAAATCCCCCTTTGTTTTGAGAGCCAGTAGTGTTTGTTTTGATTCTTGTAAGCTGTATAATACATATGTGGATGGATACCCGTAACCCGTAACCCGTAACCCCTTATACCCTAACAACAAGAAAAATGAATTTGTAGGAGAGAAGGGGCGGAGGATTCGAGAGTTGACATCAGTTGTTCAGAAACGGTTCAACTTCCCTGAGAATACTGTGGAGCTGTATGTGGAGAAGGTGAACAACTGAGGCTTGTGTGCAATAGCCCAGGCTGAATCCCTCCGCTACAAGCTTCTTGGTGGTCTTGCTGTACGCAGGTAAGAAACCCACACACCCTCTCTCTTCATTTCTTTTTCTTCATTTTGATGAAGTCTGCTGAAGGATCATCTTGTGATTCTTTGACAACAGCATCATGCTCTTGTATTTTTGGCAACATTGTAATTGTAGACTTTTCAGCTGCTTCTTGCTCTATGCACATAACCAACCCACACTCTCTTTCTCCTACCGCACTCTCTCTTTCTCTCCATCGATAAGTTTGAAGGATTTTGTGATTCATAAGAGACTATCATTTTGATTTTGCTTTCTTTTTGCAACATTGTGATGCTGACTTTTGATTGTGGGCATGATGATTGTTTAGGGCATGCTATGGAGTGCTCAGGTTTATCATGGAGAGTGGAGCCAAGGGTTGTGAGGTACCATGTCATTATGTTATCTCCCAATCCTCTAGTTTAGAGTGTGATGACAGAAGGTCTCAATTTGTGTTACTTCTTCTTCCATATAGACTAGAAAGTTCAAATATTTGTTGATTCTTTTTGTAAAGAACCATAGGAGTTGGAGGTGACATCCACCATGTATGTACTGTGCACAACACCATTTGATCAAAAGTGTTATCTCTTGCTTCTTGGCAGGTGATAGTGAGTGGCAAACTACGTGCACAACGTGCCAAGTCCATGAAATTCAAAGATGGTTATATGATTTCTTCAGGCAGCCCTGTTAATGAGTATATTGACAGTGCTGTGAGGCATGTACTCTTACGACAGGTTTGTTTTTCTTCTACCTATTAGATTAAGTCGCACTTGTCTCCTCTTGGACATGGTACACTGGTCCGAATGGGTCAGGTACACCTACCTGTCCCTTTGATGGTAGCAGTTCACAAGCAGTGTGTTCAATCGATTTTGTGGTGACTAATAAATACATACCTTGTTTTAACTTGGAGTGTGCAGGGGGTGTTGGGCATCAAGGTCAAGATCATGCTTGACTGGGATCCAAAGGGAAAGCAAGGACCCATGACTCCACTGCCTGATATGGTCACTATCCATTCCCCCAAAGAGGAAGAAGAATTTGCTTCAAAGCCGTTTGTTGGCAAGGAGTTGGACTGAGGCAAATTTTCTCTTCACTGGACTGAGGTCTTTTGTTACTATCTGCTTTGATGTTTCAAAAATCTTGAAGGTTTCTATGCAGAGACAGATCTGTAGGCCTCAAATTTGTTCAAAATAATATTTTACAGCTACCCACAGTATTCTCTCGGTTTTTTTAAAATGATAAGGCCATATAGAGGAAAAGACAACCCATGGTAATTCAACAAGTCATTTATGCAAACATGGAAGTTATACCGAAATCGAGCTAGGATAGTGCTATAGCAGCATTGTTGGACAACACCTTCTAGAATGCAAAGTCTTTTATTAGGGAGATTTTGCATAGGAGGAATACATGACATTGGTGCAGTGTTCAAGCGATCAATTTCAATTAGAGAGGTGTGATACAGTAACAAAGTTCTGTAGTTTTAAGTTTGGAGAGCTCCTCCATGTTCAAAAGCATGGAGGCTTGGATTCACAGGCTGGATTCTCTTCTTGTAAAGAATATATCTCTTAAGTGGACTTATTTGAAGGTTCTGCAAATGAGATACAAAATTGCAACCTCAAAAATCCAGTTTATCAATCAGAAAGTTTACCAGGATTAACAAACAGAAATTTTCATTCCTGCTTTTCCTCAAAACTTGAAGTAAATGTCCTTTGCTGTGACTTTTATTCATTCTACAACTTAAATATTGAATGGAGAAAATTATCTTACAGCAATTATGAGGTTTTCAAAGGCCCTGATTGTAAATTGGGTGCCATATGTAAGAGACCAAACAGTTTACTTGAGAAAACAAAAACGGTCACCACTCTTCTCCCCCACCTAGATGGAAACACTTCTGAATTGAAGCTTTGCAACTTTTTTCTCACTCCTTTTTCAGGGCTCTGCTCCTCCCCCATGCATGGACAGGGGGGCTTGTGAATAAAAGCTTCAACTACCTTCTCGCTTCTTTGTCTGGACTCTTTGCATAGCAAAAGCTCACCTGCAATTGCTATGTACAACATTGTTGGGCCTGGAAGGCCATGAATATTCACTCCCCAATGCAGTACTCATCATTACAACTACAATTATTTCAGCATCAAATTTTCTGTTAAAAAACTAGTGATTGATAACATTCTCCCAAAACATCTGCACTAAACAAAAACCAAGTGGAATCTGCACTAAACAAAAACTTTTAGTGGATCCACAATCTACAGAAACATCCCACTTTTTCTAGGTCAAAAAATTATGAAGCTTGCTGGAGCACATTCCAATAGGAATTCATGACATCAGTTCTCCAAAGGCATTTTGTGTTTTGAGGTTACATCATGATGTTTGAGCGCGACAAAGGCCCCCCATGAAACCCATGCAAATGCTACCTTCCAGTTTTGTATGTACACTCTACTAATTTGATGCTTACTAGTTGTATACATGAGACTTTCCTCAATTATGCCTGCCAAAGAATGATATGGCTTTGTTTTCCTCTACACCTCCTTCCTTGCTCTAAAGATCTCAACTACTTTCAGCTACTGAAAAACTAAGCTCTGTTTCCAATGAACTAGACTCTGAAAAGGGATTAATCATACAGGAGAATGGTTATCTTACACATAATTGGCACCACTCTTCTCTGGCATTGCCAAAACCCTTTGTAGAGAGGAGCCAACATCAACAACAAACTTTCAACTCATTTGAGGAACTCCCAAAAAAATGAAGGTTCCTTCTTTCCTCTGTCAAATTGGAGAAGACAATAAAATCTCTATACAGATGAGCAGAAGAGAGAGGGCACTATAATTACTGTGACTGCAAGAGATCTGGAAGAGTCAAACAAACCCTGAACCTTAAAACCCTCAACATCTTCAAAAGGGAAGAAACAAAAAAGGGGATAAATAAGCCACTTTTTTACCCTTCATCCCTTAGGAGTTTCTTGTCAGTAGGAAGGATTTCAACCATCTGTACAAGTAATTGCTTGATGTTGAATGGCTTCCCCAAATACCCATCCATACCATGTGACAGACATGTCTCTTGGTAGCCATGAATCGCATGCGCAGTGAGTCCAAGGATTGGGAGTCTGCTCCAGCCTTCTTGTTGCTCTACCTCCCTTATATGTTGAGTTGCTTGCAAACCATCCATGTTTGGCATCTGAGAAAAAGTGGCCAGAAAAAATCCAGAATAATTAGACAATTGCTTCTATTCAACATATGATGCATTCAGAATTTGATACTCTTCACATCAAGAAGATTCATAGCAAATCATGTGCCTCCGTATATAATTCCTTGATAGATATGATAAGCAAGCACATATATTCATTTCGTCAGTGAACTGTTTGGGAACCAACATCCAACTCTTGAAGAAAAAGCATTTGAGAAAAAAGAAAAAAGAATCAACAAACTCTTGGATATTCTTATGCATTTGATGATACCTGGACATCCATGAGAACGACGTCAAACATATCGTGATGGACTTGAACAGTTTCCAATGCCTCCCTACCATCACTGACAATTGTAACTCTGTGTCCATATTTCTCTAGTTGACGGGTAGCCACTTTCTGGTTGATGGGATTGTCCTCTGCCAGCAATATCTTCAATCGTTGCTCTGGTGCATCTTTAGGAGGAGAAGCAACCATCACAGCTGCTTTTTCCGGAAATCTCTTCTGAGACTTTAATACAACCTTCTGGTGATGCTGGGTTTGAAGGGCATCTTGTGATGTTTGAACTATGCCTTCTGGCAGTGACAAACTATGGCCTAAATTACCACCATTTGGTCCAAGCTTTTGGCTACCAGAATCAGTTGAACTTAGACCCACTATCAGATTCAATGACCCTGATGAGGCCACCCCTTTTGGATGACATTGATCAGAACCTTGCAAGAATCGTCCATAATTTACCTCTGGCACATCAATAACAACATCCTTATTATCATGCATGGAGATTTCAAGGCACTGTGGTGAAACTCCATCCTGATTCTGCAAAGAAGGTGATAAAGAATTATTAGCTTGCATTTCCTGAGAAGTTGATGACACAGCAGTTAGACTCCTCAATTTCTCCAATATAAACACATCAGTGGGTTTTTGAGGGATCTCAGCAGCTCTTGACAGGTTATGTGAGCAGGAGCTGTTCGGTAACAAAGTTCCCAATGATTCATGCCCAGATGGATTCCTTGCACATTGTTCTAGCTCTGGATTCTTCACTAGTTTGCTGCTTTCAGCAGCCATTGCTGAACTAGGTTGGCAACTTGAATCCTGCTGTCTCGAATCCATCCCATCTTCTTTGCTACTGTGCAACAGATCCTGATCAGACAACAACACATTCTGTTGAAACAAGCCATTCTCCCCTTGGATAGCTCCTGACACACTTGTTCTCACTGACTGATCTACTGGTGAGGAGGTGACACCATTTCCTCCAGGTGCCCATTGTTTTGATGCACCAAGGTCAGATGAATCTTCTCCATTCAGAAATTCTGCATTATAAGAAGAAGCATCTGGCAGTCTAAACTTTACTCCTCTTAATAAGACACCTAGAGAATATGCACGCCTGTGTGACAAAAGCCCACTTTTGGCAGCAGTTGTAGTCTTGGAAGGAGTCAGCCAGTACTTCTCCAGAGATGGAAACCTCAACGGATGCTGAAAGACACGATCAGAAGAAGCCACTACACCAGCAGCAGCAGCAGACATATCATCATCTTTGTCACCACTCAAAGCAACAAATGGCAGCTTGAAAGTAAAAGTACTGCCCTTGTCCACCACACTGTTGGCCCAGATGGTACCACCCAAAAGCTCAACAAACCTGCCAAAAATTTCACAAACACTCTCTTTCAGGTCCAACATTGGAGTATTTTACTGCTTTTCATATGGTGATCTAGCTGCAGTGCAGAAGAAGACACATAGCAGGGTATAAGATAACTCTTCAAATCACCAGTTTTCCAACAGCTTATAAGATACACTCCTTGAGCCACCTTTTCTCTCCAAGAGTTTATGTTTAATACAACTCCTTGAATCATTCTTTCTTCTCCCTCCCTCCAAGAGTAGCATACCTCTGCACAATGGACAAACCAAGCCCAGTGCCACCATAAAGGCGTGATGCTGAGGGATCAGCTTGTGTAAAAGGATTGAACATGTCCTGGAGCTTGTCTTTGGTGATTCCAATCCCAGTGTCCTGGACCTCAAATTCAATCTGAACTGGCTTTTTGGAGACAGTAGATGCATTGGAAGAAGGGCTTTCTTCCTCAGGCTTCTCAATCTCTGTCACTGGTGCTACTTTCGATGAACCAAACCACACATCAACAGAATCATCATGTATGTAAGCCTCCTTGTTGCCAGGTTGAACTTTGAAGTAGGCACCTGGCCAGCTTGACCAACTGTGTAACTTGGCAAATGAAGTGGGTGGTTGCTTGACAGGCTGAAAAGAAAAACCTGGCAGTTGTGCACTGTTGTCTGCTTCTTGTAGCCCCAAATTTGCACCACCAAAAGACGCCACAGTTGTAGATTTTGTAGCAGCTGGCTCGTCCTTAGTTATAGGAAGCATCACACGCACAGTGACTGTACCTTTGTTTGTGAATTTCAGCGCATTCCCCACTGCACACACACCCAAAGTGACATAGATAAACCATCTTCTCAGCTCCACTTCAAAACCAATTTTCTCTACTGGAGAAACCAGAAGACTAGCAGCAGTATTGCATGCAGCTTGTGAAACTTTGCAATCAAACAGAAAGAAAGATCAGACATAAAACCCATCTCTAACCCAGACCAACATGCTTGTCAGCATATGCTGCAGAACAGGAGCAACATCAAAGGAAATATTATGCACTTGTAAGTCACTCAGAGCTTTGCTGGTATGCACCTTGTATATAACCTCTATGACATACCAAGGTTCAGAAGACATTGCTGGATCTTTCCTTTATCGCCAACAAGAAGATCGGGCACTTCTGCCTGAACTTCCCACAGGAGCTTGAGTCCTCGATCTAGTGCACGAGTCTGTAGCATAAGTAGCGTACTGGAAACCAATCTGCGAATGCTGAATGGCACCTCTTGAACTTCTAAGCGACCTGCCTCAATTTTGGTCAGGTCCAACACACTGTTAATGATATGCAGCAGCAAGTCTGCACATTCTTTCAAAGAAATGAGACTCTCTTGCTGGTCCACAGTGAGCTTTGATTCCAGCAGCAGTGTTGTCAAGCCAAGTATGCCATGAATTGGAGTCCTGCACATTTGTACAAAACCCACTGACAATTTAATAATAATTTAAATAAATAAACAAATTAATTTAAATAAATAAATAAATAAAAACCAACAATCGTGCAAAGGATCAAGCTTGACAATGGTGGGATTGTTGTTCTGGCTGTTTGCAGTAGCAACAAAAACAAACCAACAGAGACACCAACATTCATATTTTTTTCTGTGTAAAGAAGGAAACTCCTTCTGTCAATCAAAGAGAGGACAAGACCTGATTTCATGGCTCATGTTGGCAAGGAATTCTGATTTGGCATGACTGGCATGCTCTGCTGTTTTCTGAGACACCTGCAACTCTTCATTGGCCTTGACAAGCTCCTTGGTTCGCTCCTCCACAGTTTTTTCAAGACCTTCCATCGCTTGGTTTAGGTCATGAGTCAGCTGGTTCTTCTCCTTCACAGCAGCAGCAAGCACAATGCCGACGAGTCCAATGACCGATATGAAAAGCTCAATCTGGAGCACCAAACTCGGAGAGGCTTTATCTTTGGGAGCACCCGCCATGTAATAGAGAGAGCTATCACGGTGCAGGGTACCAAGTGCACAGAACAAAGAACTCACCGCAACAACCAAGGACCAACCCACTCGGTTGAACACAAAAGCCGCACAAATGATCAATGGAAACAACAGATATGGCAATGGCCTGATGAAGGTCTGGACAGAGTACAAGAACACCATGATGAGCAAACCCAATGTAAGACTCCAGAGAAAAACAGCTTTGAAACTGCTCTTGATACTCAGCTTTTTGATGCTGCCCATCACCTTCTTCTTGCTGCTGAACAACAACAAAAAATGCAACAGTGGTTGTGGCGGCAGCTCAAGAGCCATCAAATGTATCACTGCGGGTGAAAGACTGAGCATGGCAGAGAGCACTCCAAGCCACCAAGTCCCCCAATAACGGAAGAAATACTTCCATTCCACCATCCTTGTGACACATTCAGCAACTGCAATTAGGGTTTCAAACACTAGAGAAGTAGAGAAGACGATGAGGATGTACGAAAAGGCTTGTGCTACATTGTCGAAGGTGGGCACCTCCTTCTTCCTGGGATGTTGTTGGCATAGCCATTTCTTCATGAACCAAGCTCCGATCTGCGACTCACAGGTGCCAAGGATGGCGAAGAGAAGGACTGCAACAAAGCCGCTATGTCCAATCGAATTGGAAGAGCGCACAGCCATGTAGATCCTGGAGAAGTAGAAGCCGATGAAGTTGCCCAGTGCCACGGATCCCTGATGCTTTGCTGCCATTGCGATCCCCATCGCCCGCGGCAAGTAGAGTGGGAAGATGACCGTGCGCGAGAACTGCTGTTGCAGCGCTTTGATCGACATTTCGAATACTAAGATCCCGCTCATGCAGATCAACGCCGCTTCCAGCACGTTCATCACCAGCAACGCTCTGTACGCATGAGCATCCCGGCGCTTGCCCGCGAACCTCGGGCTTGAGAACCAGTACTCCCGCACCGATCTCGTCGCTCTTCTGATTGCTGCAGCATTCCTGCCAACAACAGCTTGTTCTCCATCTCCATGCCTAGTTCTGCCACCAAAGAGCGGCATCCCCACTCACTCCCCGCGTTCTCTCTGTGTGTCCCTCTGTCTCTGCGTGTGCTCTCTCTGTCTCTATTTTCTCTCTCTTTGTCTGCCTCTGCGTCTGTTTCTCTGTGCAGCTCCTTGGATGGGTCATGCACAGAAGGTGGCTGTGGTTGTCTGCTTCTCAGTGCTTAGGCGTCAATTCTGCACGCATCTCATGCTGCTTCTTCCTCACCTATTTTTCCTTTCTCGGTCTGATGATCGCAGGGGCTGCCGCTCTGCTCTCTGTAGACACTGCTTGCGAATACGCACTCGGAAAACACGAAACTGCTCACGTCGTCTTCGTTTTCCTTGTGGATCCATGGATAGCCTCCTACTGCAAAAGAAAAAGCTCTGTCCATCGGCATCGCCTATTTCTGCTGCTTCTAGGAAGAAAGAAACCCGAGACCTGGAGCTGCTGAGAACCCCCCCGTCGTCGTCATCGTCACAAGCATTGGAGCTTCTTCTTATACTGCATCTCCGGCGTCGCATCCTCGAGAATGCATCAATCTCCAATTCTCCTTCTTCGTCTCACGAGACACAGACGAACTGCATAAATCCCCAGTGAGACCTAATAAGAGCTGCAATTTCCAAGATCCTCTTCTACGGAATTTCAGAAACAGATGCATCTGCGATGAACACAACACACTCTAACTCGCGTCACCAGAGCTCCTGCTGCTGCAATTGACACAAAGCAGCCCAGCGAAGCACAGCACGGCACAGCACAGCACGCAACTGTGTTTGTTTGAGAACGTCTTCCTCCTCTTAAACCCCAGAAAAACAACAACAACAACAAAACACACACACACACACACACACACACACACACACACACAAGAAGAAGAAACACGCAACAGAAGAAAAGAATAAAAAGAACAAAAGAAAACAACGTCAACAAGACATGGACAACGGGAGGGGACAAGAGATGGAGTCCATGAGGTGTCTACAGACTGAGGAATTGTTGTGCGAGAGTACGAGTGCAAGTCGGAGAGAGAAAACAATGTGGAAATGAGTCGAGAATGGGACTCCGGAGCTGAGATTTGTCTCAAAATGCGCGGAAGAAAACAGGGAAGACGATGCTGCCAAGAAGAAGAAGAAGAAACGGAAGCGAAGGAGGAGCAGCCAGCAACAAGGCGCACTACTACTACTGCCAAGCTCGTCGCTACCATGGCCGAAAGCTCCTTTCAGCAAATGTATACTAAGCTGGGCCCCCAAGGGAAGGGACTCTGTACTTTGAGGTCTTTCCATTGGGACTTGTGGGACCCCTTATTTTGGGGGTTTTTTTTGGGTTTATTGTAGCTTAAGGGCTACTACTATGGTAGCACTTTACTTATTATGGCTAATCCACTTATACAATTTGGCTGATTTTCGTGTCTCGTTTCTACATTTGTGGTGTAAATTTTTGACCTAATTCAAAAAAAATTGTCACCGGGTAGGTACCTTAAGATTTCATAATCTTTCCGGGGGGATTATGTTTAGGGTTAGGGTTAGGGTTAGGGTTACGCTTCTTTATTTGAATTAGTGTATGTGTGGTGGTTAATTTTGCTTAGACCCGGTTGTTGTTGTCGTCTAGTCTAGTCTACTTTAGTTTAGTTATGTAACGGGCAGGTACTATGGACGGGTTATTCAATTCTCGGATTTCTTTGAGAACCTTGGTTGTATATCAATTGTGTTCGTTCGATTCTTTTATTATAATGAAATCCGAGTTTGGAGGAGTTTTGGGTTCCGATTCTAACCTCGACCGTAACCGGTAGTTAACTAACTAGTGGGTAACCTCCAATTAGACCAAATTGAATTGAAACCCGTTTCTTCCTCCGTCGTCCACGATTTCGTCAACATTTTTTTTGGGGAAAATATGTAATGTCGAGGGTAAAGCTTTTGAGGGTCGGGTTTAATAAGGGGCCTAGGACGAGGTGGTCATACCACATACGAACCTTTTTTTTTAAACATAAGATCCTCCGTCCCTCTTCTAGAAATATACTACGAAATTACCCGGAGAGCTCTCCGGGAGTCAGCAAGGATTATTAGGCTATACCTTCCGCCTCATCTTTGTGAGGGGAAAAAAAAAAAAAAAAAAACATGAGTCAGCAAAGGTTTGCCGAGACTAAGGACAAGTGGGGGCAACAAATAAGTTGGCACGGACGAGACGGGCATAAAAACGTGTTGTCATAGAGAATGTATAAAAAGTGGTCTATTAGTTCTTCAAGTTTTGGGGGGGGGGGGGGGGGGGGGGGCGGGTGTCGTCACCATGAAGAGTAAGTTGCCACTATCCTTTTGTCCGCAAAAAAAAAAAAATCAAAAAATCTGTTAACATTATGTTACGTTTTATTACGAAATTAGTCTCGTCCGTCATTAGGTATTTTGAATAACAATGAGAATGAATTATTATGAAATTAGTCTTGTCCGTCATTAGGTTATACACCCCACATTGAACTACTAAATATACCAAAAGTTTGCATAATTGTGGCGAACGCCTTTTCAATTTACGTCACTCGGTGATGCAATAAAGTGTCTCTTGAGTGCACATGCCGAGCCACAACAACAACAATCTCTTGAGTGCACATGCCGAGCCACAACAACAACAATCGGGAGGGAGGGAAGGGACCCTCCTCGCAACGTCTCCGTGTGCATGATGACTCACACCGAGTTTTGCTAGCTAGCCACACTTGTCTGAAAACATTATAAAAAAACCAAATTTGGGGTACCCAGCATGCACGATGCATACTCGTGTTGGACACACAATAGAGTTATCTGTAAAGTCACCCTATCTTCACCCTGTCTTTGGACCTGGTTTCACCCCCCTATCCCCTCAAATAGAGTTCTCCCTAAAGTCACCCTGTCTTTCACCCTGTCTTTGGGCCTGGTTTCAACCCCTATCCCCTCAAATAGAGTTATCCCTAAAGTCACCCTGTCTTTCACCCTGTCTTTGGGCCTGCTTTCACCTCAATAGAGTTATCCCTAAATTCACCCTATCTTTCACCCTGTCTTTGGGCCTGCTTTCACCTCAATAGAGTTATCCCTAAAGTCACCCTGTCTTTCACCCTGTCATTGGGCCTGCTTTCACCTCAATAGAGTTATACCTAAAGTCACCCTTGTCTTTCACCCTGTCTTTGGGCCTGCTTTCACCTCAATAGAGTAATCCCTAAAGTCACCCTTGTCTTTCACCCTGTCTTTGGGCCTGCTTTCACCCCCCCTATCCCCTCAAATAGAGTTATCCTTAAAGTCACCCTGTCTTCTTCACCCTGTCTTTGGACCTGGTTTCACCCCATATCCCTTCCTCTCTTTCAGCTGTGCCTTTAGTTTAGCTACCCCAAAAGGGAAAGAACTGCAATTATGTCTATTTAAGGAAAGGCAAAAGTTGGCACGGAGTTGCTAAGAAAAAGCTGGAAAGTTGGGAATCTTGGCAAAGCGCAAGGTTTGCTATTGGGGAGTTCTAAATGTGACAAGTGCAGTGTTTTCTTTTAATTGGACGAAATTTCATCAATTTTGGACCTCAAAAAATAAGATTTCAACTTATACAAAAGGATTTTTCATGGAAAAAAAATGGCCCAAATTTGTCAGATTTTGAAGGGAAAAAAAATAAATTCCAAATAGCCAAATTTTTATGATGAATTCCAATAAGTAGCCAAGAATATGGAAGGTTTTTTTTTTTTTTTTTTTTTTTTTTTTTTTTTTTGCCTTTCCTCCTGCTATAGCATGTAGCCAAATTTGGCAAAATCATCTTATGGGTGATTGTCACTTCAGCTACATCACAAAATTGAAAAAAAAAAAAAAAAAAAAAACACCATAAATAAGAAGATTTTTTTTCCATAAAATCTGCTCATTTTGTCAATACCCACCAATAGGGAATTAGGGCTAAAAGTACAACCACCCAAGTTTACTAAAGGTTAGGATTTATGGTTTAGAATTTATGATATAATAATCCTTTTTGAAAATTCACCACCAAAATTTCACTCACTCTCAACAATCTAAATTAGTTTGTAAAAAGATCAAATTTATTTTTATTTCTTTTCTTTTCGGTTCGGTCACTTGCATATTACTTTTGGTCCCGTGTTCATAAATTTGTTTACAATTGTTTCCATTTTCCATGCACCCAAAGACAATAAGAATGGCAAAAGTTTTATTTTTTTTAAAATTTCATTTTCTTTTCCATTTCCTTGATCTAATTTTCAATTTCACATTTATAATCCATTTATTCAAGCTTCTACTCAATGCTCCTAGAGAAAAGTAGAGTGAAAAAAAAAATTAATTTAAATTTTATTTCACTTGTGCTCCACATTTGCTCCACACTACCAATAACAATGAAATGGTGAAAAAAATGAGTTGATTTTACAATATTCAAGTTCTATTTGAATGAAAAAATTTAAATGAATTTGCAGAATGCAACTTGAATTGAATTGAATTGAATTGAATTGAATTATTTTTTTCAATAATTTGATTTTAAATTTATAAAAATTCAATTATGAAAAAAAAAAATTTAATTAGTCTCTTCATATACATGTAGGTAAATTGGTGAAAGGATTGAATTCAATAGTTAGATAGATGTAGAATGTTTTAGGGTTTAGGGTTTAGAGAACTCCCAATTTGACCCTTAAAGAATAAAGGATTAATAAGGTATGTTCAATTTGAGGAGGTCAAGTTGGAGTTGGGACTCCTTATGGATTTCAACACAAAAAAGATGAGGTCAAATTGGAGGCGGGACTCGTTATGGATTTCAACACAAAAGATCGACACTTGAAGGAAAGCATTTACCTATTCCCTTACATTTGAACTTGTTGTATGAATCTCCATGGATTTTGCATCATTTCAATAGCAAAACTCTTGAAATCGCTTGAGGAACCATTTCTTGCAAACCCGTTTGTTTGATGATTGATTCAATGGACTCATTTGCAAATGGAAAAGATTTACTCAATAAGTTAATTTAGGTCTTTTCAACAAAACTTGGGTTATGAATGTCCCACAATGGATTTGTTAAAAGAATGGTTTGGAAAGCTTCAATCACCCAATTTGACTAATCAAATATGAAATCTAGCTAGCAAAAAAACAATGAATTATGAAACTTTGCAGAGAAAATCTCCCACAGCAACAAAAATCATTCAAAGGTAAACACGACAATTGAGTGCTATCATGTAAGCTGTCGTGTGTGTGTGTGTGTGTGTGTGTGACAGAGAGAGAGAGAGAGAGTTGCTCACCCAAATTGTTGGATGATCACCATCTTTGTGAATCTATACAAGACTGGACTTCATCAGCTCCTGACCTGCCACAATGACTACCCACTCACTGACTTCATCAGTAGCATCCCGACGGTGGGTGCAGATAAGTAAAATAAGAATTTGCTCCAAAATTTAACACAAAACCAGTTATTATACAAAGACATGAGCAATCTCAGAAGTTCTGTTGCATTTTCCAGCAGCAAACAGGGAAGAAGAAGACTTGGTCATGATCACTAGCACTTGAGAGACATCCTGGAAAACCACCCATTTAGCAAACTCAGAGGTGTGAGCTTTTGATCAACAATAACAAAGGGAGTACATATGATGAAAAGATTTGCAAAGTTTACCAATTTGTGAATTTTGATTTGTTAATAAAGTGGTGAGCTACTAGAGCTTGTTAATGTTGTGACTGCTTACAATTCCGTCACCAAGTGCATTCAACTCTTCGGCCAGGAAACTCTCTGCCATTGAGCCATTCAGTTGCTTTTCTTGTCTCTGCAGGAGCTCCATTTAGATGCATTTTTTTCTCTCTGCAGGAGCTCCATTCAATTGCATTTCTTCTCTCTGCAGAAGCTCCATTATGTTGCATTTCTTCTCTCTGTAGCAGCTCCATTCAGTTGCAGTTGCAATTCCTGGTACTCGTTTGACTCCGCTCTTGATTTCCAACTCTTGAAAAGGATATGCACCTTGCATTCGTTGCTCCTGCTATTGTTGCTGCCTTATAAAGTTCAGTCCTCCTCAGAAGCTGTGGATCTCCTGTCCTATTCAACATACATACCAAGCAGGTAGGTCCTGGTTTACATGATAGATAGCAAGATCAGATCATCATCATCAACAACAACTGCAATCTCTAAGTTCTCATAGAGCACCGTAGAGAAGAATTTCACATCTAGATCCCATCAGTCAGTAGTGCTGATGAGGTTCATGGCAAGATCATCATCATCATCATCATCATCATCAACAACTGGATCTATGATTTTCTCGCAAAGCTAGAGCCAAGAACGTTGAGAGCATCTAGAGCATGACAGCCTACTGTGTTCATTCTTCAATTGCTTCAATTTGCAAATTTCCAGCCTGAATCTTGCAAGCTCTCTCTCTCTCTCTCTCTCTCTCTCTCGTGTTGGGTGACAAGCTTTCTCCACTTTCTCCACTTTCAACAGATTCTTGTCTGATGATGCTTGATTCATCCAGTGTCTCCTCTTCTCCTTTCTCCATTTCCAGCTTGTTGTTATTGTTCTTGTTCCTGTTCTTCTGCAATTTGCTTTTGTGCTTCCAGACTACTACAGCAGTGTTTCTCCTTTGCTGCTCTTCTTCACTCTGCACAGAAAACTGCTCTCAGAAGGCCCACACAAACAGCAGCAGCTGCTCCAGCAGTCGCTGTGTGGCCTCACCTTTGTAACAAAGAAAAAAATCTCCAGAAACAAGAAACATTCCCTATTCCCAAAAGGAAAGAAAAATCCACGAGGAGAGATCACCCAAAAACAAATAACAGTGGGCAAGCTGCAAACACAAAGAGCCAAAGCAAGCTGCCAAAAAAAATCTCTGGGTATTTGTTTCTTCACACAAACAAAAACATTTTGTGATGATGGGTTTTGCGCAATGATGATCACAGAAGAGAATCTCTGCTCGGATGGTTCTCCGTGATCATGGGTGCGTATGGCTCTGGAATGTCTATGCCCTAGAATGAGGGAAAGCTTCAGGGTCCAGCTAGGGTTTTGGGTTTTGCTGCAATCCAAGCTTTTGATTGCACAGCATTTGCTGCAAAGAAAACAGTAGGATGTAGTGTGCTCCAGATCTCTTCTTCTTGCTGCAATGGGTTTGCCATCTAGGCACAACCGTTGCTCAAGCTGGAGTAGGTCCATACATCTGCTGCTGCTGTTGCTTCTCTGTGGAGCTCTTGCTTTGTCAAGTTCAGCATTGGAAGAAGTCCAAGGAGAACAAGAAGAAGTAGCGACAACAACAACAAGAGCAGAAACAGCAACAGTACAAGGAGCATCAGCCAGTCGTGCTCATCACAACTACGGTGTTGTGGTGAAGAAACGTGAGGAAGCTTGTGTGGTAGGAGGAGGAGAAGGAGAAGGTGATGGTGATGCTTTCAGAGCTCGTTACTGCGTCGAGCTTTACTTGAAGGATGTGGGTGCCAGACGCAACCATCTCCATTCCCTTCGCTGGTTGCGCTTGGAGCATGTCAATCTCTTGCTGCCGGTAAAGCTCTTACCCTCTCTGTCTGTCTCTGTCTCTCTTTCTGTGTTTGTGGGCTTACCACAAGACCAAGAGCTTGCTTTCTGTCCAGGTCTTGTTTCTCTTCTCTGAGGAAAGGACTGGTTGGATGCCAGTTTTTCTTCCTGCCTTTTTTTGGCAGAGATGGGGAACAGCTTCTTGAGATGCGATGATGATGATCTATGGGCAAGAGCGTATGTCTGCTGTTGTTGGGTGATATGCTGCAGGGTGATGCAAGTGGACCCATTGGAACACACATGGTCTTAAGCTTCAGCAGCAGCAGCAGCAACAAGCATAGATCATCACATGATGGTGATGGTGATGATCGTCATCATCATCCACTTGTTTCTGCAGATCTTCTGTCCAGAATAGAGCTGCTTCTGAAAGAGATTGTGGGTGGAGCGGCATTGGGATGGGAGCAACATGGACCTTCAGTGCAACAACATCAGCAGCAGCAACAACAACGACAACAACGACAACAGCAACAAGAGGATGTTGGTGCACTGAAGGAGATACGAGAGGTACTTCTCTTTGAGACAAACTGGTTTTTTGCATCATCATCCTGATGGTTGCAGTTCTTGCAAAATTGCTCTTCTGAATAGAGTTGTAGTACCGCAAGGCAACAGTGGATTTGGTGGATTTCTTATCTCTGTTTCTGTCTCCATGGCTCTCTCCATGTGTTTCTTCTCTTTGCATAGGGATTTTTGTGTGTGCATTTTTGGAGTTTCTGCAAGTTCACCATCTGTGCCTGGCATTTGGTTTCTCTATCCTCGAGGAAACCTTCTCTTTGCAGATCAAGTCACCATTGAAGAAGATGGTGATTGTCAAAGGAGAACATGAAGCAGAAGAAGTCGGTGGTGTTGTTGGAGATTTGTCAACTGTTGTTCTATCATCACCTCTTCTGTTTGAGGATTTCTTGCTGAACTTGACTGAGAAGGTGATGACGAGTTCAACAGATACCCGAACAGTGGGCTCTGTTTTGGGACTCTGGCATTGGCTGCCTTCTCGGTTTGTTGGCAACACTGCACCAAAGGGCAGCAATGGCTTGCCCTCTTTTTTCTTGTCATTAGGGTCATCAACAAAAGCACATCCAAGATCAGAGAAACAGGGTGGTCCCTTGTTGCAGAGCTGGCTGGCAGGTCAAGCACCACTGTGGGCACAAGAACTTTCCTCGAAATGGCAGGTTACTCTTCCCCCAAATCCTTGTTGTGCTTCTTGCAATTGCACATGTGTAATGCTCATTGCACTCTTGCAGTTTGCACATGTGTAATCCATCATCACACCATTGCAGTTGCACATGTGTGCAATCTCTTTCATTTGCACTTTACAATCTTGCCACTGCACACATGCAATCCTTATTTGCACCTTTTGCTCTTGTGGTCGCACATGTATAATCCTCATTTGTTCTGTGCACTCTTGCAGTCACACATGTGTAATTCTCATTTGCATTTTACACTGTTGCAGTTGCACGTATGTAATCCTTGTTTGTGCTTCATGTGTGCAGTTGGACATGTGTGATCCTTCTTGCACTATTGCAGGTGCACATGCTTTTTTCAAAGACATGGCAAATGTCTATCTCAAAGTGCATGATCAATCTTTGTGATGTTTGTTCTTAAGGGAAAATTGGTAAATTTATTGGTTGCCAGGTGCACCAGCACAGCTTGACAATAACCTTGCCAGAAGATAGGCATAAAGGCCTCTCTCTTGCTTTCTGTGAATCTGCTTACACCAGTTCCCCACCAAAGTGTGTGTCCATGTCTCACACAACAACAGTATCTTCTGAAACCAGTTATGATATACCCACAGAGGCAAGGCTACAGGTACACCACAATTCCGCAGATCTTGCACACTGCAGGAGTTCTCACTTATCTGAAGCTGCAAATGGAGATGCAAACGGAGATGTGAATGGAGAGCTTTGGGTACTCCAAGATGTTGAACGCATTCTTGTGGGCAATGGTGCCCATCGTACCTTACAATCAGTCGTAACAGTTGCACTGCACTCTGGGCGTACAATTGAAAGTCAACAACCTCACTGCTACCTGAGAATACTGGAGAGACTACCAACTGGGGTCTTTGCTGATCAATATGAGCTGCAAGGTCTTCGACGACGTGGAGGTAAGTGCATTTGTGGTTTTTGTCTGTTGTTCATTTTTGTGGGACAATCATTGCTTATGAAGCTCCTTTTAAGAACCTGCAGTTTCAAATACTATTGCTCTGTTGCTAGCTGAAGTTTTTCGTCTGTTTTTCCTCCAGTGGTCAAGGAAGCATTTGTCTATGGTGATAAGAACTTGGAGCAACCTGCACTGCTATCAGCACAGTCCATTGTGGATGTCCATGTTACTTTGCTCAAGGAACAGAGCAAACAAAGCTCTCAGGTGCCATTACTGCTGCAAGCCAAGGTGTCAGTTCCTTTGCACGCTCGCTATCCGGTAAATGCTGAATTGACATGCACCTCCTCCTCAACACCCATTTTGCTTGATTGCCTTCTGGACTAAAAATTGCTCACCCCCAGTTGCTAATTTCAAAGTGGAATTATTATTATTTTTTATGCAGCCTCTGAGTGTGGAAAGCCATAGTGTGGTGCGAATCCCTCTACCACATATATTTGTCGCTTGTAAACAAGCAGGAGTTCAGGATTCATCTGCCCTTGATGAAACTGTTGGTGACTGGAGACCTGTCCTTTTGGGGGCCATTACTACTTCAACAAACAGCTCTAAGGTGGTTGAATGGATGGTTCCAGCAGGAAAACCAGCACAGTTTGAAGTTGTGGCTCGCTATACTGCCATTGCTGCACTCAGTGGAGTGTTGGCAGTTTTTGTGGCATCTGTCTCTAAAGAGCATCATTATTAGTCTAGCATGCACAAACCCATTCAGTCAGTAGCACCTGTAAGAATTTCTGATTGCAAAGGCTGGGGTTTGCTTGTGGATTGGCAGATCAGAGTACATCCTGATTCTCATTGTTGCCCCAGATCTATCATGGGATGAACCTTCTTGGTCAGACTATACAAATGTGAGAGCTCTGCTTGTGACTCTTCAGTTACCAGTCAAGTGTCAGAAGTGCTTCCCACAAGATAGGCATTCAGATATTTTCTTCTATCAATCCAGTTGTTTCTTCAGTTTTATATGGAAATTTTTTGCAGAGGTTGCCATCATGGTGCCCATGAAATGACAGGTCTCCCAGTCATCATCATAAACCATCTTGGTTTTTCTCTTCGTTGGATCTGTTGGTTTCTATAGATTTGCCTGTGCGCTACTGCTGAGGCTGATCTTGCCTTCGTGAGATTGACTCTGCAACAAATACTTTCTGCAAGAATGTGCACGATCTAGTCAGATGCTCAAAAGAAGATGCAACTGTTGGAATCAGTAATTACTTTTGATGTTTTTCTCTCATCTTAGCATGCTCCACAACAGTGATGATCTTCAACAATTTCATTCCTAAAACATTTCTTTTGAGGTACAACTTCCTGCCTCTTAACAGATGATTCCTTCCTGTTCATTACCTCGATGAGTAATCCTTTGCATGCACTCTAAGCTTCTTATGATTGCTGTCATTTTATGGGTAGCTGTTGAGAAGTAATATTTGGTCTGGGTGGTCATCTGATCTCAATCCTTCTCAACTTCTACTATATAATGAGCTCAAGGCCCTGACAGCTCAAGGTTAAACAGACACACTCATGAGTGACCACCAGCAAGAAGAAAGAGCCTGTGAAAATTGTTGTGTCTGCTCAAACACCTGCTGGTTTGGCTACTACTGAAGCGGTGGTGCTATTCGGGGGAAGAGCCTGGAATGTTTTGGGTGTGAAGAAATGTCATCCCTCCCGCATGGTACATATAAAAGTCTTACTTTTGACTGAGATTCTGTAGTACCCAGATCATGGATTTAGCCCCAAATTCTTACTTTTGACTGAGATTCTGCAGTACCCAAATCACCGATTTGGCCCCAAATCTCTCACTGGTACGATGATCTTAAAACCTGCTTGTCAAACCTGTAGCAGATTCACTAAAATCCTGATTGTCAAACCTGGAGCCAATTCACTAGATTCACTAGATTTCAGATCAGACAAATCGCCCTTAACACTGCCACTCACAATGAAATCATGGAAAATGGCTCACATGTAATAATACTATCTACAAATTCTGATCAGATTGAATTGCTGAAATATTCATAACAAATGTTGAGGTTGTTAGTTTGAACCTTTGTTTCAAATTGCTTCGTGTATTGGTTCCTTTTTTCCCCTTTTCTTGGGAGCTATTATAGTTATGAGAAATACCATAATATCAAAGTAGGTCCAATGAAATAATAATTTGATATTATGGTAATAATTATTATGGAATAATAATTTGATTTTCAAACGTGAATTTTGACCTACCTTTTTTATTTCTTGAAGTTTTAGCATAATATAGCTTAATAAAAATAATTTGACTTGGATGAATGTACAAATCCAATTCCAAAAAGGAATGAACAATGCATTTGTTTGAACCATTGACAATATAATGTGGCATTGACATTTTGCTTAGGTGATCTTAAAGTTTTGGAATTAAGTGTGTTTTTTAATATATTTTGCAATTATTGTTTTAGATTTTTTGGAGCATGTTAGTGATCAATATAAGTAAGTAGTTGTTGATGACCATTTTTTAGGTTTTTAGGTAGGCAAAATGGATAGAGGTAGTAAATGACAACATATATTGATGAGATTGTTTCAACCCATTCATATATGAACAAACGATTGTTTTGCAATGAAAGGTTTCTTTCTTAAATGAGTGCGCAAAGATAGAAAAAGAGAATAAGCCAATGTTGAGGAAAGAAATAACTATTGGGACAATTAAAAAAGTTATAGCAACCTTGCAACTAAATTAGCCCATCAAGTAAGAAGATGAAAAGGATTAAAGTGATCAATACAAAATAAATGGAGACAATACAACAATTGATTTAAATCAGCTTTGTGACCACAAATCATGGCAATAGTGAAGAAATATGGCACATTGCATTTTCTCAAAATTGCTTACAAAAAGTTACGATGTCCTAATGTTTTTGAAAAGCTACATAAATTTAGTCTTTAGAATCTATGATTGGTTTACAAATATGAATGAGTTCATTGCGTAATTACATTCATGCCAATGAACTAGGGACATTTCAAAGCAAAATACAACATGTACCAATCTTAAAAGATGAACATGCATTAAGGGAATGCTTTCGTGAAAACATGTTACCAAAAATGAAGGTCATTGGGCAACTGCTAACAACATGTATTGTAATTCCAAAAATGTTCTCAAAATAATAAAAATCATAATTGAAAACAACCATATTAAAATCTTAGTCTATTGTAAGCAAATGTATCAATTGTGAACCATTGACCATAAGGTTAGCATGAAAGTTGTGATAGTTACATTGTGTCTTTAATAACTATATTCCATACTTGTTGAGAAGTCTAGAATTAAAAACTTATATGCTTAAAAATATATGAAGTATTTGGCACTTGTGTGTTAAAACTACCTAGGTATTATGATAATTCAAGGGATAATAAAGTCCCTAGCATTACAAACGATGTATGATAAACTTGGACAGTTAACAATTATCAATGTATATACAAGTTATTTCTTTCAAATTTATATGAATTAGAATTTTGGAGTTAGTACTTCAATTGTTAATAAATTACCAACGAATTGAGTAAAGTAAAGCAAATTCATCGTATATTGTGTGGTTCACCATGTTGAAACATACAATGTCCTATCATGTTTTATGTGAATATGAATCAAATGAGGATTACTTAATTGGTACATTTAGAGACTAAAAAAGACATGGGAAAGTAGGGGAAACAAATAGATTCAAATATTATACATATATTTTTAGAAACTTGTGATAACAATTGTCTCACTAACAACAAATGAAAATCTTTTCTACTTCCCGTGGTGTTCATAGGAATTTCATAATCATTGCTATCTAACAATGTAAGAAAAGCAAAGTGCTTTGAAGATAGATGACATTTGACTTTTAGTGACAACCACTAGTATAATAGACTACAAAAACAATTTGTGAATGTCTTGTTGTCGTAAGTCAAGTTTTAAATCATATGACATAGATTAACAAAACACCATAATTGAATGGTGTGATTAGTGAATTGAGTAAGGACTTCTAAACAGATATGAAGTAAAAATGTTCAAACACATTGATGTTGTTTATGTAAACCTATGTACAAGTTATGTGCATGTAAAAAAAATTAAGTTGAATATAAAATTTATATACACATATTTAAATTTTAAAAAAAAAAACTGATGCATGACCACATACACAAGTGAAAATTCACCACCACCATAAAAAAAAATTATTTTGAATTGTTGATTTTGTTTCAATTAGTCATTTTGTAAATTTTATTTTTGGTAGGTTATGAAATATATATATATATACACACAAGTAAGTAAACCCATTTTGCACGCAAAATAATCAAATAAGCAAAAGACTAAAATGTTATGTATCAAAGTCCATTTTGTCCACTTCTACCCATTAAATGAATGTTGTGTAAAAAGGTTTTTTTTTTCCACAACTTGTGTGTGTATATTGTGTGTGTATGTGTGTGTGTGTGTGTTTTTTTTTTCACACACACCAAAGGCCAAACCCAAAACCTTTTTTTTTTTGAGGGGTGGGTGGGGACATCATTTGCAAAAGGGATAAATGATGGGTATATTGGCTTTTAATAGTATATACCCTACTACTATCTTGGCAATTTTCCACACTAATTTATATTTTTTTCAAAAATGTTGAAATTTTCAATTATTTATTTATTTTCCCCCAAGTAACAAAAAATTCTGAATGAAAATATTGAACATTCAAGAAAATTCTATTTGGTTGAAATGATTTTTCAAATGATTTATTTATTTATTTGACAAACAATTTTTAAAGCTTGTTATCAAGGTATGTTCTTTTTTTTTTAACTCATTAATTATTTGACAAACATTGGTTCAACCTGCCAAGGTATTATAATATATGATATTATTATTAGATGCAAGAATAAAACCCCCACCCCCCCCCCCCCCCCACCCCAAAAACAATTTGGGGAGCGTCTTAGAAAAAATCTACCTATTCAAAGTTCTTTTATAAAAAAATGGGGTTAATAAATGAATGCAACTTGTAGTCTTACCTAATAAATGGTATGGTTGACCCAAAAAGGGCATCCCGCCCACCTCCAAAGTTAAAAAAATTATAAATGATGGTTCATAAAAACATTCCATTTGAGTTCACCGTTGCTTGCTTTTGCTAAGGGCTCTCAAGGGATCCAGGGGGGGCGGGGGCTCCAGCCAATCATGAATTATCAAATCAAGAATCTACGAACAGACACCCACTATTTTATACTAGTTAGTAAACCCATTTTGCAAGCAAAATGATTAGGAAAAAGGATTGACATGACCTTGAGAACTATTTAGTTAATAGTTTTAAGTTGGGACAATTTTTGTTTGATGGGATAGTAAGAATTTAAGAAACATTATGTTAACTTTTCTTCATATGTTTTTATTTTGTGGGACCATATTTTGAGCAATGGTGAAGGTGCTGTGAGTCATTCACATTCATCATTCTCAAAAGTTCTAGTCTATTTTGGGGGGCAAGGTGGGGGTGAGCTTTCAACTTTCCAAGAGTTTCTAGCGAGACATTATTCTTCACCCCCACCCCACCAGTCGCCAAATCAAGCTTTGTCCAATGCTTCTTTCACTTGTTTTCTTGCACATAACAATACAGTGCATGAGTTGGCAAATGAGCCCTCCCACTAAAGGTTGGCAAAGACACTACTAATTTAATGGGTTGCTCGTGACTGGGATGTAGGGCCCACATACTTCCACTCGCAACTTCATTCATTTTGCAAGCAAAATGATAAAAAAAAAGGTTTTTATCACCTTTGAAACCTTCCCCAAAGAATTCCTTTTGATTGGCGATAATGGGATGATAATTAATTCATCCTTCAATCTACATTATCTAATGTTTTCATATGTTTTATAGATAAGGATGACATTGGTAGAAGCTCACATATTAGGTGTGGGTATAAATGTTTTTAATAGCCAAGAAAAAGGTCACAAATATAGTAAATATTGCAAGTTCTTTACTTGCATTTTTAAGGTACTTTTTACTTATGGATTTAGGTCCAAATCTTGAAACATTTTGAAATTTTGAAATTTGCATGAAATTAAAAAGACTAAACTTTCAATGATGGCGATTTTAAATTTCTGAATGAAATCTCATTTTATTTAAAACCAAAAGATTTAGCTTGAAATCCTCCATAACTCTATCATGTTGGACTAAATTTATGTAACCCATTTTGCAAGCAAAATGATCATGAAAAAGGATTGATAGGACTTTCAGAACTATTTAATTATTAGTTTTAAGTTGGGATAATTTTTGTTTGATGGGACAGTAAGAATTTAGGAAACATTATGTTTTCAACAGTTGCACGTTGTCAACGTAGCTTCCATTGCAGCCATTTTACATCCAATGCAAGTAATTTCAACCTGTGATTTGGATGTGAGAATTCCATGTCAATCACCATAGCATGGTTGTCCCCCGTTTCCATCAAGTTTGTCAACAAAAATACGTGCTTTTGCTTGGGCACAACCTTGATAATCTGAGTGTTGAAAGAGTTCACAATTGTATTTTTTGTTGTTAGAATAGTTCGACCGTCCATGTATCCTTTGTTTGTGTAATTGATTACTAGGGCCGGGAAAACAATGTGGATGAAGGTATCTAAAGATGGCATTTGATGGATTTCCAAGTATAAGGTGAACTCGGCTCTAATTG
This sequence comes from Sphagnum tenellum, assembly GCA_963921925.1. NCBI lineage: Eukaryota > Viridiplantae > Streptophyta > Sphagnopsida > Sphagnales > Sphagnaceae > Sphagnum > Sphagnum tenellum. The sequence goes on along the minus strand of OY998143.1, from coordinate 5,968,447 downwards.
AGGGCTTTGAGTGGCTTTCGGTGGAAAATGATCAATGATGGAAGACTTTTGGCCATTGTGGATTCTTAGAAGGTACTCAACATATAGCTTGGAGGGGGGATCGGCGCACAATCTCGTGTTTTTCGTGAAAGTCACGACGCACACTTGACACCACAAAATTGAACGTGAGAGGGCCACAAAATCGATTGCTACTCAAGAGCCTCTAGACACCATTGGCGGACATTGTCAAAAATCACCCCCGAAGAGTGGGTGAATGTGTAGCCAAACCACCTCCAACAAGGGACCGAATTCACTACCTTTAGTGTGTAGAGTGGGAGAGCTCTATGGCATCAGTTGAAATAGGAACACCATCTCACTCTTTCCACTCACCGCTTCATTGTCACTCGCTTTGGCTAGGGGCTCTCAAAGGACTAGGGGGGCTCCAGCTAATCACGAATTACCAAATCAAGAAGTTGAAAATAGACACCAATTATTTTATATAAGTAAAATGAGAGTGAAATTTTTAGGCAAAGGATATGGAATAAAGTTTGGTGTTATCATAAACACCTTGAAAACTTATGGCGAATTTGAAGAATAATGGGAGAATAGAATGAATACCTTTGTGACCTTGATGGAAACATATGGAACAAAATGGGAACACAGAATTCCCATGACCCATCCCCCTTCCCCTCTCCAAAGGAAAAAATATTGGTCCTTTTAGGTGCATGTTGCTTCACCTCATTGGCTGCCATGAATTTCTATCTCATTCATGTTAATTACTATTTTTCAGTCATGAGCCACATTTAAACCTAAGCTGTTTCGAGACCTTTGGACCATGTTTTTTTTTTTTTTGGGAATTTTGTGATGTAGCCAATGTGGTGATCGTCAATAAGATGATTTAACCAGATTTGGCAATAAGAAAATATAAAAGTTTTTAAAAACTAACATCCTTCTATAAAATTTTGTTACATGCAGGAACTTATGATAGAATCTTGTGATTTTTTTTTGAAATTTGGTGACTAAAAAACTACAATAAGACTAAAAAATTTTAACTTTGAAGAAGAAACATCACCATTACAAAAAAATTCGTCCAAAACAAAAAAATCCCTACCCTAGGACCACAAAAGGTCATGGGTTCAAAGTTCAAACCTAGTGGTGGTTTGCATGTGAAACATCTACATGCCCAATGCCAATGAACTTACTTGACTTCCGATGCCAACAGCTTGTCGGATGAGGTCGGTTGTTGTGTTGATTTAGCCAATCACGAATTACTGAATCAAAAATCTACAAATAGACACCCATTATTTTATATAAGTAAGATAAGTAAGAAGATGATTCTTAGGGGAGGGTGGTGGGGTAACCCCAATTGTGAATGGACCTTATGAGGTTTTTTTTTTCATTTTTGTGATGCAATTCCACTTTTGGTCATCCACAAGAAGAATTAACCAAAATAATGATATGATAGAAAATAAAATATTAAAGAATATGATTGTTCCTATATTTTTGTGGTCTATTGGAACCCATTGTTTAAATATGATGAATTTTTAAAAATCGTTTTCCAAATTTAGTGATTATTGCACATTTTTCAACAAAAGTCCATTGAAATTTTTTGGTTGTTATTATTGTAATGTGAAAATTCCCCACCTAGAAATTGCCTTTACAACTTTGTTAACAATTTAGGTATTGAATAATGAATAAAATGTTTTTTGGACTTTTTTTGCTTGTAAATGGGCCTATGGCCAGTTTTCAAAATTATTTGTTTTTGCAGTTGTTATTCCAATTCATCAATTACCCATCATCATTATGATCATATTATATGTCACCTCCTTTTTATTCTTGTGTGCATGTATTTTGGGATGAAATATGATCAACAACATCATCAACATTCCACTATTCACAACATGTCAATGGTTAGGTGCAACAATTGTTTTGATTTGTTCTAATTAATTGTGATCAAGAATTTTAAACTCATGATGAGAAAAAAAAATTGTTTTAAAAGTTAAAAACACATAAAAGGTGATCCATACACAAGAAACCATGTACTTTGTTCTCTCTCATGTTGGTTGTAATGTTTGTATGAAATATATTATAAATGAAAATCTCAACAACATTTGTGATAACTGTAACAAACTCACTAAAAAGGAGTTGCCTCCTACTTTAAAATATGTATTTGTAAATCACAATTGCAATAAGAATTTGGTTTTTCTAACAGTAACAAAAACATGGTAATTTTGGTTGTAAAAGGGGTTTTGAACTTTGGATGTGCATGAGATGGAAATTATGGCAAAGGGAGGTGAATGGAAGTACAAGAATAAGAAAATGCGCTTACAATATAGATTTGATGCATGGTGCAAATAACATATTAGCTTCACATATCTTTTCATTACTAAAACGTATAACTATAGAGAGTTTGTAATTATGCAACCATTTCAACACCTTTTGCAAGAAGAGAGGCAATAACCTTTGTGTAAAATGTGCATGATTACATTTTTATTTTGAAATTTGCATATGTAACTTTTTCATTCATGATTTTTTGACTTTTTGTGCAATGGATATTTAAATTTAAATTTATTTTTTACAAACCATTGACCATAGACAAATGTGCAATTAAACCAAATATGCAATGAAACTAACAATCTTGTTAATGAATTTAACATATTTTACAATGATTGGTCTTTTGCTAAAACTTCATGTCAAATAACATGTAAGTATTTATTGTAGTTGAAATTGGTTGTAATTCATAATAAGTGTTTAAATAACAAATTTATAATTGATTACAAAAAATCTTCTATAAAGCTTCAATATATGCAATGTTTATGATCCTCCCCATTGTTGATCGCAATTAATATATATATTCCTTTCTATCAAGAATTATGATGTTCATGTATACATTGCATACTTATAAACATTGAGAAATATTCATTTCAATTTTGGTGTGTTTGTAGACAAATACACTTGTTTCATTGATTTTGATTTTGAAAATCTTGAGATTGATTTGGTTCAATATTAACTTGAATAATTAAGGAAAACATTGTATTCCTAGACTATGTAAATGATTTTAAGACTTTCATATACCACTTTGGCAAATTTTTGGAATGGATAAAAGTAACTTTTTGAAAATCTAACCATGTAACTTTAAATAATTTACATTATATTCAATAATCATTATTTATCTCCACTAATCTATTTGATAACCATTTTTTAAAGTGTTTATGTTATAACAATTTTGTCCATTGTCATCCTACCTAAACCATCTCCAATGAAAATTCATCGTCATTGGAATTTTAGTTGTAATAACATTATGAAATTTACATCATTTTAAAAACAATCACAAAATGGCTTTGATAGTTAATTGAAATTTTTTCAAGTTGCAATAAAAGTTTTTTTTTGGTTAAAAAAATTCAAGGATATTGTGTTCCATGAATGAATGATATGTGGTATTTATGCATGAAGATTTGAAATTTGAAATTTATAACATAATTTGTCAATAGCTCATGACCTTTAGGAATCCAATTGAAAACAAAAGTTATAAGAACATGATGACTATTACTATTGTCTTGATGCATAAAACAAATATACATAGGTGTGAAAAAGCTAGGTGGATTAACATTAGAAACCAATTTAAAATTATTGACGGAATTTTTGTAATAATGAAAACACATTTGACTATTTTGATTTCTATTACATTCCATTAGTGTGAATTTGTGTTATAGTTTTTTCAATTTTCACAATCCTTGAATTTGATTTCAACTAATGTATGGAATCTTTTGTTGCAATCTTCCATCCAATTTCATGCACAAACATCTTGTTCAAAACATGTCATTTGAAGTCTTAATTATGATTAAATGATTTAAAAAGTGGTTTTTAATTTTAACCTGCTTTTGTGACATTACTTGCTCATGAACATCTTCAAATTTCTTATAATTAACATATTTTCAAAATAATTAAGTAGGAACTTGGATTTGGTCCTTCATTTGCTTTGTTTTTTAGCTACTGGTGTAATTAACAAAATTTACAAAAATGATTGAAATTGGGTTTCAAATGTCCTACTAGATGCACCACAAATGCATAGGATTTAGATAATTACGTGCAACAATGAAACCACATAGTGATGAAGGCACATAACAATGGAAAAAATATAATACACAAGAGTAAACTAGTCTTAACACCAATTTAATTGCGAAACTCAATTTGATTCCCCATTATATTCTTGCGTATTTTTTAATTTCAAAACTCATTTCTTCTTTCACCAAACTTTGTATTCATACCTTAAATTTGAAGAACTTTTCATATAACTTTAATATGTACACAATTTTTGATATCACATTTTGATTTTAGATTAGAATAAACACAAGAGGAAGGAAGCGGAGGTGGGGGGAGGGGGAGAAGTAATAGACAATTGTGAATAAATTATAATTGCTTACACCTTCTTAATAAAGTTTTTAAAACTCTCATGTTTGAATCCAAATTCATCAAAACTCACACTAACAATTCATACCGTCCTATGATCATGATATCACAAAAAAATGAGAACATCTATGAGGCTCATTTGATCAAATCACATCCATACCCATAGCCAAAGCAAAACATGGGAATGCAAAAAAAGAAAGAAAAAAAAAACATGCACGTGTCGATTTACTAAAAAGGCCTTGGGGATAACACTTTATAATAGCCTTCGTGCCTTGTTGAGATGGGTTGGAGAGACTCATCCCAAATGCCAAGCAATTAAAAAAAAAGCGAGCTAAAAACAATTTGGTTCAATCTAGTTATGTCAAAAGGCTAAATTCAAAACTTACAAAAACATAGTACCTAGTAGTGGAAAACAACATCATGTTGTTTCTTGTTGTGCATAAGAACTTTATTGCGAGTAAGGATGTTGATAATGATGATATTGAGCTTGTCAAAGATGAACTTTGTTGCAATCAAACATGTTGACAACGTCTTGTTGTTGTTGTTGTTGTCGGTGTCATCTTCTTTTTGTTGTTGTTGATGATGATTGTGAACTTGTTGGAGATGAGCTTTGTTGCTATCAAGTATGTTGACAATGTCTTGTTGTTAATGTTGTTGATGATGGTGATTATTGTGAACTTGTGGGAGATGAATTTTGTTGTCATCCAAGTATTGAATATGTTGATGACAATGATGATGACAACAATGACAAGGAGCTTGTCAAAGATGAATGTTGTTGTTATCAAGGATGTTGACAATGTTGTTGTTATTTGATAATGATGGTGATGATGATGAGCTTGTGGAAGATGAATTTTGTTGCTATTGAGGATGTTGACAACATGTTGATGATGATGATGATGATGACGACGACGACGATGATGAGAGGAGGAGCTTGTCAAATGAACATTGTTGCTTTTGTGAATCTTGAGGTTGATGATCTTGACACATGGATTTTGTTGCTATGGATCATGTTGATCATGATGTTGCAATGAGGATGATGATGATATGATGATCTTGTTGCCATGAACTTTTGATCTTGTTTTCTTACACTAAGGATGTTGATCTTGGTTGATGATGCTGTTGTTTTGTTGCACTTGTTGACGATGTTGTTGTTTTGTTGATCTTGTTGAGAACTAGACACAAGAAGAGCAAGAAGAAGAGGAGGAGGAGGAGGAGGAGGAGGAGGGATAGGAAGAGGAAGAGGAGGTGTGTGAAACAGGAAGCTCCAGTAGAGAAACAAACAATCAAACAAACAAACAAACAAAGCTAGCCATCAAGTCAACAGCAGCTCACAAAACCAAACCACCAGCTCGATGATCAAGCATTCATTGATCGTGTATTGGGTATTACCACCATCTCTCAGAAATTCCGGACAGACGATTCAAGACAAGACCCACATGCGAGAGAGATCCACAAGAGAGAGAGAGAGAGAGAGAGAGAGAGAGAGAGAGAGGTTCTTGAGATGAATTTTGTTTTGAAAGACACCTGAGATGGAAGAGTTGCTATCTCCGCAGAGATTCAGTGATGGATTGCTTGCTTGCAAAATAACAGATTCATAACAATCTCAACAACACTAAGGTAAGTCTCTGTGTGTCTCTCTTCTGATGCGTTTATTCCTCCGAATGGTGTCATTTGATTTCATTCTCTTCGACTCAGGAACAACAACATGAAGCAGAAGAAGAAGAAGAAGAAGAAGAAGATGATGATGATGATGATGAACAACAACAAAACAACAAGATGAAGAACAAGAAGTACAAAAACAAGAACAAGACGAAAAAGAAGAAGAAGATGACGAAGAGGAGGGGTAGGAGGAGGAGTAATTTGGGATCTGGATTTGTTGTTGTACTTTGTGTGCGGGAAAAAGCAATTGCAAGAGAGGAAAAAGTAATTGCAAGAGGAGAGAGAGAGAGAGAGAGAGAGAGAGAGAGAGAGGATCTGTGTTTTGTCTTGGCTATGGACATGCGCGAAGAGTTCCTGTCGTCGTATTATGTAATATAAAATTGGGAGAGACTGTTTTTTGTCTTTTGATTTGCTGCAGTGTGGTGGTCGGCGTGGTCGTGAGAACGTGGCAGGATCTTCTCGTTTGAAGGAGTCAAAATTCGCAGCCAAGAAAGAAAGCAAATCGTTGGGACTTGTGTCCGTGTGTAGAAGACGACGAAGAAGAAGCAGAAGCAGAACGAGCAGAACAAGAACAGAAGGAGAAAGGGTCAAACTCTGTTCTTTCCTTGCTCAAATTCTCGCGAACGTTGTTCTGCGGCCACGGAAATCTCTGCGTCGTCTTCGTCGTCGTCCACGAATCCAGGTAATGAAATTCTAGGGGTTTTTCTTCGGTTTCCAAATTCCAAAGCTGCGCATCTGCCGGGCTGCAATGCTATTTTTCGAACTTTCTTTCTTCAAAAACTCTCATCAGTAGAAGCTTTTTCTGCTTTGGTGGAGGGAAAAAAAGAAAAAGAAGAAGCAGCAGCAGCAGAAGAAGAAGCGGCAGCAGAAGAAAGAAGTAGGAGAAGAAGAGGGTTTTGATGATGTGTTTGTCTTTGAAGAAAAGGCTTGAGATTTCGTATTGCAAAATAGCCAAAAACCCTTGGTTGTTTGATGAAAGCTTTTGCAGGTCTTTTGTGTTTTGTTGTAGCTTTTTGTGGGTACAAAAGAAATCCCCTAACTTCTGAAACCAAAAAACTCTTTTCTAGGTCGTTGAGGATTTGGCAAGATTTGGTGACAATCTCTTGAGGAAGAGGAAGAGGAGTTCAGTACTTTAGCTTGTGTGGGTTGGGGTTTGGGGTTTTGAAAAACAAATTCTTTGAGAATCCAAGAAATTGAGAGAATGTCTTGGAAGAAAAACAATGGGTGTGAATGATGGGCTGCCAACCCTAACTTTCTTTTGTCTTTGAGGAGGAGAGGGGGGTTACATGTGTTTTGGAAAGGGAAGATGATGTTTTCCACTTGCCTCTCAACTCTATCAACGATATCTCGCTGACTTTGTTTGTGTTCAGGAAATGGAGAAAACAGTGATGACTGTGTTTTCAGCTTTTTGGGAGTTTTTTCAGATGCTACAATTGGATTGCAAGAGTGTAGGCAAACTGAAATAATAGAGGTCTCAATTTTGAGCTTCTTTTTTCTCTTCGTCATTTTCCATCATCATCAAAGTGTGGCCTTTCGGACAAGAAGAAAAGAAGCAAAGACACTTACAGGTAGGGTTTGGCTCATGGAGAATTCAACACTCCTCCTCCTCATTGATGTTGTCATTTATATGAAGACGGGCAGAGAGTGGAGTTTGTCACTCTTATCTTGATTTGCAAGCTTGAGCTTTCTGTGCAGTCTACAACTTTAGAAGTGCTGTAATTCCAACAAATGTATATGTAGCAGATGCTGAATTTGTTCCTGTCCTCTGTGGGGAATCAGGTTCGCAACTTTGTTGGGAGGACTGAAAAACAGCTTTGTAGCATGGTTGCTCAGCTCAAATCTGTCTGTCAGTTTCTCTCTCCCCCATTCCAGCAGGACAGGAATTAGGAATGGAGACATGAGTTTGATGAAAGTTTGAGGCTTCAGCACAGTCCATAAGTTGGCAACAACAAAACCAATTGCTAGCATGCTGAAGTGGACTCCTTTGCAACCTTTTTGTTCCTCATAAAGCATTATCAGGAGAGAAGCTCCTCCTTGTCAGTTTGAGATTCCATGTTCTCCATGAAGACTTCATCAATAGGGCCACGCCTGTTGAGGGTTTTTGAGTACCAGGCTGCATAAAAGGGGAGTGGAAACAGATTTCTCCACAATACTTTCCACTGCCACTATTCATCTTCTACCTGCTTCTCAAGGTGGGTTGCCAACTGCTGATTGCTTGCAGGTGGTCATATCGCAGTTTGGCCAGGGTATTCATATATGTTGTTTCCAGATTGGGCCAAGCGTTCTATGCTTTTGGAATTTCAGAGAGAGACTTTGTCTCAGCTGCACAGACTAAGCTCTAGACTTTGATCTGAATTATCAAGCCTCAGAATTAGCAACGCGGGTATTTACAATTTGCACATTGACTGGTGCTTTGACATTTAAGAAGTTGGATTGGGAATTCTGACTATGAGGGTGGAGTTACATTATGGCAATTCTCCACTTGCAAGGCTTCTTCAGACGACTGTTGCTCTACTACTTGGTGCACACAGTTTCAGTCATATATTGCAGTGAATTGGAGTTGTCATTGGTTAACTGGACAGATGCAAGCTCAACGACTTACTCTGGAGTTGTTGCTGAAGGTGCAGTGCAGCTGCCAAATAGATTACCAGATTGTGGACCTTCTCTGCCCTCATATGATCCGAGCTGCTGGCCTCAAGTGAAGAATCAGTCCCTCGGTTGTGAAACTGACTTACATGGTGTGGGATCTATTGACACTGTGTGTGTGCTCAGCCAGTCTATCACTCTTTTAAATAATTCAGTAATTGTTGGACAGGGAACACTAGAACTATTGTCAAATGTTTCTCTCTCATGTGGAAGTCCAGGGTGCACATTGATAATACTCTTGTCAGGAGATCTGAATTTGGGTTCAAGCTCATCAGTTGTAGGTGGAACTCTAACAATTCAAGCTTCAAATGTGCATTTGGGTGACAACTCCACACTTGATTCCACTGCATTTTCCGGAAGCCCTCCTGCACAAACCAGTGGGACACCAACTGGGTCAGAAGGAGCAGGTGGTGGTCATGGTGGCCGAGGGGCTTCCTGTGAGAGTGATGAGGGAAAAGATCAAAGTGATACTTGGGGAGGTGATACGTATGCATGGACTTCACTTAATTACCCTTGGAGCTATGGCAGCAAAGGAGGCGAATCAGGTGAAACTACAGAGGATGTAGGTGGTGGATTGGGAGGTGGGCGTGTGGGACTCACAGTTGTTGGCAGGTTGGATGTCATGGGGACGATTGAGGCCAATGGGGGCTCTGTGAGTGAGGGTGGTGGCGGGGGTGGCTCAGGTGGCAGCATCATAATCAAAGCTGCACAAATGTGAGAGTGGCTGTACAACTTTGTTGAAGGAGATCCAATCACAATGCATGTTCTTTTTATCATTAAGGATAGCATAGCCCCTTTTTTGAATTGTTCTATTTGTATAGTCAATCTTGAGTGCTATGTTATATGTGATTGCAGCAAGGGAGTTGGTACAATCAGTGCTTCAGGAGGAACAGGGCAAGGTGGTGGTGGTGGGGGTCGTGTATCTATTGAATGTCCAGATTATGGGAATGTAACAGTTCTGGTTCATGGTTTGGATTCTGTCTCTGTCCATCTTCCCTTTGGAGTTGTTTAATTTGGATAATTGCTCTCAGAGAAGTATTGACATTTCCATCTCATAGTGGCATTTCCATCTTATAGTTTGCATGATTCTTACAGGTGGGGACAGCTTGGGTTGCCCTACAAATGCTGGGGGAGCGGGCACTCATTTTGATGTTGTGTTACGGTCTCTGCATGTATCAAACAATAATAAGGCAACTCAAACGGATACTGTATTGTTGGAGTTCCCCATCCAGCGACCACTTTGGGGAAATTTGATTGTTGAGAGCTCTGCAAGAGTGGGGGTTCCTCTTCTTTGGAGCAGAATACAGGTGGGAGTGCAATCACATTCAGTGAATGCCTTTTAATTACAGTCATGTGTTCAATTTGCTACCCACTGCAATTTGTTCTACAAAGTATTATCTATGCCAATCTTGTTCCAATCGATATCTTGCTCATTATTGCAGGTTTGGTCTTGTTCAGCTTGGTCATCACTAGCATGAGTTGCCCTTTTTTCTGCCATGCACTTCCAAATTACTTCTTTGTTAAGGAATGGAAGCCAAAGAACTGGAACATTGTTCGAGAAAAGCTTGATAAATATGTCAAAGAAGTATATGAAGAGTGCCCACCCATTTGTTTTGCTGCTTGTTGGGGATAATAGGTAAGGGAGAGGATAAAGTTGTTGAGTGGCAGCACTCTCAGTTTTGGGCTTGCACGCTTCTCTAGTTCAGAGTTTGAACTAGTGGCAGATGAGCTTTCCATGGACGACTCTGCTGTGAAGGTATTCCAATGCTCTGGTTCTGATTTCCTTGCTTCATTTGGGTTTTAGTTCCCACATGCCGTATCTCTTGTGCTTCCTTTGAATTTATAGTGCATAAGGGTGAAGGCAAGGTACATGATGGTAGCTGCAATAGCCACTGTGAACTGAAATGGTGGTTCAAGAGTCTTTAGCTGGCATAGAATGAGAGCTAACTCTCTCATCTGGTATCCTGCCTTGTGGAGCTTCATTCTGTGGTCATTTCATGAAACTGTAACATGTGTTGTAACTGCTGCTCTATACTGACAGGTATTTGGAGCTCTGAAGATGACAGTAAGAATTCTGGTGATGACAAGTTCTGCAATTACGGTTGTAGCTAGCAAGGATGATTTAATAGTGGCTACATCAACTGTGGAGGCAAGCAGCATCATGTTGCTCAAGGTGCATAATTTTCCCTGCTTGGGTCTTTTGTAGAAGTTAAGGCCGATCACTTGCTGTGGTATGCAATCTTGCAGAAACACATTACTGCAATATTGAGCCTACCAAAGAACCAACCATCTATGTCGGCCAACAGCTTCTTACAATAGGATGATTGTTGCCCTCTGGAACAGAAAATGCAAGTGGCAAAAAAGCTTTACTTTTTTGGTATGTTGGTTTTGGCAGGATGGATCATCAATTAAGTCGAATTCAAACTTGGGAATGCATGGGCAGGGCTTATTGAGCCTGGTCGGGCTTGGGGACTGCATCAAAGCTCAACGTCTTTTTCTCTCATTGTTCTATGACATATATGTGAGTGACTTTTTCCATATTTGTTATGCTTCTAACAGCATGCAATGCATTGGAATAGGTCAAAATTTAACAGCCAATGTAGAAGTTTTGTTGCAACATGTACTTGTTTCTTCTGGCTTGGTATGCAGTTTGCTAGCTCAGAAGTAAGTTGAAGGGGGTGGAAAATTGTCCTGTGAAAAATGAGGCTTTTCAAAGATAGAACAAAGTTTTGTATGTACACCTCTTTTGGTTGAGTTGAGAGGTTCAGTGGACATTGTGTCTTGAAGTGGGGATCCATGAGGTTCCATGGTTTTAGGTGGAGAGAACAAGTGACAAAAGAGGGGGGGAAGTCTCTCTACAGGTAGGGCGTAATGCAAGCTTACAGGCACCACTTGAGGCTGATTCTCCTATCAAAGAAGAGTATGTGCTACCTTGCAGTTCATGTATTTATCTTAGTTCTCCACAAACTAGTTAGTCCAGTGTTCATCTGTAACTGTGGTTGATGATATTATGTATCAGATTTTTCCAGGATTAGAAACTGGGTCTAATGCTCTTAATACTCTATTATATTGCATTGCATGTCCAGAATCACAAAATTGTACTGTGAAAGCACAGAGTGTCCAGTTGAGGTGACTACCCCATCTGAGGACTGCACTTTGAATATTTCGTCACCATTTTCTCTCCAGGTGCATGCATGACCAGATCCCTTTATGCAGAATGTTTTCCTGATTTTCAGTCTGTCATCTCACCTCATACAAGTGTTTGAAGGTGCTGTGTGCTTTTCCACATCCTTCAGATTTTCCTGTAATGCAGGCTGCCATCTTTTTTTTCTGCCAGACAGATTGCTCAATTTTCACTTCAAAATAGTTCTAAAGTAGCTGACTAATGGCAATATGCATCTCTGGACCTTGTGAATGATTTTGAAAAGCTCATTGGGTCTGGACAACACAGCCTAATTGTTGAAGGCAAATTGAAAAGATGCTGTGCTTTTTCAGTTGGTAGGTGCATTGGACTGATTGTTTGTTTGTGGCCTGCAACCAGATCTGTCGAGTGGATCATATTGATGTTCTAGGTCTTGTTCTTGGTAGTGTAGTGCACATACAGCGTGCCCGAAATGTAACCATTAGCCCTGGAGGAGTGATTTCCGCCTCTGCCTTGGGTGGGTGTCTGCTTTATCTCAATGTTGTAGCAGATGTCTGCAAGTTATTTGCTTTACAGTGGTAATTCTGCATTGTGCATTTCATTATCGTGAATAAAGTTTGTGAGCCAATTGTAATGTTCACAGGTAAGGAATGAGTTCTGTTGCTGATTCTTTTAACCTGTCTTTTCTTTTTGAAAATAGTAACATGATCAGGGTGGGTTGGTGACAAATACAGGATGCCAAGGGGGGCCAGGGAAAGGCGGCTATAATGTAGGCAGTGCAGGAGGGGGTGGTGGTCATGGGGGTAAAGGGGGACCAGGGATATATGGCAGCAAGAGGTCAGAGGGGGGTGATGTATATGGCAACAAGCAGCTGCCATGTGAGCTTGGGAGTGGAGGTGGCACCTCTGCTGGCCTTGGCTATACTGCTGGTGGTGGAGTCATCGGTAAGCCATCAATACTGTGACAGCCATGTTTTTGGTAATATGACCCTCTACTTTGTCAGAACACAAGTATCAGATGTAACTCTGATGCTACCACTGACTTGCTCTGTCCACTTTCAAAAACTAGAGAAAAGGTGGTTAGTTTATTCATTTCTGCTGGGAATAGGCACATAGCTTGACATAGATGGTTGTGGTGGTGGGCTTTGGAATGGGGTTTAGTGCTGGGTTCGTTAGACCATCCAATATCAACTGTAGAAGTGTATGGAGTGTTAGCGGCGGATGGAGAGAATTCAGACGAAGTGGGATCAAAGGTGGCAATCACAGAAGAGGGTGGGCCTGGGGGAGGTTCTGGTGGCAGCCTCCTGTTATTTTTGAAGACCATGACAATGGGAAATATGTCTTTGTTTTCAAGTGTGGGTGGCCATGGGGGTCTGGTTGGAGGTGGTGGTGGGGGAGGCGGCCGGGTTCATTTTCACTGGTCCAACATTGCAACTGGGGAGGACTTTGTGCCCCTGGCAACAGGCAGGGGCATCATTGCGACAAGGTTGCTGCCTTGCCTTGTCTTCACTACTTTGGAATATGTGATTGTGAGTGCTGTTACTATGCTGTCTTTTTACCATTTAGACCATCAAGAAAATGTTCCTTTTGTAAGGTCGTCATCTGTTCTTTAGATATCAATTGATGCCAAGTCGAGTTGACCAGCAGAATTATATGCAAATAGGGTGACAGTAGCATACCCAGGACTCTAAACTCCTTCTCTGTTTAGAATTCAATCTTGTTCCAGTGCTGTTCAATAGATTTTCAACAAGTCTCTGTGGGTAGAGAGTTGCATGTCTGTGTTTTGCAACCTTCCCTGTTTTTGGGCAGCCAATGGGTTCTGATATGCTGAAGAGATGACATGGCTACAGGGGGGGAATAGGCAGTAAGAGCGGGCTTGAGGGTGGAAATGGCACTATCACTGGCAAGCCATGTCCTCAAGGCCTTTATGGCCTTTTTTGTGAGGTATGCAAAATTGTAGAGGCTTGGAGTACTGTGCAATTGTAATTGTAATCACATAATTGCTAATACACACTGTGCACTTAGTACCCCTGTGTACTTGTTTCTGTGAGAGAGAAACCTCAGAATAATGATGCAAGAATAGTAGTGCTGTAAAAATGGCACCAGCATCATGTTCTTCAGTATCAGTCATTTGATGGTTATTTCACTAATGTCGTACTGCAACAGGAGTGTGAGATTGGAACATATAAAGATGAGATTGGTTCAGCAAGAGAATTGTGCAAGCCTTGCCCTCCTGAGCAACTTCCACATCGGGCTCTGTACACCTATGTTCGAGGTTCTGAATCCCTCTCTTATTCTGTTTTGTATCATTGCGAATGAGGTCTGGAACATTTGCATCCCCATTTCAGCATCTTATATTACAATTATAGAGATTCTGCCAGGAGCAGACTGCTGATAGCTCTAAACTACTGTATAGTTGGTTGTGGTTTAGTTCAGGTTTATATGGATAAACCTCTGAAGTATGATGATGTGGGCCTGCTACACAGGTGGTGTAAGGAAGCCAAAATGTCCATATCAGTGTACTTCAGAGAAGTACCGCATGCCTAATTGCTATACCATGCTAGAGGATTTGATATACACACTTGGAGGTCCTTGGTTGTTCACGCTCCTGCTATCCTGCATAATGGTCATTTTGGCTCTTGTTCTGAGTGTGGCCCGTGTCAAGCTCGTTGGTGATGATTTTACAACCCCTCCCCCTGCACCCCATGGAGCTCACATTGACCATTCCTTTCCTTTCCTTGAATCTTTGGAAGAGGTAATAAGGTCAATTGCAATCTTATTGAATTGTCTTGGAAACTGTTATCTTGTAAAAGCTTTATGTAAGAGTGGAATTTTGATACTGGTCTACCTCAGAAGAACATGTGCAGAACAAAAAAAACATGATGGTCTTTTCAAGGAATCCAACTTTTTCCAAGCTTTTTTTGGTGCAGGTGCTTGAAACAACAAGAGTTGAGGAATCACAGACACATATGCATCGCATGTATTTCATGGGGTGCAATTCATTTGGGGAGCCTTGGTACCTTCCTCACTCTCCTCCGGAACAAATCATTGATCATGTGTAAGTCTCCTCACACATGCTTCCTCCAATAACAGCAAAGCTTACTACTTTGAATTGCTTTTGTATAATGCACCCAGATATATGCAGCTCCACAGTAACACGTGGTTCAGAACAATCTCAATCAACTTCAGTTCTTACATCCACTGGATATACAGGTCTCTAACCTTTCTATAGGGTGGTCAATGCTGGTTTAGAGCAGCAGCATTTGTGGAATGTGGATCTATGTCACTGTTCCCAAATCTGTGGGCTATGTTTTGAACTGCATATTGTTGTCACTTCAGTTACCTTTTTTGTTTTTCTCATTGGTCCTCTTGCTCCTTGAGATAGGAAGATCATCCTTAGTTTCTTCTTTCGTTCATCTTCCTCTCCATGTCTAAGAGTGCCCACTTTGGACTCCTGTGGAGAAGCTGGGTAACATGGTTTTGCTTTCTTGTTCTCTTTCAAACCAGTGCTGAGGTGTGTTTGCTATTAAAAATGCAGGTATGAGGATGCATTCAATCGATTTGTGGAGGAGCTAAACACATTAGCAGCTTATCAGTGGTGGGAAGGTTCAGTGCATAGCATATTGACAGTGCTGGCATACCCGTTGGCATGGTCATGGCAGGATTGGCGTCGACAAATTAAAATCCAACGGTTGCGTGAGTATGTATGCTCTGAGTATGATCATGCTTGTCTTCGTTCATGCCGCTCTCGGGCTCTCTATGAGGGCCTTAAGTTGGCAGCTACCCCAGATCTCATGCTGGCATATATTGATGTGTTTCTGGGAGGGGACGAAAAACAACCAGATCTACCGCCCAAGTTGATGGACAGGCTACCCATGTCCATTCTTTTTGGTGGCAATGGCAGCTACATGGCTCCTTACTGTCTCCATAGTGA
Organism: Sphagnum tenellum; assembly: GCA_963921925.1. Lineage (NCBI taxonomy): Eukaryota > Viridiplantae > Streptophyta > Sphagnopsida > Sphagnales > Sphagnaceae > Sphagnum > Sphagnum tenellum. The sequence continues at coordinate 5,952,678 of OY998143.1, read as the reverse complement.
TAACCTTCTTACGACCCTTCTAAGCCAGGTTGGTTTGTGATCCATCTTACATTCCCCTTCAATGATGACAGAATAGAAGCACCCAGATGCAGATTTGTGACTCCTTCTGAGTCTGCCAATCTTCAGTGGGACTACAGGTTCAGTGTGAAAGCAAACTAACTACATGTTCTGCCCAATTTTTTCATGTTTTGATCATTGCCTTGACTTTCTGGTTTCTGCCTGCCTGTAGAAAAATAAACATTTCCTGAAGTGATGACTATTGCCAATGTTGATGTGGTGTGCAGGCAATGCCCGCAACAATGTGGTATAGAATGGTGGCAGGATTGAATGCACAGTTGCGGACAGTGAGGCGGGGCTGGTTGAGATGCAGCTTGTTACCTGTCATCAACTGGCTAAATACGCATGCAAATCCTTGGCTTGCTGCTCAAGGTTTGCATGTGGATTTAGCCTGGTTTCAAGCCACCGCTTCTGGCTATTACCAACTGGGCTTAGTTCTAAATGCCAGGGATGAGGCACCTCACTCCTTGTACCATTCTGATTTGATGAGCCTTGCCCGGTCTTCTGGAAGGTGAGTTTTCTGTAGCTATTGAAGTTTGTGTTGCTATGATGCTATTATGAGTTCTCTATGTTTGGATTTTGGCAAGAAAATGATTTCCTGTGTTGATGGAACCACCACAGTGCTCGCTATGGACTGATAGACCCAGATGGTGTTTTTCCTCGACCTGAGCAACCGTGGCACCTTAGCCCAAGCTACTCAATGCTAGGAACTTCTAGGCGGTCAATTGGAGGAGCTATTATTGACACTGTAACCTTGAAATCCTTGGAGGATCACCATCGTTACACCTTCTTGCCACTGACCTTTCTCTTGAGAAATACACGGCCAGTTGGTCATCAAGTGAGTAATTTCCTGCACAGAAACAATTTTGATTGCAGTGAGAGGATATATGAGAATGTTCACCAGATTCTTGTGATCGGGATTCTATGAGAACAATGACCAACTGCTCTACATAGTAGACTTGTTCCACATGCAAGCAAAAGATTCTCAGTTTAACTGTACCAGTTAGAATGAACTGAGAGAACCGATGAACTCAGAACCACTTTTTTCTTTTTTCTGTTGATGTCAATCAGTGTACAATATTCTTCCTATCTAAAACAAGTGGGTTTTTGTTCATGTGCTGTTATGGTGTTTTTGCAGGCGTCAGTAGGACTAGTGATTTCATTATTGCTGTTGGTGGATTTGAGTTTAACTCTATTGACGCTGCTACAATATTACTCCATATCGACGGGTGCCATTCTCATAGTGGTTCTAGTGCTGCCATTGATATCCCTATTACCAAGTGCAGCAGGCCTCAACGCTCTCTTCAGCCATGGTCCCCGCCGCTCTGCCAGCCTTGCTCGTGTTTATGCCCTCTGGAACACCACTGCAATTGTGAATATGGTATGCACTCAAAAAGACTCTAAAAAGAAGACACTTTGTTCCTTGCAGGCGGTTTTTGCTGTGCAGGAAAGTTGATATTAGGGTCTTGTGAGGTTCTTTCTAAAAGTTTCTCTGATTGTCTCATTGACCACAAGTGAAATGCTTTGAGTCAGTGGTGGTGGTTTGGATTGCTGCAGTTGGTGGCAGTGGTGTTAGGATTCTTCTATTATGAACTGGTGCTTGGACCTGCAAACGATCCTCTCCATCACTACGGCGTTAGTTCATACAAGTATTTTCTCCCCGCCTTTTTTTATCTCATGCTTTGCTTATGGAACTGCAACTTTGTGTAGAACAACATGACAGTGCAGAGGTAACTTGTATCACTAGTAGTGTACAGCAGCAAGAGAGAAGAATTGAGATTGGTCCAGTCCCATGAAAGTCATTGAAAAGGAAATAGCTCACTACAGATTACACAATCCTCAATCAGAAACTTTGATGAAGTTGCAGAGAAATCTCCACAACAACAATTATAGGTAACACAACAATGAGTGCAGTCATAACCTCATGAGAGTCGCTCACAAAGTGACAGACCATTACCTTCATCACGAATGGCAGTGACAAGCTGCCATGACTACCCACTGAGTTCATCAGCTCCCAACAGTGGGTGTAGATAAGCATATAATAATCTTCCCAAAAACTTGGGCAAACCATTATACACAATCTGTGTCCTGAGTTTCTGTTGTCTTTCCAGAAGCAATGGGAAGACTCAGACATGATGTTGGCTAGCACTCAAATCAGAAACTGCATATAACCAGAATACAATGTGCATTTGCTTTATATATAGCACAAAACTGCCACTGTATACCAGCTCTTTTCAAGCAGGAAAGAGATTCATTCAGTCACCATTCACATGAATGTAGAGTTTGTGTAGTCTAAGAAATTTTGACCATATTTAGATAATCAGGAGTTTTTTAGAGCGATGAAGCAAGAAGTGATAAAGCATGAGTGAGATGTAATTTACATGAGTGAGATGTAATTTACATGTTTAATAGATGTGTGTCGCTCTCTCTGAACTCAAGAAAAACGTGTTCATGTCTTTGGCAGGGAGGATGATAGCTGGTGGCTCTTCCCAGGACTACTGTTGCTGGTCAAGTGTGTGCAAGCAAGGATGATTGATAATCATATTGCCAATCTTGAAATTCAAGACACCACTCTTTACTCAACAGACCCCACTATCTTCTGGGAGTCATAAAAAGAAACCCGCAGGAAACAGAAAACCCTTACGCCGAGCAATTAGTTTTCAGCTTTCAAAATCTAGTTGCAGGTCTGGTAGAGAGGAGGGGTGGGGGGGTTTGTTAGAAGAGGATGAAATGGTTTGATTTTTACTTACACAGGAGATTTCAAGTGCGACTAGAAATCTTTGAGAGTAGGCTCCAGGTTGATTAGAAAAGAACGTTCTCTTTGGTTCTCAAAAGGCTCCTGATTTGGAAGAGTACCTAAATCACAAGCCAGGGGGCAAAGAAAAGATGCCACACCTCTTTGGTTTATGGTGTCATTGGATTGCGGGAAGATGTTGTAACAGTGTATGGCAAAGAGTACATAATGTCCACAGAGAGCTTGTCATCTATCACTGACAACCAGAGTGCAGTTATCTGCAGCTATCTGTTGCAAATCAAGCATTGATTGGCAACGAATGTGTTGCTGGACATCTCAGCTATAACTATGCACTCATTTAAAATGGACTTCTCTTGCAGAGAGAACCCTGGGAAAGTAATGGATTTCCACACAACAGAGAGAAAGATGAAGTGACTAGTATTTGCCATTCTGAGGCTTGGGCTAAGAACCATCCTTAACTTTTGCAAAGTTAGCAATTGAATGCATGATTACCAATTGATACAAGCTCATTCACATGCTGCACTTAAATCATTTCACATCCCTTGGAAATCTTGCTTTGGGATTCTAGTGATGATGATCCAGTAACCAAAAAGAGTTTCATGTGCTGATGATGATGATATTAATTCCAACATTGTATCAAAATTTAGAACTCTTCAAACCACTTCCAGAAAAAAAGAAGCCCACCTTGTCTTGTCCTTCTGCAATTGGATCTACTGCTTCTATTGAATACAGCCCATAACCAAATATGTAGTTTCCTCATCATGTCTTCACGGCCTGCTTTCACAGCCCTGCTTCCAAAGATGTAGAACCTTATTCAGATTGCAATGTTAGAGATACAAAAATTGTCCAACATATGAATCATTAATCAACCAATTCTTTTCTCCTTGTTGCATGCGAAGAAAGATAGAAAGAAGATATGACATGAATCGACAAGTCTCACAAAACAAATAAGCATCATCATCCACATCTTTTACAATGAAGTATATCCTTATGAAAAATTGTTAAGAGTTGAAAGAGCAGACCTCCATGTGTGAACAGCTCTGAATCCTCCTCATCATTGACATATTGTAGAGCAATTATCCATGACTCCTGCTCCCTGCTTACCCTTTAGATCCCTCCACACTGGTATCATGCAGTAGCTGACCCACATATATGTCTGAGTAACCACAATTGTCACACATCTCCTTAGGACATTCAAGTTGAGTTCATACAATTCATGGGTTTCCTGATAAAAATCACCCTTCTATCTATTCTGTAGGCATGGCAAGTACACCACTAATATTAAACAAGAGCAATTGCACTCTGTCATCCAGGGAAAAGTTTTAAATCCTATCAGATTCCAGAGCCCTGTTCAGATATACATCTTGCCTTTAAATATTGCTCCACTGTAACCAATTGGTGGCTGCTGTTTAGCTCCAGAATCATTCAGGCATTTGACAATTTCATCTGGTTTGGATATATGTGTCTTCTCAATGTCAACACTACACAGCTAGAACTGGTCCTCAGATCACCATGCAATACTTCCTGCATGTGATGAGATTCCCAGTTGTTTTGTCACTGTTTTTTAGAAGGTTATGTGTGAGAGTTATAAATCACCTTGTTTGGTTTATGCGTAAATCTTAAATCAATATGCATGCATTATACTCTATTCTAGGACATGGTTCCAACCCAAATCTTTAGAGAGCACAGTGACATGAGGAACCAACAAAGCATGTGTCAACTGACACAGATTAAACTGTACAGGAAAACTCACACGTATGTTCAAAACCCTCTAGCATAGTATACCTCTCCCAGAGAAGCACTCCTTGCAGATAAATTAGAGTCTACATACAAATACTTTCCATTGAGCAAAATATCAGCAACCACTGATCCACATTATCTCACCAAAAAAATCTATGATACTGTGCAGAAAAGATATATTTTGGTGTATATGAACATATCTGAATTCAGGATAGGGTTCATGTGTATCACTCACCTCCTCTCTTTTAAGCATTGCCCTTGAAAAGGATTTTCAAGACACAATCTTTACATGAACCTCTTGCTTTCTGTTCCTGATTTCAAATGGACTGCTGTACCCAGCAAATACTGCAGATGACTCCTCATATTTTAGACCATCCTTGTCCAAATACTTTTTCAACTGTGAAAATTTAGCCTCATAGTCAAAGTCACCAGGGAATCCACCAAAAGGACCAATAACAGCCATGACAGCTTCTTTGTGCACATTGAACTTGATCTTAGGATCTCCAGGTGTGGGCAGATCATTTACGGACTTGAACCTGCATGAACCCAAAGTGGATGGAGAAACATTTTTATAAGAGTGTACCATAAAAATGGCCTCCCACAAATGGCAGATTTCAAATGAAACAATCATCTAGGGTTTAGGTTTGAAGGACTGTACAAACTTAGTCCTCAGTCCTTAAGGGTGAAGACTCATACAGTCCAACCTGTACATCCACTCTGGCAACTTATACAGGTTGGACTATACAAGTTTTCAGGACTGTATAAGTTGCCAGAGTGGATGAAGGAGAGAGTATATGCACAACATGGCTGGAGGAGTATACCTGCTGGGCACAAAAAAACCAGTTTTATAACCAGCCTCACTCAGGACTGGTGTGATGTGGACTGGGCCAGTCATCTCAATCTCCATGTTCTTTGAGTTTCCACCCGAAATGAAGAGGAAACAGCGGATGAACCCAATAGAAGTTGCTAAGTTGTAAGTTGAATTCTCCACAAGTGTCTCCACCCATATCTGCAAACCCCAAAGAAGAGAAACACTTTCCTCAGTCAATTGAGTGCCATGAAATCGAAACACATGCATCCATGAGAAAAGGCATGCCCTTTGAAGTCGAAGCAAAGCTTGAAGCAAAGTCCTGAACAGTCCTGGATCCCTCTTGTTTCCTTCATGTTTGAAACTAATCTTGATCTGTGGAGTAAATGTTTTCTCTTTCAGAAAGCAAAGAGAAGTGTGACAAGCCATGGGAATTCCCCTGAGTTTTACTTATCTATTTGATTGCACAGAATCTCCCACAACAACACTTTGAAGGTAACCATTGTGTCAGATCCAGCAAAAGTGAAACCAACACATCATAATGAATAGCCACAACTAGCTGCCAGACTCTCACTCTCAATTCCCAATGGTGGTTATAGATAAAGTCATAATAGTCTAGCCATCAGGCAACAGTATTGTATGAAAATCTGCATCATGAGTTTTTGTCTAATTTATGGAAGTGCCAGAAGGATTCAGTCATGATGCTGGCAAGCACTCATGAGATGTGGCTAACCAAAAAAGAGAACAATATCCTCATTCAAGCTGCAACAAGCTTGTGAGGGTAAGCTTCACATCATTTTAGATTGCCCCCTGTACAAGCAAGTATGTCATCTAAGCCAACAGCATCCAGAGGCCTTTACCCTGAGTATTACTGTAGAGAAAAATTATATAGTTGCATTGCCTTTCATACTGACATTTTGCATGGATCGCATTAGGGCAGCTTCACTTCATTTTAGCTTGCCCCTGTGACAAGCAAGCATGTCATCTAAGTTGAAGGCATCCAGAGGCCCTTCCCCTGAGTATGACTGCAGACACAACATACATAGTTGCATCGCCTTTGATGCTTTCATACTGACATTTTCCATGGATTACATTAGGGCCGTTTCCCGTCATTTTAGATTGCCTCTATGACAAGCAATCTTGTCATCTAAACCAAGGGCATCAACAGGCCTCTCCAAGTAGTACCCTACAGAAGTCGTATAGCTGCATAGTCTTTGATGCCTTTCATACTGACGTTTTCCATGGATTGCATTAGGGCAGCTTCACTTCATTTTAGATTGCCCTTGTGACAAGCAAGCATGTCATCTAAGCCAAACGCATCCAGAGGCCCTTCACTTCAGTATTACCGTAGACACAACTTACATAGTTCAGCACCTTTGATGCTTTCATACTGACATTTTTCATGAATCGCATTAGAGCTACTGCAAGTGCTACAAAGAGTGTTAACTAACGGACATAAACATAATTTCACGAACTTCGCAATGACAAAACGATCTAGGTTCCCAAGAAATTTTTATTAAACTACTCTTGATAGATCACTGTAACAACAGGCTTTTCTTGATCAGCTGAACATCTCAATTCCACTGCAGCTCCAGATTTCAGCTTTCTTAACACCAGATGGCAAACAAACGCCTTGAAACAAGAACCGCAAACAGTTTTGAAAAAAATCGCTAACCACAAGAAGAAGCAACATACAAAGCACCTACAGAAAGTACACAGACAAAAAAACGGTGTCGCGGAAAAAGAAAAAGAAAAAGCACGTCTACGAAGATACATCAAGCTCACCTGTCCATCAGGGTACTTCCGAAGCTCGTACCCGTTCCCCTTCCCGATGACATCACAAGCAGGCGTTTCGATAGAGATTTGCGGTCCACAGGAATCGTCACTACTCTTTCTCGATTCGAAAGCCCGATCAAGAATTCTAGTCTCTTCTCCTCCTACTGTTACTGCTGATGATGAAGCAGAGGCGACCAAGCGCAGCAACGATTCATCATCTCTTCCCTGCACTTCCAGCGAAATTGCTGCTACGAACAGCAGCACAAACACAAACGCCGATGCTCTAAACATATCGAAGATCATCGCCATTTGTTTTGTTCCCCGCGACAAACAAGAACTGCAGCAATGGTAACCGAAAGCCCTGCAATGTGCACGCGAGAGCACTGCGCCATCGCGCGCTCCCGCACAGACGCAGTGAAGCTCTTGACGACCGGTGGTAGCCGGTTTCGGGACCGGGCATGAACGGTAGTGGATAGTAGGAATTATGTGAAAATTCGCCCCCAACTGCCCTGACTACCGACACGTACCAGTCGGAAGTTTGCTAGTGTGAGAACAATCGATTATCCTCACAAACCGATTATCAAATTTTATTTTATTTTTCCAAAAATCACCCAAAGGTTTGGACTCCCAAAATCATTTATATATAATTTAACAACTTTAAAAGATGGTTATCAAATTTTTATATTTTTCAAAAATCACCCATTGGTTTGGACTCAAAATCATTTATTTTATTGTAATAACTTCAAATTTCAGTTATTAATTTTTAAAAAAAAAGAAAAATCACCCAAAGGTTTGGACTCAAAATCATTTAATTTTATTGTAAGAACTTAACACTTAATCATTGAACCACATGTTTTACATGTAACAAAATGGATTGTGACTTTTTAATTTGAAGGTTTACACATATCAAAACAAGAGATGGGTAACAAATCTTTGCATAGGTATATGCCCAAATGGTTTGTAGGTTTAGGGTGTTTAAATTTTGCAAGGTTTTGAATTCAATCATTCAATCAAAGTTCAAGCATTCAATTAAATGGTTTAACCATCTAAACCCTTTGATGAGGATTGATCGAATGATTGAAACTTGATGATTAAATGGTTGTTCAAGCTGAGAATTGTTTTTAAACAAATAGTTAAGATTTGGAATGGACAATTTTTATCAACACATAGTGTGGCATCTATCATCATAAGCCCCTTGTAAAAGCTAGATATGTTTGGGTCAACATAAAAAGGAACGAGTTTTAACAAATTTGTGTCAACTTTGTGCACATGGTGAAATTTATTTTCGTGGCATTGAGAGCATTCCACTGGCAAGCAAATTCATCATGAAAATGTATGTCTTGTCATGAAAACATTAGAATGACATGCTTTAATATTACAAGATCAATCATTCTCATCATCATCAAACCTTGCAGATGTAATGAAAGATTAATTTTACCATCAATGGAAGATGTTGACAATTAATTTACATTATGCAAAAGCCCTTTTCAATCCATACTTATGGGATGAACCTTGTTTTCATGATGATTCAAATGTGAAGGAAACATTAAATTGCATGTTACGTAAAAACATTAAGAGTTTCACAAATTATACTCAAGCTTTAAAGGACTTTGTTGATTTTGTTGAAAATTGAAAGCTTTTTTTTAACCCTAGTGGGTGACCTGAATTTGCTTTCACATGAGTGGTGGGATTTGATTGAAGTTGTTGGATGCATATTTGCATCTATCGCCTATGACATCTTTGCACAAATGTGTCCTATGACATCTTTGCACAAATGTGTTTCACATTATCATGTGAGTGAAATTAGAATTCCTATTCATTTGTCCATAACAAATTGTAATCAATTGACAATAGAATGGGCCAAAAACTTAGGGAACATTTATACTAATAATAAGCTCTTTCAACAATGACTTGACGCTAACCTTACGACATGGTAAAAAAAAAAAATGTTGTTTGAAAATTTTATGTCCAATGTCAACTTAAGTTCAAATGAAGGTGACATATGAAAAGATGACCCCTATGAATTCTCAACTAATGACCCATTAAAAACCTTTCATTTTCAAGATTGTTAATTGATGTTAGCATCGGGAACGACTAACATTTGATAATGGAAATACAAACACCATTATGCCACTTAATAATGCATCAAAATAGATGGACCATTTTATTAGTTGGCCTTTTGATCTTCCCCACATTATATACATTTGTTGAACATGAAATGGAAACCCCCATGCATCCCCCATGCATGTGCATGTCACGAATGCCAACACGATGGAGTTCATTCATAACTTGTAATAAGTTTACACTAATTTTTAATTTCATCTTATTTCATTTTCAATTCACTTATAATTAATTATTAATTCATTTTTAATTGAATCTAATTCATTTTTAATTAAATTTTAATTCACACATTAATATGCATGGGCTACACACGGATGCACATGGGTGGCACACATGGGTGAACATGGGTCATATGTAGGTTGAAAGTTTCTTGAAAAATTTCCTTGAATTAGGTGCCCAATGGGTATACATAAAGGTAGAATTTTCCATTATTTGTCACAAACACGAAAACAATCAAAACTATAGGGTTTTCTAACCAAAATGAGAACAAAGGTAAGTTTAATTTCAAATCCAAGTCATGAAACAAGAAAAATAAAAACAAAAATACAATAAACACAAGTAAAAATCTAACAATATTTTATTGCAAAGAAGAAACAAAACAAGGATACGATAAGAAAATGTACCCAAAATTGGTGTTGAACAAATTAAAGGTAATGAGGAATTTTGTTTTTATTTATATCCTTTGGACATTTAATTCAAAAAAGTTTTTCAAGAAGCTTCCAATCTACATGTGGTCAATGTGCACCCATGTGTGAACTACGAATGAACTAAAAATAAACTAATAATGAATTAAAATTCAATTAAAATTGAACTTAGACTTAACTAAAAGTGAATTAAAACTTAACTCAAAATGAACTAGAGGTGAATTTAAACTTAACTAAAAACTAATTAAAAGTGAACTAAAAATTATGTATAAGTTCATTACAAGTCATGAATGAACACTCAAAAAAATGAACCCCATAGCATTGACATTCATCACATTATTTTTAATATGTTCAACACTAACTTTGAATACATTTTGTTGTCATAGTCGTGTTCTATTTTTGTTTCTTCCTTGCAATAAAATTTTGTTAAATTCTTGTTTCACACACGTTGTGTTCTTATTCTTAATTTTCTTGTTTCATGATTTGAATTTGGAACTAGGCTTGCCTTTGTTTTCGTCTTGATTAGAAAATCTTATAACCTAGTTGTTTTCACATTCTTGACACTACATGCTCCAATGGTTAATGATCAACAATCACATGTGCAATCAATAAGCTTCACCTATTTTGTACTCCCTCGTATCATGAACACACAACTAGTGACAATGGATCTAGTAGCACCACTTCAGAACTAGGTGCCTAAGATGCATTATTTAACACACCAATCTCATAGGTTAGCCCTTCTATTCATCCTACGAATCCTATAGTCACAACCCTTGTGGCAATGACATTGGACCCATCAGCGAGCCCAGATACAAACGTTGATATAGGTGAAAGCCAAACTAGTCATCACGCATTCTCACTCTTGAAGCTCCAACACAATTGCTCAACATGATTCAAATTCTGAGTTGTTGAATGGCGCAGTAATTCAAAACCCATTATCCTCTTACATTTGCTCATGACTATCATGGTGCTGTGGGTGCTACGTTTGCAAAATTTACACTTGTTTAATTGCCATACTACCACAGGTTATAGTCACCAAGACAAACAAAACAGGAGGGATCAATTGAGGCAGTGTGCAGAGGGTGACCAACCTGCTGCAGGTGACCATTTGCCCTTGTTGATGCACTTTCTTTGCTAAATCCGGATGCTCTAGAATTCTCTGCTTTGGCACTGATGCTCCTAGCCTCACAGGGAGGCTTTGAAGTGAAAACAGCTATTGCAGATGCAGGTGTTCCCTCCTGTTTATTCCTTGAGATGTTTATGAGGTTTGCAGATCATCGGTTGTGTGGATCTTGGTGGCTGAGGCTAGATGTTACGGAATTTAATACATGTGTTGAATGTTTCATGTCAAGTGATTGACTGCTACTGTGATAACCCAAAATCCTGCAGGTGCTCTCCCTTCACTTGTGGCAATGGTTGACAACTCCAATTCCCCAATGATCAGAGAGTCAGCAGCAGCAGCAGCCATTGCAAAGCTTGTTTCATATGTCACCCTGTTAATCTGAGCAGCAGTTGTAAGATGCGGAGGTGTGAGGGCTATGGTGAACATGGCCAAATGGTCAGATACATTTGTGAATGGGCCTGCCAGTGGAGGTAGCTTGGGGGCAAGAACACAAGCAGCAGCAATTGTTGCAGTTTTAAATATTTCAGAGGTGCTGGACAGACAAAGCATGGGAATAGGATTAAAGGACGCCCTCCCCATCTTGGGACATATGCTGGAAAGTGAGAATCTTGAGGAAATTGGAGCAGGGGTTGGTGGCCTTCAGGCTTTGGGTCTCTCTCTCAGTATTGAGCCAGATATCACACTTACAAAAGGTGGAGACAAGGGACAACATGAGTAGCCTTAACCTAGAAAGTTTGAGGTTGTGGCAGTTGAAACGATTACAGCACTTAGAGAGACCTTGGGAGGGGCAGTTCTGAGGAAGCCAAATTTGCAGGTTTCAGGGCATTAGCAGGTTTCAGGCAACCAGGTAGTCCAGATACAGCGAGTATCACAGTGGTAGATGCATCATTGGGCACTGGGGAGAAACAACTGATAACTCACATGAGAAATGAAGGAGTTCAAGCACTTTTCACACTTTTGAAAAGGAGTCCATCAATAGCAGGTTTCAGGGAAATTGGCATCAGATCCTTGGCAGGTGTGCTTGCTAGTGAAAAGCTGAACATTTATATAGAGGGGTTTGGAGCTCTTCAAGAACTATTGAGGTACAGCAACAACTCCAATCCTCAAAATTCATACATCAAGAGAAGAACTTGTTATCTAACAGATCAGTGCCAATACATTTATGTACCTTAGTGCTGAAGATGTGTAGTCTTCTTAAGATTTCATAATACAGTTGTGCTAAATTTGTGGGCAGATTACTGCAAGAAGATAAGACAATTGCAACAAGAGTACTTGCAGCTGCAACAATAGCAAACATGTGTGCCAAAAAGAAGAGATTAGATGCCATTTTAAGTGACCATATCTTGCTGTTGCTGCAGCTCCTTGCAAGTGATTTTTATTTTTCATTTTTTCCATGAAGAAACTTGACAATACCAACTAAATCATTCAATAAATTGAGTTACTTAGTGAATTAGGTTCTTGCAAAGCTTCAGACCATAGCACACACTAACCTGCCTGTAACATACTCCTTTGGGCACACTTCACAACCACAAAACAAGTAACAAATGCGATCCTAAAGGCTTATCCATTCATCTCAGGTTCACTGTACAGTGGTCTTGATAGCTTCCATAGGGATCAATCTTGACCAACAACTAATGCATGCTCAGGTTCCTGGTTGTACAACTTAAGCTCCAAGTCACACTCTTGTTTGTGTTATGGGTCTTCTTCCAGTCAAGTTTGTGGAGATCTCTCCCTCAAACCATCACAGCATTCACCTGTAGACTTACAGCAGGGTATTTTCACTTGAGCACCAGCACCTACAAGCACACATTCCTCCACCTATGCCAATTCAGCTGAGAGGTCCTGAGAGCCTAGAACTACTGGACAGTGCACAAGTCCCTAAAACTAAGGTCACTGTTAAGATCATAATCTTAGCACAAGTTGAACTAGATGGCTTTTACTGGCCTCAAAACATTTGCCTCAAATTTAGATGTTAAAACCTTAGCACATTCCCAGCTGTAGTGCATGTGCAATTTCTTATCTATTATGCACAAATCCAGTTTCTGCCCTTGACTAAGCTCAGATATATCACAAAATCTGTCATGACATACTGTTAAGCAACAAAACCAAGATTAGGACATCAGTATCATCAACCACAGGACCTAATACAAGAGCTCTTGATTAGGTCAATGAGCTTGACATCCCACAATCAACTACAATTTCATCAGTTTCCAAAAGTGTACACACCCTATCCATTTGTGTGCCCCAGGAAGCGGGGCTAGCCCAAGGGACCCAGTATGGCTGCCGATTAAGTGCTTTGGTTCAAAAAAAAGAGTGGTCAGAGATAAAAAGGAAGCTTCGTACACTGACTTTGTGTACTGCTCAAACATGAAAATATTGAGCTCCACAATGAACTCCAATGTGCCAAAAGGACGGCAACACTCATCTACATTGGGATTAGCAACCACCGCCTTTCATGGCATCAGTTGAAGGTGAAAGTTCTGTATATGCCATAGATTACCATGCCAATTGATGTAATCACATGAATACCTTCCCCCTAAGGCAAGCTGAAACCAAAACATCAAGGTAGCTCCTCAAGAAACCGCATTTTACAACCCTTACTTCTCTAAACATAATAACCTAGCGCCTAACAGTCCCAACTGAGACAAACAACGATCTCAGAGCATAGTAAAATGATGCGAAGCAAGCAAGTAGCAATAGAACAGGGCCAGGAGGAAGGACCCACCTTAGCAGACATATGGCCCAACAATTCCATCATAAATGCCAAGTGATCCTGGACCATTACAATAAGATTTGCAGTTCAACTTTCCAGTCCTCAGGATTTCTCCCGTTGGCCCCGAGCTGCCCTGTACACCTCATTTGTCGCCGACCTGCTAGCACTATGAAACGCACTAACTCTTAGGGTTTCGTAACTCTTAAGGTTTCTTCCCTTAAGCTGCGCACGTTTGAAGCTTCTCTCGCGATTAGGGTTTCGTCTGGAACTTCAATTTGGAGTGGTTTCGATGATCGGTTCTTATGAGTTTTGTTGCTTCGTAAAGATTTTAGCATTGGGTTCGAGAATCTCTGAAGATCCGAGCAATTATCGTTGTAGCTCTAATTTCGAAGAGCGTGAAGGTAGGGTTTTGTTTTTTTTTTGGTTCGGTGTACTTCTTCTGTTGTTGTTATTAGGGTATTTTTGTTCCCCCTCCTTCGACAAGGATTTGGTTTTAGTTTGGAGAATCCGGAGTATTGTGTTCTTGTTTGAGAGTTGCAATCTTCTGATTTTAGTCTGAAGGTGACGAGAGAGGGTTGAGCAGGGGTTTTCGCGATTTTCTCGAGATGGGGAAGAAGCAGCATAGCAAGGATCGCATGTTCATCACTAGCACGGAATGGGCAACGGAATGGGGCGGTGCCAAGTTTCGCGACCTCAAGACGCCATTCAAGCGCTTACCCTTCTATTGCTGCGCGTGCGTGTGTCTTCCTTCCCCCTCTCTCCTTCTCTTTGAGCCGTTTCTTCATGTAGGACTAGTGCAACAACTGTTTTCTTTTTTTTCAAATGTTTGTAAGCCTGTTGTGTACTCCAGTTTGCACCTACTGCGGGATAGTGAACCCTACTGAGCTTGCCTGACCCAGAAAACATGCACATCCCTGTGCACTGCACGTGCATCTCATTACATAGTACACCAGTGGTACACCTCGGGAACAGCCCCAGAGGCTATGTCTGCCTCTCGGTCTATTGCATGGCGTGGTGTGGAGAGGTTTGGCAGATGATTTATACAGTACTAGAATGTTTTGTGTTGAAGTATCCCAAAAAGAACCTATCAGAGCAGCCTCATACACTCAAGAATTGTATTGCTAGACAAGCTTTTGGCATCGCTTCTTCTCAAGAAGCCAGCCGATTATTAGAGTTTATGGTGCTTAGGGCTGAAGGCATTCAACCTCTGTGTGTTGGTGGAAAGCAGGCTCACGTTCACACCATTTGAGGATGCAGTCTGTACAGCAGACGGCCATGTTTTTGAAATTATGTGAGTAATAGCATTTTCCTCCATTATTTTGCAGTTTCAGGTTGTTACACATGATTGGAGAGTAATGCAGCAAGCTGAATTTGATGGATGTTCTTAAACACAAGTTGAGTAATTTGTGGGGTGAAATACATTGCTCTGCTTCCCTTCAAAAGGTTGCTAAAAAAATTCTGCTGCTGTTGACAATTTTGTTCCACATATGCAGTCTATTGTGATCAATCTTCAGGGTTCTCAGTATCACGTGCAGTCATTGTTGTTTCTTTTTGTGGTTGACTGCAGGAATATCATCCCTTATGTTCAAAAGTTCAAGAAAAATCCTGTGACTGGCTTGCCTTTGGCTCTCAAGGACCTTATAAAACTTCATTTCCACAAGAATGCAGACGGTGAGATTCACTACTCATTGTGCTAGTCCAAATCTCTGTTCCATCTCTCATCAACTGACTAGTGCAACATGTTTCTTAAGCTTGGCTTGTACAAGAAGCCATACACTGGACATGTACACGAAGATAGTTTATTAAGCTGGCAAAAGGGTAGGCTTTTTGTTCTTCAGATCCTAGTGTCATGGATTGAAAGGGAGTAATGTGTATTGTGAGTTACCAGATAAGATACACAAAATATATTTTAAAGGATTCGTTCGATATTGTGGTTGTTTTTGTGTGGACTGAGAAGTCATTTCAATTTGGATTGTTCTTCCAATCTGTTTCTATTGCAGGTGAGTTTCACTGTCCAGTACTCCACAAAGTCTTTACAGAATTCACACATATTGTGGCAGTGAAGACAACTGGAAATGTCTTCTGCTATGAGGTAAGGTGGTTAAATTGCACAAAACTGGAGAAGATAAACTTGTGCTAGGTTACAGAGTGTCTGATCTTAGTATGCAATTTTTGGCGTCGCTCATGTGCTGGAAACTTTTGTAACAGCATAGCCTTTATCAAATTTTAATGGTGCATGGAGCGTAGAACATCTGCTTTGCAGCTGCATGGACTGACTGTTCATTATCTCATGGTTTTGTGGCTACCAATGTGCCAGGCCATTAAGGAGCTAAACATCAAGCCAAAAAACTGGAAAGAGCTTCTGACTGATGAACCTTTCACAAGAGATGATCTCATCACAATTCAGGTGCATGACATAAGTGGTCTACTTTCTCATTTCCACTTCACAATGACCTTTTAGGTTCCAAAAGCTTCTTATCTGTTATAAATCTTTTCCTTTGTCTCTTCCACCAGCTGTATCACAGCTTCAGTGTGTATGTTGCCGTTGCTGCATTCCATAACTTCAATCTAAGTTGTTATGATGGGTGATGACACAGGATCCTTATGCTTTGGATGCAAAGGTACTTTCAGAATTTGATCATGTGAAGAATGATCTTCAACTTGATGATGAAGGTAATTTCTTTTTATTGTGGATAAAAGCAGAAACTTCTTGCACAATTTTTGTTGGTAATAGCTCCTTCAACTTCAGACATGCCCTATTGTAGCACCTTAATAACACCCAGAAGTTTGTAAACTCAAAAAATGTTTGGAAAAGTCACGAGTTTGCTTTGCTCTGCAGGGCGTCAGTATAATGTTTTGCTAATGGGTTGAACATTGTTTTTAATGAACGGCACATTGATTTGCATGGGGTCTGTAAACGTTGTTGATGCCTGAAATCTGTTCATGGACAGAATTAAAGAAGCTGCGAGAAGATCCTGCCTACAATATCAACTTGTCAGATGACACCAAACGTATTTTGCAAGAGCTGGGCACTGAAAAAGGACAAGCATCAGCTCTGTTGGGAGGTGGTGGAGATAAGGCTCAGCGTGCACATGCGCTGGCAGTCCAGGCTGCAAAGACGCGTCCAGAAGTGGAAGAAGGAAAAGAAGCTCCTCCTCCTGCACTCAGTATTGTAGATGCAGCATCAGCAGCAGTTCATGGCCGTAGTGCAGAAGCTGCAAAAGCCTCCACAGCAGCTAAGACAGCTGCCCGTGTTGCAGCTCATGCAGCTGGTGAAATTGTGCCTGTTAACACAAAAATGGTATGATTGCAATTTCCACTGATGACTCTGTATTGTTCATGGGAATTGAGTGCAAGCTCTGTTATATGGGCACAAATCCTTGCTGGAATACTTTTTTTCCAAAAATTGCTCAGGCAAGGAATTTGGAAGTTGCTGGAAATCTGGACATGTGTATTGTCAAATTCCTCACTTTTTTGTGTATGCAGGTAAAAAGCAGATATACAACTGGAGCAGCATCACGGTCCTTTACATCAACATCTTATGACCCAGTCACTGAGAATGAATATGAGTATGTGCACGTAGAGAGAAATCCCAAAAAGAAGGGATATGTGCGAATGCACACTAATCGCGGTGATCTCAACATAGAACTGCACTGTGATATCACACCACGCACATGTGAAAATTTTATCACTCTCTGTGAGCGAGGGTACTATGACAATGTCATTTTCCACAGGAGCATAAGGTACTGAATGAGACTTTGTTCATGTGAATCTTTCATGATTTGTAGACAAGCAAGAAATTCTTTACATTTTGATATTCTGTCCACGAGTGCTATTGCCTCATTCCTTGGGAACTTCTGTGGTAATTTCATTTCTCAAAATATGCCCTTGTCACCCTCCTCTTCTCTTCTGGATCAAACTCCTTTGGAATAGTGAGGTTTGTATGAATGAAAGTATTCACTGATGCATTTTCAGCATGCTGATTGCCATTCTACTGGGTTGACTTCACAGGAACTTCATGATACAAGGAGGTGACCCAACAGGCACTGGGCGTGGTGGTGAGTCCATATGGGGAAAGCCTTTCAAAGATGAACTGAATTCAAAGCTCCTGCATTCGGAGAGGGGTATTTTAAGCATGGCAAATAGTGGACCTCACAGCAATAGCTCCCAGTTCTTCATTCTGTATAAGTCAGCTCAACATCTCAACTACAAGCATACTGTATTTGGTCGTGTAGTGGGGGGTTTGGAAGTGCTGACCTTGCTCGAGAAGGTTCCAGTGGATGATGATGATCGTCCACTAGTGAGTTCCACCCTTCCTTGTGACTTCTATCCTTATTAGTTCTGAGGATCTTTGTGCTGATCTTTCAAAGTTCATGGTACACGTGTAGTTGAACTTTGTGTAGGTAGCATACATGATTAGGTAAAGGGGTGTCCTGAATGGCATTTGTAGATTACTAGGTGGAGAGCTTTGATCTTTACTGGATAACCTGAGTTTGACTCTTGTTCATGAGAGGTTTCATGATTGGCTTAAGCGCAGCCCATGGTCAACTCATCTTTCTTCTGCTTTGGGTTGTAGGAGGAGCTGAAGATCTTGCGGATATCTGTATTTGTCAACCCTTACACAGAGATGGATAAAGAAGAAGAGGAGGCGAGAGCAAAGGAAGCTGCAAAGTCTGCTGTAGATGAAGAGGAAAATGTATGTTAAATGCCAGACTAGCTGCTTTGTTTGTGGAGTTTCTCCCCTCGGCAAAAATTTAATATTTGTTGATTAGGATGTTTTGTTATTACTTGGTTCTTAGTGATGTTGCATCCTGCCAATTTACATGTGGTATTTTGCAAGTTACTGTTGTCAAATTCTCTCTTGTGACATCCATTGCCATTAGTGATCTGATGTTTATTTTTCACCTTGTGATTATCAGGAAAAGATGGGCAGTTGGTACAGTAATCCAGGTCTGGGTGTAGCACCAACAGCAGCAGGCACTGGTGTTGGCAAGTACCTCAAGACTGCCCAAGCGCCGGAGCTTCCAGCAAAGAGTGATTCTTTTCTGAATGAGGATGTTCCTGGTAAGCGAAGGAAAGTGGCCGCCGGTACAGGGGTTCAGTTCAAGGACTTCTCAAATTGGTAGTCTGCAACTTGGATGGTCAGAAAAAGATGGTGGTCCTGTTCTCTAAGAGCAGTTCAGTGCATTTTGGCCTGAACCTGAAGCTTGTCAAAGGACAAAGACCAACAATGTGGCACCTCTGTCAAAGCTAGAATTGCTGGTTTTGGCAAGTCCTTGCACATAGACAATGCTGAATACATCTATCAAGATGGAGTCACTAGTTTTCGTGGCTCCTTGCACAGAAACAAGCATTTGTATGTTATTTGACCAATTGGAAATCTTCCTTAGACTCAAGTGAAACATATCTCCTTGTTTCTGGAGATACTACTTCCTTATGTGGACTGACATTTGTGCTGAAGGTGGAGGGTCTTGTACCAAAATTTAGTCATACTCAGGAAACATCTTAAGCATTTTCCAAGAAAATATGTACAATGTACAATTTATCTCAGTTTTTTGTTAGTTAGAAAAGCAAAGTAAACTGCATGAGAGAAACTGGCATCTATTGAAAGCACAGTACACTCTTTAATGATGTACTGCAGTAAAGGACTGCTACATTGGTCTCCAGACTATGTTCACAGATTGTATTCAGCACCACATCAATGTTCTGCAAAATATAAACATTTCATATAAAATTTACTCAACCTCTTTCCAGATACATATTCTTGTAAGGTATATGGAAGTACAAAAACCTTCCATAATAGAAGCTACAAGACAAACATAACTAAGTAACTTTCCAAAAGTTCCCATGGAAAGTATAATCTGTCTGAAGTCACAGATCACTGAATAAGAAAACATCCTAAGATTCATCAAAAACATAACATCTAGGGTACAAATCTAAGCTACCACAGCACATTGCAAATGTTGTAGAAAACCTCTTAAGATGTAGAGGGACGTGTGAATGTCAAATACTCTCTAAAGATAGTAGTCAGAAAGTTCACAATGTCGAAGGTTCTCCGGAGATGGTATTCTGAAAGTTGATGCTTGCTAGAGCCCAAATTCCTTGCTTGAATATCTTTTGGTCTTTGCACACATCAATAAGATAATCCTTGACCTTCAAAGGAGTGAGAACTGTGTCCAGAGCTTTTTCTTTCCCAAGAGATGTTAACTATTGAACCCATAGCTGGGAATTGATATCTGAGGTCTTCAATTTAAGTGCAAATTGAAAAGGCAGCAGTAGCAGCAAGGTGCAATCTATAGCTCATGCATGATGAGTTTTATGGTCTCTCCCAGTTGTCCTATATTCCTCTGACAGATTTTGTATTAACTTGTACATTCAGTAGAGGTATTCATTCCATCAAGAATCACCTTACAATGTACTGGTATTGAGCGTCCTCTCTGATGATGAAGGAATAAATTACAGCAGCAATAGAGGGGATGAGAAAGAGAGCTATAATGAGCATCTCCTGCCAGAAACCTCCAGGAACAAAGAAAGCCAACACAATCCCCACTACTCCAGTAACTGCAAACATCTTGGAAGCCAGAGCATGAGTCTCTTCCCACACATGTGCACTCTGCAATGTCCAGAGATCCCTGATCCCCACCACATGGTTCTGTTCTATGTAGTTGAACACAAACCCCAAGATGATCAACAGAATCGAAGCCAGCACAGTGAAGGGCGTGGTCCCTACCTTGTGATCTGACCAAGTTGCCCAAAGCAGGATGATCTGAATAGGAAGAGAGAAGAAGCTCGGTACCGCAATCATAGCGGCCACTGCAGCTCTGGAAGACGAATCCTGAGTTGCAATAAGAGGATCGCAGCTCACGATCAGGGCCACCATGAGTGTGAGCACGATACCGATGACAGGAACAAGAAGAATCCCCACCAGTTTCGGCACTTCTCCTACTCCAAAGAAGTCCATATGTTCCGGCAACCATGCCCATGATGCAAAACCACATACAACCCCAGTCGCGCTCAAACCCGCACTTATCTTCAAAGCTCCTGCTATTCTCGATTCCATCGCTGTTTTTTTCTAGATTTACCCCACTTTTTTTGCTCTTGTTTTTTTGGCTCCAGTTCTTCCTCCTCCTCCTCCTTTCTCCTTTCTCCTTCCTCCTTAATAAACAGCGATCCTTCTGGAGTTCCTCTCTAGTTCTCGACTTTCAGCAACTCTTTCTCTTTCTTGTCTTCTTCCTCCTCTTCTTCTTCAACAACTTCACTTTCTCGAAACCTTCTCTTTTGCTGCTTTTTCTGCTGCCAGAATCCACAACTATTTCCTCGAAGAATTCAGAGGCACAAGTCGATTTTCGCCGTCGCTTCTGCAACCATCTGGCATCTACTCGCTGAAGCACACAAGCAATTGTTGAGCTCACGACAACACTGTAGAACGAGAACACTGTAGAAAGAAACTGGAGCAGCCCGAGCTTTTAGGGTTTGGGCTGACCGGTTTTAGGGTCTAGGTTTAGGGTTCGTGTCTAGATGATGTTTAAGGGAAGCGGTTCGATTCCCCCCCCCCGCCCCCAAATTCTAATTTCGCGATCATCCACAAGAGCGATTAGCCAAAATTGGCTACAGATCAATCGGGAATGTAGAAAATGTTGATAATCTTGCTATATTTTGCCAACTTGCTTGAATCTATAGCCTAAATATGGCTATTTCAGAAAAAAATTCTTAAAGTCTGGTCACTTTGGCACCTTTTTTTTCTCAAACATCCTTTCTATGTGTCCATTATGTTCCACAATTTATCAAGAAATGTAAAAGTCATAAAGAATATTTGAAGAAACTAAGTTTAAAACATTTTATCATGTGGATATGTCATAATGTATTTGAATTAATTAGTAATGTTAAGTATGTTTAATTAATTAATTAAACACAAGTTGGGTAATAGAGTTTTTAATTATTTAAGTAGATTCCAGTGATGATGATAGTCGAAATTGGTTTATGCAAAATAGGTATAGAATCTTTTTTCATCATGAAAACAATTACATCATGATTGTCATGGTTGACAATTACAAATTGTCACCTAGTCAACATTTATGCACCAAAATGACCATTTTTGACAATTATGTGCTAGAATGATTCAAGTTTGGGTAGTTTATTTTCATCATTTTTTGGCAATGGCAATGACGATAATAATAGCAGGAGCAATGATGATGTCTATTGCTTCTTTTTCTTTTTTTTGTAATGTTTTTGTTGCAATGTTCACATGTTGCATCTTTGACGTGCTTTGAACTTGTAGGCGACACAAAGGTCTTTTTCGTGGACACGATGTTGTTATGAAAGAGGGATTCGAAATTATGGTAGTGGAAAATAATGGCAAAGGAGTTAGAGAATAAGGATTTGTAGACAAGCACGTAGCATGCTCATCAATAGCAATGAGGAAAATATTCTTTCTCTAGTCAATTTTTGTCATTTACAAAAATGCTAGGTGGTGATGGCCCTTGAGGAAGAGAGATCGACGTTTAGTCATTTCCTTTTTCACAACAGATAGGGCTCCTTTCTTACATTGCATTATCAAATTAAGTAATAAAAAACCTAGTTTTAGAATCCTAGAAAGCATGGATTCTATCTCACCAATTGCTTGTTTGCTTGATTTTTGAAAAAACTTCTGTTGTGATTCCATAGCAAGTGGAGCCAAATTTGCAAAGACAAATAATGATGAGGTTGTAATATTGGAAAACCTTAACCCTTATCCTCTCCTAAAATCAACAACATCCACTTCAAATCATGTCACACTTTTGAATCCGATGAAATTATTAATAGCACACATCCCACAACTTTGCATTCTTTTTAAACAAAAACTAAAGATGCCCATCACACATGCCTCCTCCAAGGTCTACTAGTGCCTTTGCAAGTGCCACCTATCAATGGCCATGTATTTGCATTACAAGGTGGGATTCTTGCTGGTCTCAAACATCATTAAGGTTCCAATGAGGAAAAACAACATGACCAAACGTGCATGTTTTCACAATCAATAACTTTAGGCCAACCATCCCACTTTTTCACTATCATTCCAAATAGTGTAGGTAATCATTTGCTCCCTTCCTAGTGTGATCTTTACCAACTCAAAATTGTAATATTAAATAAAGTAATTAATCAATGGTAATTCCTTGTAGAATAATTCATATAGGTGTTTAGCACATCACCAATTATGTTGGGTGATTTCCAATGACTAGCTTTGCCAGATGGACACCACCATCTTACCAAGCTCATTTGAAAGAACAATATATCAGCCAACAATCATGTTGCTTGTGCATGATATTTTGACCAGATCATGAATATTGTCATCGACGTAATAATAGAACAAGATAAAAAATTGCAATGTCCAACTCCAAGTGGTGGACTATTTCGCTTTTATAAAAGGTTATTTGCATCCACATGGTCCCAATGATTTGGGAACCTCCATGCCCACCAGTTGGTGTATACCCATGGCATGCCAACCACTACCACTTGGTTTTACAACTTGTTAAAAATCCAAACTCCTCTGTTATGAATTATTTCATTGCACATCAAATGACACTTCTCTAAATGGAAGTACCCATTTCGAAAAGGGTTATTTGTCATGATTATGATGGTTTTCTCCAAGTACTAATCTACTTATTTTTGCTTTCAAAAGGCCCAAACAGAATGCATTTGCTTTTATTGCACTGAATTATCCAAAATGTATAACTTGTTTCACTAGAAAACATCTCTTAAAGCAAACAACTAGTAATTAATGACCTCCATAGGTATTCAACCTGAAACTTTCAACCCCACTAAGATTGAAAAGTTCATTAATGCACTAGATCCATTACCTTTTCCAAATGTAAAATCCAACACCTTGGACTCAATTGTATTAACCTTTAACATGATTAAAGTACCAAAGCCACTCTTGGGCTCATTCAAAATCTTGTTTCAAGAAGTTTGCATGCACACCTTTGGAATAGTGTGCCATTTTGCTTTCCCCCAGTCGACCAATTTAGTGACAGTGGTTAATGTTAATTTCAAGATCATTCCATAGTGTCGAATTGACAATGAATACATCAATGGGTATTTTTTAATAGTCATTGCCACATTCAAATGCAATTGTGACATATGTTACCTCATTGGTGGAAATGGACATGATGTAACATATTACATTATGAAATATACAACCAAAAACCAAAATGAGTTTGAGAATTTAGTTACCTTCCATTTAAATGCATTTGACAAACAGATTAGTCAAAAATCTAACCTTCATGACAATGTAGTTGTCAACATAAAAAGATCCATAGGATATCAAACATGATATGTTTTCTATCCTCTAAGCAAAATATTGTGGTTCTGATGGCATGTTTATATTTACTTCGAGGTGGTTCCTTTTACGAATTTCATGAATTTGCCATGTTATTCATCAAACACCTTTTCGATATTTTGATGAATGCAAATATCATGGAAGTTTCACTTGTAAAATCTATCTGGCTATCTACACACCCACTACATATTATTCACGATGTCCCAACTCATTGGAACACTTGTCCTTTTATGACTTCACCACAATTTACCAAAAAATTGCTTCCATCTAACAAATCCTATAAAAAAAACCCCACATTTAATGGGCTTCCCATTGACTAAAGGTTCAAACCCCTAAATGTATTATGAATGTTTCAAGAGTTCAATTGTTGGATATATCATGAGAAGATTTCACACTTGAGAAGCGCCTATTATACTTCCAGACACTAATTTTATTGCACAAACCCTTTCGCTAGCTTAACGACCTTTTGGGTGATCATATTTCATGGGGACACACATTTCAATCACACAACCAATATGTTGCCATGCAAGCCTACATAAAGGGTTGTGAAGATTATTATGTGGCAAACGAAGAGCAAATGAGATGCGTGGTATCGATCACAAATTTGAAATTTTATTGGACCACCCAAATGGCACCACTTTTTTAACACCAAATGCACCTTATTACAACAATTATGATTACTTTGAAGATGATCCAAATGAAAATTATGAATTTGACCATGGAGAACCTTGACCTTTCATAGTCTATATATGGTTACCTCAATGCCATACTTAATTTAATTGTAGTTGTTGAAAATATATTCATTTCATTTTCACATGTTGTTCCCATCATATTTTGCAACATGGATCCAACAACGTGGATTTCATCAACATGACAATATTTGTTTGCAACAACATTAGCCACAAGGTTGCATATTGACCTTTCAAGTTGATAGGTATTATTTTTTTGCCTTAAACCATGTTAGGGCCAGAAAGTGGTAGGATTTAACTAGTAGATTAAAAACATTGATTTCTTTTTCAATATTGACTCTTAATGTAAAGCCCTTGGGGCTAATTTTAATGATTGCACTAATAGGAATGTTTGTGTAAGGTAAAGCCTTAGATCAAAGGCATAACCAAAATAAGGGTGCACAAGGCAATAGTCAAGTGTAGGCCTAATTTTGGTAATGCCTTTGACCAAGGGCTCTATCCGATGTAAATATTTGCTAGAAATTCAATGGAGAAACCAAGGCAAAAGAAGGGAGGGGGGGGGGGATTGTGAAAAATGACATGCCCTCCCAACAATGGAAAAAATGAAGCAAACGTGGAGGGGAGCATTGTGAGAAATGAAATGCCTTATGTGTTCCTAAATGAAAAATTATGATTTATAAAGTTACCTCCAAATACATTACAAAATTTTTGGCAAGTCATTATGATTTGAATTCAACCTTGGCCTTGATAGTTAATGTAAAATGAATTTAATATCTTGCTTTTGGTTTTCATAATTTGGAGCTTTGTAGCACCAAAGGCTAGGGCACACATAATCACCTAGTGAATCAATCCAAATTGAAACCATAATATGTATACATTGATGGCAAAGGTTTTATCCACATAAACTGACTGCTTGGAGCTAAAATCTACAAGAATTTTTATTAACAACACAAAATGTAACAACTAAAGGTCTCTAGGGGTTAAATCTCTTTAATCCCACTTTCAATGAATTCCATTAATCATCTTGGGCTTATCTCAATTACAATAGACCACAAACTCCCTTATGAAGGCCCCATCTCCCAAATGAACACAAATAAAATGGGAAAACACAAGTCCAAAACTCCCTTTGCAATGTAAACCCAATGGTTTCACTAGCCATAGATACCCAACATTTTTTACCTTGTTAAAAATAACATGGTTCTCACACAAACTAACAGAACCCTCTATACTCATAAAAATGCTTCATGAGTTTGACAAAGAAAATTATATTACCTTCACATACCAACAACCACAATTTTCATGATCTAGTAGACACCAATAAATTTATGGAATTCCCATCATCAAGGGTGTTTCTTCATGAAATATAGAACAACAAACAAACAAATACACACACACACACACACAACTTTAGATGCCGACTAACTTCTTTCGAGATCCTTTTGGTTCTTCATCATTCTTTGGTCATCATCAACATTTAAATTTGCATCTACAACTAAACTCCAATTTAAATAGGCACATGGCTACCAACGAATACTTCATCATTTCTTGTAAGTAGAGAACTTGTTCAACAAAACGAATCTCCTAAATTTTTAATCTTGAACAAAAAAATCACACAACTTAACTGTTAACACATGTTCGACTTGTCAAAGTGTTTCATTTCGCCACCACTACATTCCTCTTATTTTCATGTCTTGCCTAGCTTCTTGTTCATAGTTCACTAAAACAATTGCACAAACTGAGCCACACCACAAAACATGTGTTTGACACAAACACAACAACATGTAATAATCATTTAAAATAAAAACAAAAGTTAACATAACCTGCAAACAATAAACAATGTTTAAAAATAATAATAATCACATCATCCTCCATCACCTAGAAATTTGTTGCTTTCTACTTCTAACAATTTGAAGAACATTGTACCACCTCCATTAGGGTTTCATCCCATATTTTCTCATCACAGATCATTTTCCTTGTCAGAAACCTAGGTGGACTTGTTGAGAATCATAAAACATGAAAACCTTTTTTAATGTGTATACTTTGGTGCTTCATTTGCCTTAAGAAATCCAATTTCATGGATAGTTTAAGAAACTTCCAACACATGGAAATTACTCTTTAGATTGTCATAGAAACTTCAACCTGGTGGAAGGCATTTTCATTTTTTGGGAAGAACCAAATGATTCCAATTCTTTCATGATGTTATGAAAAGTTGATCGATTTTTGAATATATAATTTTTTTTAGGCTGATGAGAATTGGTTAAATTATCAATTTTTTTTTCAAACTCACCTAATTCTCAAATAGGGCGGTTTTCATATATGCAACAACAACCAATTTTTCCATCCAATTTTCGCAATCTGATTATTAAAAATTTCATTAAATAAAATAAAATTTAATAATTTAATTGATTCATCAAAGGAAAAGAGCAACACCATGTGAGAAGAGTAATAAGAAAAAAAGAAAAAGAATAAGAGCAATGGGTAAAGAATAATAGTAATAAAGAGAAGAATAATAGCAATAAAGAGAAAAAAGTAGTAATGGGAGAAGAGTAATAGTAGTAAAAAGAAGAGGAATAGCAATAAAAAGAGAAATATAATAATAGAAAAAAAGTAATAGCAAGAAGAGAAGAGTAGCAACCCCGAATGAAAAGAAGAATGAGAGGAGCCAATAGTAGCACCCCATGTGAGATCACTCTTCGACTTGAATCTAACCCAATTGAACTTTTCCTCACTTATCTCTAACTTACCTCATTCTTATTAGAACTTCCCAAATTCAAAAGGCCTAATACAACATGCGTTAGGCGCCTTCCCAATTTTGAAAGTTCCACTTTTCTCATCAATTCAAAACCAAAAATAAAATGATGAGTTTTTATGTAAGGGAAGGGAAGGTCTTGCTATGCTAGCCTTCCATATTTTCGACGTCACTTGGCCTAATGGTGTCAAGGATCTCGAATCCAAAAAAGCTTACATAGCGAGACCTTCTACTATACCTAACTTAACAATTAAACACAAATTCTATGTGAGTGTTTGATACTCAATGATTTGAGATTGTTGTCAAATGTTGTTATTTTAAAATTGTGAATACGTGACCAACAATTCACACATTCACCTTTAACACATTCTTCTCCCATCCATTCTTCCCATCCCAAAGTAGTGCAAGGCATGCTTTCCTATGTTCCAATGTGATTTTAAATACCGCTATTGATTCCATGTTATTTTCCCGTTGTTCTCTCTATTTCTATTTTAGATAGATACTTTAGATATGAAATGGCACATGTTACATGTTAACA
This sequence comes from Sphagnum tenellum, assembly GCA_963921925.1. Taxonomy (NCBI): domain Eukaryota; kingdom Viridiplantae; phylum Streptophyta; class Sphagnopsida; order Sphagnales; family Sphagnaceae; genus Sphagnum; species Sphagnum tenellum. The sequence continues at coordinate 5,924,653 of OY998143.1, read as the reverse complement.
TGTGCCATTTTATATCCAAATAGGTTGTAAGTGGAAAGGCCTCAAACAAGGCAAACACAATATATTGGCCTTGTCTATTACCAAGGGCAAGGATATTGTGTTTAGATTCATTATAGAGTATATTAGCTTAATGGATTTTGGTCCCTAGGTAATAATAATAATAGGTCTATTTTTATATGAGGATTTTTGAAAAATGAAAATTTGGCTTGGGTTGAAACTTGAGATTAGTTATAAGAGTTATAATATCTTGAAGAATTTTGGTTTCTTTTAGAGGATTTTTTTGAAGATTATATTTTTGCATGGTGAAATATTTGAGTTTCCACGATTCTTCTTTTGCCTTAAGATACTCTTTAATGTAAATGGCAAGGCCACACTGTGACACCCCCTTTGTTTGCATTATATGGAAATCTATCCAAGAGATGTGTTGTCACATTTCATTCACATCTATGGCTAATGCAGAATTATGGATCAATAATTTCATCCATGAACAATGATTCATCCATGTGATATATGTTGTTGTTCAAACATAATTTTTCATTCATCCTTATTGTAAATTCTGTTTTGTTTAGTCATCCTTTGTTCTCCCCCCCCCCCCCCCCCCCCAATTTCATTCCCTCTATTTTTCTTTACCTTCCCCACTCTACCCCTTAACCTTGGGGTGCCTCTCCTTTCCCATTTTTTTCTTTCCCATCTCAGAGTGAGTCTTGGCCCCAGAGTAGGTATTGGAACTTCTTGACTTAGAAAGGTTCTAGAGATAAAGAGATACTAAAGTAATGCATTTTAATTAAAATGCAAGAATTTCTCTGGAGTCACAATCATTCACTAGAAATTAGATCCTCTTTTCCATTTGATTTGTTTATTTATTTTATTTTATTTTTGCAAAATTTCACCAATTGACCCCCCAAAAAAATGTCACCTTCTAAGACTTCAAAAGGATTTTTGAGGAAAATTTCCACTAAATTTTGCCAGGTAAAAGGATTTTTCCTTTGAATTTTGCCGAATTTAGATAATAGGTCCTAGCTTGTCACCTATCCATAGTAGGATTCCAAACTTTTTTCTTTCCTACTTGCATCTCCAATCTATAGCCAAATTTGACTAAGTCCTCTTTCGGATGATGCCAATCCACCTACTTCACAAAAAAATATTAATAAAAATTATTAGAAAATTAAATTAAAAAATTAAAATAAAAAAAGAAAAGAAAAGAAAAAAGAAAAAAGAAACCTTTCTCTTATCTTTAGAAGTAAGGCTTCTCTTGTCTTTTTAGGAGGCTTCATTAAGGTGTAAGATAAGGCCCTAAGGTGAGGCCATTCCCAGAACAAGGGGGCCTTGGTATAGGGGAAGGGTCTAGGTAGATGATAATCCTGAACAATAAGGCCTTGAACCAGTTGGGAAGTCGACAACGGATTTAGTGTTTAGTCCCACTTGTCTAAGGGTCAGACATGAGCTTTACAGAAATTTGGGGTCCCTTATTTCTATAAAGCACCCCGTCTTAGGGCTTTACCCTACACTTATTTAGTGCCGAGCCTACTATAGGGTATAAAGTAGCCCTCCAAATAGTTAGGTCCATTTTAAAGAAATTCCTCTAAATTTTTATTTTTCCTCCAAAGTGATTTTCAGAAAATTAAAAATAATAAAAATTTAGGACACTTGGATATATGAGCGGGATTATGGTTTTGTTGTTGCAGCAGAGCGGGGAGGAGGATTTTGGACGGTGCTGATGAACGTTAACCCTAAAATGTGCGATCTCGATCCTCTCCCCCCTCTCTCGTATTTGCCGCTGGTACTGGTGCTCTCTCGCTCTTGTGTTTCCTGCCTTGTGCTTTGCTCTTGTTCTTGTTCTTGTTGTGAGTGCGATTTTGCTTCTGTTTTCTTTTATCTGCTTGTCGACAACGCTGAGACTATTTTTCATTGTTTGGTTTTTTTCTCTGTTTTCCGGATTCTGTTTTGTTTTTTTTTGTTTTCTTCCTGGGAGATTTTGGTTTTGTGGTTTTCGTCTTCCCCAGTTGTGGTTGTTTTTGTTGTCCTTGTTGCAGCATTATTGAGAGAGAAGTGCGAATGTGCGGGAGAGGGAAAAGAACGGGCCTCATGAATGCTGGGAAGACTGAGTAATCTGCAGAGGGTAGGAGTGGTGGTGGACAGAGGTGGAGTGGTGTGTCCCAGCAGAAGGTTGTTCTTTTGTACTCAGACGGATACCAGTTCCTGCTGGTTGATTAGCTTCTTCATCACAAGTGGGGCAGCAGTAGCAAACTCCTCCTGGCGCAACAAGTTTCCATCCAGTGGTTCTTCTCTAGTCAACAACTTGCCGCAAGCCATCAGGAAACTGATCACAACCACAACTACAACCAGTTCGCTCTATCGAAGAACTATTTCATCTCAGGCATCTCAGCAGGCGCATTCGCCTTCCGTCAATCTGGCTCAAAAAGTAGGAAAGTCGATACGGCGACCGGGTGTTATGTCCAAAGCCCGAGTGTATGCTGAGGTGAATGTCCAACGTCCCAAAGACTACTGGGACTACGAAGCCCTAACTGTGCAATGGGGGTAAGGAGGGTTTCTTTCTTTTTTGTTGGCTCTGCCCTTCAGGGTAGAGACATTGTAATACGTCCAGAAATGGGCAAGAGTTTGCTATCCCTACATTCTAGGGTCATTTGCTGGAGTCCCACATAAATTACCACCGTTCTTCTTACTCCACTCTAAGAATGCTTACTATCTTGCTTTCCTACGTTTGTTCTTATGTCATGATGGTTGCTGCTCAATGCCTCAGAGAATTGGAAGCTGTGATTGAGAAGAATGGCTTATCATTCACTTAGGTCACAGCTTGACCTATTTTCTGTGCAAAAAAAAAAAAAAAACAGGGACCAAGATGATTATGAAGTTGTACGGAAGGTTGGCCGCGGCAAGTACAGTGAGGTGTTTGAAGGTGTGAATTCTGTTAGCAATGAGCGCTGCATTATCAAGATTCTGAAGCCTGTGAAGAAGAAGAAGGTGCTCCAGTTTTTCCTTTCTGCTGCTCTCTTTTGAGTGATGGGTTGCTTTGCAATTATTGCAGCTGCTTCTCGTTTGCTCTCAAATCTGCACTCAAAAGACACTGTCACTCTGTGACTGACTGACAACATTCTGTCCACATCAAAGAGGAATGATTGCTTCCTATTGTCTGAAAGCAGATGTATATGTTTCCTCTTGTGGGAGCTACTATCAACTCTATTTGCTGTAGTATGCACAGATTTTGAAGCAGGCACCAACCAGAGCAATTCTCCCAGGGGTCTTAAGTTCTTGTTTTGCCCTATCTGACAAGGTGAAAATATATGTGCAGGGAAATTTGAAGTCTAGATGGTTGAGACAGGTTCTTCAAAGACTTTATGCGTGGTATAATAGTATTTTGCATGAATATCTGACAAGGGTTGCTTTTTCGTGCCTGGGTGTTGATGATGGTGGGATGGTAAGATCAAACGTGAGATCAAGATTCTGCAAAATCTGTGTGGAGGTCCCAACATTGTGAAGCTGTTAGACATTGTCCGTGATCAGCAGTCAAAGACACCCAGCCTTGTGTTTGAGTATGTGAACAACACTGATTTCAAAGTGCTCTATCCAACCCTGACAGACTATGACATACGGTTCTACATTTATGAGCTACTCAAGGTGGGTTTACTTCACAAGAAAAAGAGGGTGTGATTTTCTACAGTTCAGAATTTACACTCCAACTAGTTTCTGGTGTCCTGTGCTATAGGATGTATAGTAATAGAAAGAGGGGGCTAGAGATGCACAGCACCTGGTTTGGGTCTCTTACCACTGAAAATGGTAAGGGACTTGCCATTTGGGTGACTGGTGGGCAAGGGTATAGTTAAGCGGTTGGATCAGTCTTTGTTGTTGTCTTGTGAGCAAGTGTAGTGTTAAGTGTTTGCATCAGTCTTTGTTGTATTCAAATGGATCCTGGAATCTGACTGTAGATAACACGAGATCCTCTCTCTTTGGGTGGTGACAGCAAGTCATTATCTGTTAGATATGGAAAAGATGGTTCAGTGCTACAAGATAGAAAATGAGCATTCTTAGGAGACACTAATTTGCAGTATTTTGCAACAGCTTCCATGTGAAGGTTCTACTTTAGCTGCAGAAATGCAGAGGTTTCCTTTGAACTTAGTGTTTAACTTTGAAATCATGAACAAAATAGCTTTGTGCTTGTTTTAGCAAGGTGCGCATTGGTTGTTTTGCTTCTGTGCTACTTTTTTATCTGGGTAGGAGGAAAAGCCAATGCCTGCAATTGCAGCTCACTTGGGCTCATCTTTCCAACATTCAATGTGGGAGCTCTTGGTTGACCCTCCTTCTGCTCTCTTGATACGTAAATTCCACAAGATTGCTATGTGCCCCAATATGATAGATGGGATACTGTTGGACCTGTGTGCAGGCATTGGACTTTTGCCACTCACAAGGGATAATGCACAGAGATGTGAAACCTCATAACGTGATGATTGATCATGAGCAGCGGAAGCTTAGGCTCATTGATTGGGGACTTGCAGAGTTTTATCACCCCAGCAAGGAGTACAATGTTCGTGTGGCCTCCAGGTTGTTCCTCTCCCCAGCCCCACACCCTACAGAAATGGAGACCCACCCTGTAGATTGGCCATGTGCTGTTGTGATCATAAGTGCTTGAAGTTGTTCACTGCAAAGACTCCTTGTTATTGTAGACTTGCTTTCTGTCTCACTTCCTGTTCTATTGATCTTATTATGTTTTCAGACTGAAATCTCTATAACCTTATTATTAGGTCATTTCTCAATTCTATTTAGGTTGAGTTAAATTGTAAGCATGGAGAAATTCTCAGTACTCATGAAGATATTTGTTGCTCATATTACAGGTACTTCAAAGGTCCTGAGTTGCTTGTGGACCTTCAAGACTATGACTACTCCCTTGACATGTGGAGTTTGGGTTGCATGTTTGCTGGCATGGTGTGTTTATCTTGCCTGAGGAGTGTCCATCCTTCCTTTTCTCTCTCCCTCTCCAACATACACCCTTCTCCACTTCTCTGCAGTGGTTCTATGACGAAACTCTTCTAGGACATGGAGGCTAAAGGTTGGTTAAGATAGGTGAATTTACCATACTGGCCCTAAGGTATGCAAGTGCTTTTGCAGGGTTAGGGGATACCTTATCCTACCTCCAGAGCACAATGATAGTGCAAGGGGAACTTGAATATGTCAGTTGGAGTGGTGGTTGGGTTCAGCAATGTGGGGTAGGAGGGGCAGGGAAAATTGGTTTATTCTCCTCAAATTGCAACCAAAGGTTTACATAAACAAAACGTGGTTGAAGGAGGGAAACACCCAGTTTCCCTAGGTTGTTCCCCTGCCAAGGAACCATAATAGATGCATTATATGTAACAATCCTCAGGGTGCAGAGTCTCCAACCACTACCCTTTATGTAGGCCTCTCAATGCCTTCAACTTAGATGCTTGCTTGTATAGGAGCAAGCTTAGATGAAATGGAAAATACTCTCACAATCTTTTTGCAGCTTAAATGAGGATATTATTGATGTCTTGAGTGCTTGCAAACATCATGATAGAGTGTTTCAGTTGCTGCCAGAAATGTGACAGAAACTTAGAATGCAGATTTTTGCATAGTTGTTTGCTCACTATTTTGAGCAGATTATTTTGTATTCATCTACACCATCAGTCAGGAGCTGATAAAATCAGTGGGCAGTAATGTCAGCTACTGATGATCAAGGTGATGGTCTGGTACCTTGTGAGTTACAGTCACAAGCATATGACCATACACATAATTGTCATTTCGTGGTGGGAACTGACATACTGGTTGCCTCCAAAGTGTTATTGTGGATTGTTCTTTCATAGATGACATATAACTTGGTGGCTTGATGTATGACATGGAACTCCCCCCACTATCAGGAGCTGGTGAAGTCAGTGAGGATCATATGGTAGCTGGTCACTACCATACATGTTGCTGTTGAAGGTCATGAACATGCAGTTGACTGTTACCATTCGTCAAACTGCTCCTTAGTTTTTTCCGTGTTCTTAGGAGTTTGATGTTCTCCTTTTCTTCCTAATTTGTTCATTGATATGTTGTTGGTCTTCAAATCTCCATCACCTAATTGTATGCTCATCTCTCAATTCTATTCAAGTTGACTTAAAATCATAAGCATGGTGAAGTCTACTATGTATATCTCAGAATGCCCATCCTCAATTGCGTATTGAGTATGGGGAGGAAGTTTCAGTTTAAAGTCAGCTTTGCTGTGAGTTTGTTCTAAAGTTGGGCAGAAGGGCACTGGTCTGTAGTCTAAAGTATTTCTGTTTGTTTTGTTTGTCATTTGCAACAGATCTTCCGCAAGGAACCATTTTTTTATGGCCACGACAATTATGACCAGCTTGTGAAGATTGCAAAGGTATGCCTGATGTTATGAGTATATTGTAATGACAGTATTGCACTGTGTTTGTTTTGTTCTGCCTAGAACTTTTCAAAGGCTGTAGTATGTGCAAGGTGATTCCTAATTGTAATTGCTGCTCTGAGATTATGGGAGGACATGATCAGGTCCTAGGTACAGATGAATTGAATGCCTACCTCAGTAAATACCGCCTGGAGCTGGATCCCCATTTGGAGGCATTGGTTGGCAGGTCAGTTTTAAAGCTTTCACAGCTAATTCTTTTAGCTTGAGCAGGAATAGGCAGAGTTAATCCATCCTACCTTTTGATAATCTTCATCTTCAAGATCATCTCTATGGAGGACTCTATGTCATCAAACATAAGTGCTTGGTGTTAGAAATATATTTGGTTCAATCACTCTCAATAGTTAATGTTTTTTGAGGAATGTTGTTTTGATCTCATCTTGAAAAACTCTCTCAGCTTTCGAGGATCAGTTTACTCATCAAACTACCATATTGATACTAGTTATATCCCTTGTGGTTGTCCTTGCATCAAAGTGTGTTGTGATGTTTCAATACAATGGGGCTTATTAGAGTGTTGCACGCACAGATCTGCTGGACATGATGGGTTCACCGTGTGAATACACACTAGGGGATTATCTTTTGAGCTGATTGCCTTAACAACCAACTGGATGGAATCGCTTGTATTCGGCCTTATAATTTGGTGGAAAGCATGGATGTTTGGATGTTGGAGACAGTCTTGTGATAGGAAATGTTGGCTTTCTGGGTGTGCAGACACAGTAGGAAGCCATGGTCAAAGTTCATCAATGCTGATAACCAGCACTTGGTGGTTCCTGAGGTTTGTGTGCTGGACCTTTTGCATCATTGAAGGTCTTAGTGTATTGAATCTCTCTTTATAGGAGACTGTTGTATCCTGATATAAAACTCTAGTTTGTTACAGGGACGTCCTTTGGTCCTCATTAGTGCTTTGCAATTGAGCACTCCACAATGTTCCAATTTAACCTAGTTTTTTTTGGTGATGACCATTTCACAATGCTTTACTTTGTTGCTTTACTTTTAATTATTTAGTGACCTGCTTAGCAGTCAGCAGTTTCCAGTGCCAGAAAGGGTTACAGTATCAGGTTTGTATCTTTTGGCAGCACTCAATATTGACTACCATATTGATCTGTGATGCTAGAAATGTAGGTTGTTGACTGTGGATTAAGTGTGGTTTCTTCATTGAATTGATTTGCTTCTCTCCCAAATGGCAGCAAGATGCTGATTCTAGAATAGGTCTGCATGGTTAGAAGCTTCCCTAAGATCAAGCAAGCAGCTGTAAATTCTATCTTTACTGGGTCAGCTTGAACTGTCTGTTTCATTGGCTACAGGCAGTGGATTTCTTGGACAAATTGTTGCGGTATGATCACCAGGAGCGATTGACTGCAAGAGAGGCCATGGTAAACCTCATTTCTGTCTTCATGTGTGACTTCTTCTCAGTTGAATCAATAGATAATAGGATTTTGGATATTTGTTTTGCAGTGTGGTAATAACTCTGGCCAATATGAGGACTAATAATTAGTACAGAAAATTCTTGAGACTTATGAACATACTTATGATACTTATGTTCACAAGGTGGCCTTCAGACATCAAAAGAGTTTGGTGGCTATTTGATGACTTTTTCAGCAATTTGTGCTGTGATGGTTAGAACTTTTGTTTTTGGGTTCATTTATCCTGCTCTCAAATCTTCTAGGTTTTTGTCACAGCTCACTGGTGCTTGTTAAAATATTGCAATTATTTTGAGTTTGTTGCACTGTACAAATCCTCTATATTTCATATATATTTTCTGCAGCTATCTAAGTCAGTGTCCCTCTCTTTTGTTTGCAGGCTCATGCCTACTTCTATCCCATCCGTGCAGCAGAGGGGAACACCCGCCGCAATTCGGCAGCATAGAAGAAGCATTGATTAATCTGCAAGTGCATCCTGTCCTAAACTCAATCATTTCATCTAGTAATTCTTGGATTTTTCTACTTTGTATTCTCCTGGAGATGGTGTGAAGCCCTCCAGGAAGCTGGACCCATCAACAAGACAGTGGGCAGGATCAAGTTTGTGGCTGTAAAGAAGTCGAGTGTGCTGCTATGAGGAGCCTTCTGGTGCTTGAGGTAGTTACTCAGTGTGGCCCTCCTGCTGCCTTGTCCATCAAGGGGAGACTTCACTAAATAAACAGCCAGCTAAAATTTCCAGTGGATAATACTATGTGAGCTGCATAGTCATCAGTCACGACAAGTTTTCTGTGACTTATATATCATTGGCAAATTCCTGCCATAGGATGAACAGATGTCTCCTGACCGAAAATTGTGCAAAATTCTGACCAGTGTTGAGGACAAACATTCACATTTACCATAGGTTTTCTCTTTGAGATTTATGAAGGGTTTTTCTCTTTGTGGAGTGGTTCTTGATATTTGAATATGGTCAACATGAATTTACATGTTTGAAGTCTCAATTGACCCATTGCAAGTATTTTTGGTGAAATTTCCCAAAATTGGTCACAAAGTATGTTAGAAGTCCTTGCAGGAGAAGAGTGGAAAGAAGGCAACTTGCTCTTGTTTGCTCTGGTTTAAGAAGACCTCTTCCCCTCAGGTTCTCAATGTATGCTCCCTTCCATAGAAGGTTGCACTTAGTTTGACATTGTATGAAGCTTGCGTTTTGCTATCTATATGGGTTACCAACTCCAAGCAAAACCAAAGCAAGCAAACCTTTGATAACTAATGATTGCATTCATCAACTTTTTCAAACTCGAAGCTCCCCCACATAAGAATTTTGTTGTTGCATGTAGGAAACCAAAGAAACAGCACCTTACAAATGTTCTGTACATCATACACAAAATCTTTTGTTCAAAAGAGAAATGGCAGCTTACAAATGTGGTGTACATCATGAGGACACAAGAACATTTGTGCAAAGGAGCACCCATTGGATTTCAGTTTAAAGGTTTGGATTAGGATTTGTAGGCAATTAATAATTAATTAATTAAGTTGTCATTCTATCATTTTTAGTTTTTATTGAATGCAAAACTGTCACCTTAATCAAAAGAACCAGACTTTTCTTCAACCCTAAATTTTCTTCATCCTTTGTAATGCCGGTACATATCTGGGACTTCTTCACACAGGAGGAAAAAACAATAGAGGTAGGCTAGGTCATGAAGAAGGGCAGTTGAAGAGGATCTTCACGGAGAATGAGATTCTGTTGGCTAGGTCATGAAGAAGGGCAGTTGACAAGGATCTTCATGGAGAATGAGATTTTGTTGCTGGTAGGGAAGTTGGGCGGTTTCCATTAGGGTTGCTTTGTGTTGTGTTATGTTGTGTGGGTTGATGAATCTGTAGCAGATGTGAAGCTTGAGCAGAGATGGCAAGCAGCGGCAATAGAAGCCTCAGCAGCAATTTTAAGAGGCTGGGACGGACCAACCCTTTCCTCAAGTATGGAGTTCCCCTCATCTCTCTCACTATTCTCGGGTCCTTGGGCTTGGCTCATTTGCAACAAGGCTGGTATGCAATCTCTTCTCTCACTCTCCTTCGCTCCTTCTCTCATGAGGTCCATTTTGGGAGGGGGGGGGCGCTCTTAAAGGAAATCCTTGCTCTTCGTGACCTGAAAGAGTTTTAGGGTTGTATGTATGTATGTGTGCATGTATGTATGTTGCAGCTATGTGATCTTCTTTTTCTAGAGGTTTCAGGGGTTGGAAGAACTCAAGCACATTGATGGGAAAGCTCAACAATGTATGGACTAGTGTTTTTGCTTCAGTGTTCTTTTAGTGCTTCTTCAACAAAACCCTTGCAGGATTTAGGGTTTAGGGTTTCTCAACAAATTTGCAGGAAGGATGTGATGTCAGCTCGAGATGATCGAGAATGGCGAGCTATTGCTGTGAGTCGATCAATTACACGAGAAGGCCCTGTAGCTGGTGCTGAGAAGAAAAAGTTGAATCTGGAGGAGGAGCTTAAGGTGTGGATGCCAGTTCTTGTGCTTTGTCACCTCTCTCTCTCAAGCAAAATTCAATATGCAATTCAGATTGTTCCCTCCATTCGTCATCATCCATAGTTGCCGATGAGGAACCATGTGCTGCAATTGTTTATACAAGCATTTCACTTGGAGCAACAACACTTGTAATTTGGACACTTTCATCATATTTGCTAAAAAGAGTGTGCAAAACTTCTGCAGAAAGTGGAGGTCAAGCCGTTTGACTACAAGCCAATTCCCAGGCCCAAACACTCTGAGAACTGATATTGTGAAGTTCATCATGACAACAGCAGGCAGTGATAAACCAGGAGCAAATCTGAACAGCAACCACTCAGTGGTCTTCTTGTGCTTACAGTCTTCAAACTTTTGTCCCAAGGCAATTGGAGAGTTGAGCAGAGTGTATGGAACAGTCTTCTGGAGTCTATTTTTGGTGAATGCTTATGTAGCTTTAGAGAGGGACCAATTTGTGTCTGCAAAAGCAGCTTATGGCTGGGGATGCAGGTCGGTGTCCAAACAACAGAATTCACTACAAGAGCATTCTGAGTGTTGCATCAATTTCACTCAAGGTTAGGTTTTCTCTATAAGGAATGAATAGAAAACCAAGTTTTACCATGTGGAAAACAGAATTTCAAAAGCAAGATTGCTCAGGTGAACAAATCTTGAACATGAGGAAGGACTACTAATGAAACTGATATGCGATGGCTACAAGAATGAAGGATGGATCAGGAATGGCAAGTAGGTGGTGAGCCCACAATGGCCTAAGAACTAGGAGCAATTGCTCATTGCAGTAGAGACTGTCAAACATCTTGTAGCTTATTGTATCTAATCTCTTTTCTTACCCAATCTGTCCAGACACAACCTGTTGGCATGACTTTTGTTTGAAGCAACAATGGGTGTATCAATCCATTCTGGTCCCATGGAAAGAAACAAAAGCTGAAAATGTGTTTCACAGGTCTCTTAGCCTTTTGATTGTCTGTACTCAGAGAACAAGGGAAAGTTGTATTGGACTGTCTTGCCACTTTGGACAACAGAAAATTGAGTTCTTGTGCTGATATATTTGTGAAGAAATAAAGAGAGTTTGGAGGGTTTGGTTTGACTTGCAGGTTGGGTCATCCAGAGTCAAATGAAATATGTCTTCTGAGAAATGATATGTTAAATGCAATAGATGCATTTGTTTGACAAGACCTTTCTCTGCTTTCAGGTTTTTTGCTGCTATGTGGAGCTTCTGAAACCTGATGTTTTCCAAGAGCAAGAGCAAACACATTAGTGGGTCTGTCAGGCTTGCTTGGAATCAGGTGTGAAGCTCCACATTTATCTTAGCTCTTGGATCTGGTGTGTTTGGACAGTGGCATGCTTGATTGTAGTGTCAGATTTTTGTTCAGGCATAAGAGGTAGCAGGAAGTGATCTGGTTTTGATGTTTTGTTGCTCATACAGGTTTGAATGAATTTGATCATATTTGCTCTGAAGTTATTACAGGATTATATGATTAACTGGAGATTTAAAAGTTTATACTGTGCAAGGAACTTGGAATTCAACATTGATATCAATAGGAAGCTCAGGTTTGGACTGTTATGGAAAGAAGAGGTGAATGATCATGAAGACTAACAAATTTGCAAAAATGAAGCTCTGTTGAAAACACAATTGCCGGAAGACACAATTCCTTAAGGTATACATACTCCATAGATGCATTCAAAGGAGCAACCAAGGTAGACCTGCATTTGGTTGATTATGTTTTTTGGGCTGGGATCACCACTGACTTCAAGTTTGGTTTTCATGGGAACTACACTTTGAATAGAAGGCCTCACCTTATGCAGATAATTGCTTTATGGATGGTAATGTCCGGGGAGGAGCAAGGTGTTCCTGAATAAGCACCCCTTGGCTCCTCTGCCTCAGGCATGCACTTATTTTGTGAACGCCCCACTCCAAGGGAGTTACCATAGACCTTCCACATAACCGCGCAAGATAATGAAGTCCAAGGTCAGTTTACACGTAACTTTGACCACATTTTCATCACAACTTCTTGCATGAACCAACTAAAAAAACCAGCCTCCATGAAGACTTTATTGATGGGAAGCTCTGGTAACTCTGCTATGTGAATAAAAGCATATGCACAAGATCTGAGCTCAACAGTCCCATAATGGCTTATGTTTGTTATTTTATGGAGCCTTTAGAGGTTTTAAAGAAATACAATCATTATAGTTACTTCTATATGATGTGAACTCTCAGGGCTGAATGTACCCACACAGACAAAAATTCTCAATGATCCTTAGTGGCCCACGCTCCATTCAATCTTGTTTGCAAAAGACAATGATTTGAGAACAGAGAAAAACTACCCAAATACATGTTTCTGATCAATCCTGCTGTCTCAGCCAGGGTGGGCTAAGTGGGGCGAGGTGTATGTCGGGCTTCATTCGGATGTGGAAACCAGTTGCATTCAACCAACCCATTTTCTGCACTTGATGGAACCCACAATTTTAAAACTTGTTTTGTATACAGACAAGGATTATAATATTAGTCTAGAAAGTATACACCAATATACAGGGTCCGTGGAATAGGCTTGTGTGTGCCAAGGCTCTCATTTTAACAAGATTTACGTGGCCAATCATATTGTTGCAATGGGAGCCTTGACTTCTTTTGAGGAGTTAAAATTACAATAAACTGGCACTTAAATGTGGTAATATCCCCATAGGGTTTAGGGTTTGCTGGTTTGGCCAAGGAAAATGGTTTTGGCTCCGTGTAATTGCACAATTTGTGGTGATGGGTAAAAGGCACAGCAATCAGTTGACATGGAGAAGAGTGTAAAAAATATGATCTGACTGATGCTCAATGCTTGTGATTGGCCTATCATAATGATTGGTCCAGGTGGTTTGCTTTTAGTAGTCCCCCACCCTAATATGCACTAAATGCTTGGATTCAGCATTTGAAACCTGGCTTCAGATTAATCCACTCACTTCACAAATAATTAGCATGTAAAGGTGAAAAGGGGGCCCAAAGGCAAGGTTATTTTAACAATAACTTTAATATCTGAAGAAATCCTAAACTTTGCTAGATATGGATCTATTAGAATAATTTCGTGACATTATCTTTTGAGAATAAATATATATACATGCAATGTTAATGACTAGAAACTATGGACTAAAATTTTCTTCAGGACTCTTCAACAAATGAACACCTAGACTATGGATGGCAACCAATGGACTCTAGAAACCAACTTACATGTAACCTTCCTCTCAATGAATGAAACCTTGTAACCTCGGTCTGTCTGGATGATGTACACAAGACCCAAAAGAAAGAAGAAGAGGAAGAGGTTATGCATCCCCAGTGACAAGAGGAGGACCAATCAAAAGCTTGAGAACCTTCGCATTGTAGGTTACTGAAATTATAATGATATTTGTGATCACGTAAGTAAGGATATGGACTGAATAAGTGGACATTCTTAATCCCTTAGCAAGAAGGATTTGACACACACTTGCCGTTTCTGTGGGGGAAATAAAAAATTAAAAAGTTTAAAAAAACTAAAAACTAAAAAAAAACTATAACATAATAATCAAGAAGAAATTTTTGCATTCAAAATTTCAAGGTCATGAAATCTTTGAAGGAACCTTTGTCCTTCGGGTTGGACTGATGAGAATTTTGTAAATCTTTTGTTTGGAAGGTGTAATTTATGTTTTTGCCGTGAGTTATGAAGACTAAATCCCTCTCGAAGGATTTTGTCATATGAATAATTACATATTATTATTATTATTATTATTATTATTTGGGACCATAATATCAAATTGAGAGTTAAAAGACTGATTCATCATAATGTGATGCTACAATAATAATTGATTGACTCCCAATTCATTAAGGACACATGACAACAATAAGGCTTTCAATTTGGAGGCCTGTATGCAGCAGCAGCAGCAGCCTGATAGCATTATCTGTTAAGCTTTTATATACACTACTGACATGGGAGAGTGGCAATGAGTTCTGGTCACTACAACCAAAACATTCACTTGATGCTTAAAACTTGATGTGAGTAAGGCACTCATCTGGTCACTACAACCAAATTTTCATGCTTAAAACTTGATGTGAGTAAGGCTCAACAGCTGTGATAGGAAGTGAAATGATGAGACAAACCTAGGAGCCTGTCATGATCTGCACAACTGCATGTGTATTTGCTTTTGAGACTTTTTTAACAGGACTTTTGCAGAGTGTTGGGTATCATGATTTGTACTCAATTACAAGCACAACATCCTGAGAATGCAGGCCAAGAATGCTGCTACATACTACCAGTGTTGGGCTGGACACGGGTATTTGATTTCATTAATAATTGTTGGTTTCAGTTTTTGTGAGTGGTATATCAAAATCAGAGAATCGTCAATTCTGGGTATTTAAAAATTAGAAATCAAAGAACCATCAGTTGTTTTCAGTTACTTTGAAAACCTCAAAGAACCATCTAGTTTCATGCAGTGACCAAACCAAGAATCAATGGTTTTCTGGGGTGGTTATTTGGCTTGTTCCAATTTTGAGAATCACAGTTATGTACGAGAGTTGAGGTATTTGATATTTGGCAATGGTGGTTATGGGTGTTGAGAACCACCATGATAGCTAGTGAGTGTCTGGTGCAAGTTTCTAATATCTGTGCAACACTAGATAACAGATCCATGGTTGCGAAAAAGCAGTCTGCGTGGTGGATTAACACAAAGAGACATATTATTCTGAGGAAAGTAGCAGAGCTGATTCTTTGTTTTAAGTAGAAGCTCATTACAATCTGTTTACTACTGGCTGCAAACTCAATGCAAATGGTGTGTAAGTAATGTGTCTGTCTTCATTTGAAACTCTGTACAACACAACTGAAACACAACCGTTGCAGACTGCAGGTTCCTAATTTCACTGTTCATCATCAGCACTGTGCACAAGAACAAATGCCGTAGTACTTTGGTGGCTTTTGGCACAAATTATATTATTTTTATAGATGCTGAAAATTTCAAAAAAAAATACTCTTTCTCAAAAGAACACATTTTTGTGCATGAAAAATGAAATCTTTTTTCAAAATATTTTATTCTTCGAAATGGAATCTTCAAAATGAATTAATCATTTAGCACACATGTGAGCTGAAGCTGCCCATGTACTCCATGATATCAATTGAATCTCTTATAGTTGGTATTTTTCGGTATTCATATTTGGAAGCTTGATAGCCTACTTAGGTGATGATCAAGTCATTCAGGTAAGTTATTTAGATTTTGAAAATTCAGTACTAGATGTTATCAAAAATAAAAAGAGAAGGTTGGGTTAACTATTGATAACCGGATTGATAACCGGAAAAACACTGGTCTGTACCAGGGCTGTCTGTCTGCTGGCCAATTAGTTTGAATTCTTGGATTGAGCTCAAAGTGCCTGTGAGATGCAACTGTGAGTAATGATTCTGTGTGCTGCAAAAACTACCTGCTTAGCAGATTGATCTCACAAGCCCTTAAATGCAAAAGAAAGTAATGTACATATATTGACATTTGTTTCTCTTAAGAGACTTGTGTGGAGTGCTTGACCAGAAAGATTTGTGACACCCAATGAGCACCATTTGACTCATGAGTCATCATGACCTAGTCTAGGCTTCCTTGACCAGGAAGGAAGTGAGAGCTCCTCAACATTTTGCCTGCAGGGGAGGATCTGTCCATATCTGGTAACTCCTATGTTACAACAAGGACCCAACTGAGGGGCACGTAGCATATGCCAAGGGTCTTGTAGCATGTTACGTACCCGCTCGTGTTCTCATAACATGCCCCAAAAAATATGTATGACATGGAGCCCAAAACATGATCTCTAGAAATGCGAAGCTGAAAAAAGAAATGGGGCAAAGCGCAGACTGGGAAAGAAAGAATTGGTATTAGGTACATTAAAAAAACTTTCATACCAGTCTTGTTTGGGTACTAGACTGATCTTTGGCTGGTACGAAGCAAAGTATAATATATGTTATCAAGACTGGCATAAAACGGGTACAAGATTAGTATTCCTACCTCAGGTTCTGGCTAGCAAGCCGGTGTAGGTATAAGGTTGGAAACATTACCTCAATTCATCACAAACTGGCAGGGTCCTTCCAACCAGTGTTGGTCTGGTGTATATAGGGTCATTGACTGATACAACACTTGTAGTATCAAGTGCAAGACAAGTCTCATATGAGCTGAGGCAATACCAGTCTATATATTTGTCACATGTCAGCTAAAAAATCTTGAATTTGATATCAGGATCAGCTGAGTATGTTGAAAGGTCAAATTTTTTTTTGCGTTCAACTTCCAACTTTCGACACCAGACCAACATTGGTTGATAGTTGATACCAGCGCAAGCCTATTCACCTACCAGACCACTGCTGGTATATTTGTGCACCTGCTAACTAAGTAACTAACTTAGCAGACTGGGTTCCCGTAAGTCCTTAATGCCAATGGAAGTTTGTTCGTGTTGACATTTGTGTCTGTTTGTTTGGTGTTGAGATCTGTGTTGTAGGTACAGAGCTTGACTAACAAAATTTATGGGAGATATTGTGGCACACAAATCAAATAAGAGTTATCCTTAAAGTCACCTTGTCTTTCGGCTTTACCAATGCGCCTGCTTTTACCCTCTGCTAGACTTTGGAGTCTAGGCTCTCATGCTCAAGTGATGGGTCATCACCATTTTCACACATGACGACTCAACCTGATGAGTACAGAAATTCATTCTTCTGGCTCTCACCTTTAATTCTAGTGACACATTCACCAAAGAATTCGGTGGGTCCATCAATGCAGCACACCACGACCAGGTGCACTTGCTGTGAGAAGATCCCACCACTCAATGCTCAAACACCAACTAACAATAAGTTTACAACTGTTCAGTGCAACTCCCCAGGTGCACATCTCTTTAGGTACCTACCCATCCCTCCTTCCCTGAGATCCAAAACTCAAATGGAACACACAAGACCTTGCTAAACTTGGACTAATCCAAACAAGGAAGGGGCTGATGAGGGCCCTACCCTTCTCTGACCTAATTTTCAGAAGGCCTGAAGACTTTCCACTGGGGAAGATTTCTTCCATTTTGGAAGATCCTTGCTGAGTTCTTGTGCCTGACAATGGTCTTCTAAAATACACTACAAAAATTAGGGCAGGTTTTTACAAAAAGGCCACAAGTAGTAAGTAACATGCACTTTCTAATCATGTGATCAATTTTTTGAATCCTTGTGTTTCTTTTACTCAAATCCAAATCTTCATAATTTTTATGATAAGTTGTAGTAGGTATAACCAAGAATATACAAGCATTTTTTGTATTTTTTTCCTACTTTTTAAAATCTAGTATGTAGCCAAATTTGGCTAAATTATTTTTGTGGATGTTGCCACTTTGACTATGTTACAAAAGAAACCGTGGTCCAACTCTGGACACTAAACTACGTGTAAAATTGTAAGCTTCACTAGATAGATAGTGTGAATTCAAGTAACCCAATGATAGTGCAATTGAAAGAGAGCATTTGAATCAAGTAAAGTACATTTCATCAAATTTATTTTTAAAAAAATGGAATCGCAATTTAAGGTGAATCTCATCAACTCTAAACTAGTTAAAATTACACGACACTAGTGTGGCATGTGTTGTTGAGCATATATTGTAACATTGAATGGTACACCTTCTTTGTCTACTAAAATTCAATTTTCATTGAAAATTTTATTAAATTTTTAGTGAATTTTTTTTCTCAAAATTCAATACCTTGTACCTCCTAAACCTAAATTTATGAAATCACCTCTAAGAAATCTCAATCATCAAGGGCTTTTGATTAGTACCCCCATTTTTATATTTATGTTTAAATTTTATTTTGCTAAAATTTCTTTGAAAAAATCATTTTGTCTTAAAAAAATTTTGCACCATAAGTCTAAACATTATGAAATCATCTTGATGCACCCTTGCTTATGATGATCTTTCCAAGGGTACCAAGTGTGCATGGGACACCATGATATGGTTTGGGAAATCTCAACATGACAAACAAAGAAAACAAACAAACAAATTTCCTTACTAGGGTTATCTTCAAAAGCATCACTAAATAAGACAAGATTGATGTGAACAATAAATTTTTACTTCCACATTGTAAGCTTCAATAAGTTACAGGTAATGTGAACCTTAGTTGAACCAGGCACCTAAACTGCTACCATGGTTAAAAAATAATAATAATAACCCCAAATGCTTTTGGTTGCTTCTAAAAGCATCACAAATATCCATCCCCTCTGAAGGACCAAAATATGGGTGTTCAATTCCAATTTTAACACAGCCTGGGTTAAATCTAGCCAGCAAGAGAGCTCACTCAAGAAGAAGCTGAAGGTACTAGTGTAGGATACAGGAATTTGGCATGGTGTCCTTGGATTGTGTTAATTAATTGGAAATTTTATGATGAAAGAAACCCAAGGAAAGAAAGTAGGGCCAAAGTGAACCGATACACACCTGCACAACATGCAAGATGGATGATTTGTGGACAAGGAAACACTTAGGAAACACTTGTTTCCGTTGTATATGTGTCCTATAATTAACCATGGTGGTTAATTGCGTAAATACCATTGATATAGCTAACCATGGTGGTTAATTATGTAGTAACCATCCACATGCATCTACCTACCTAAGTAGCTGGCAAGTGCTTTACCTATTTACCTACCTACATAGTAACCATTCACATTTTTACCTACTTATCTATGACATATACCCTACTATATAGGCAGTTGACATGGTAATGTGAGGGGCAAGTAATAGGGTTTTCAAGGTAGGTCACCAAAGTTCCACCTTGGTAACTCTGTTATAGTTCAACTACAACTAAGTCATAAGTTGTCTCCACTCTCCAATGAATGGTGGCTCTAGTGAGGTGCTTTGTCTAGTAATCCTCCTGCATTCATTCAAAAGCGCACACACTAGATAGGACAAGATGCCTGCCTCTCATGGATCTAAGGCACTCATTCCTTGGGTCATTCAATTCATGTCCTTGCTATTTTCCGTTCAATAGTTGCACCATGGCCTCTCGAGTGCAACAATTGCATCATTTATGACACACAATCTTGAGCTTTCATATCAAAAGAGCATTATATCAAAGTAGCATATTTCACCAAGAATTCTTTTTAAAAAATTACATGACATCAAACTATGAATTTCAACTATACAAGTAAATTCCGAATGTGCAAAGAACATTTTCATCATCCATAAAGCATTCAAAGCAATTTCCTAGTGTATTCGGAAGGCACCTTATATCTATGTATATAAGAGGGGATATTACATCTATTCCTTAAACATGGGAGAGATCTTATGCATATAAGAAGAGTGGGAAGGATCTTACAAATGTAAGATCCGTCACACTTAAGGATTTGGTGTAGGGCTCTCAGACCCTCCTCCTATGTCTCATGATCTATGTGTGTTTATGTTCATGATATGGTTTGCTCTGTGTTCTATGATGGGTAAATGCCATAGGTGAAAAACATTCTCACAATGGGGTTAGACTCTACTATGGCCTTGTCATGGGCCCCTTATGTTGGAAATGTGTGCACCTTGGGGCTTTACCCTACATGTATGCTTGTCTTGTGTTTAGTGTCTAGCAATTGGCCAAAGTGCTCAACATTCTCAATAGTGTGGTGAGAAAGTGAAATGAGGAGATTGTGGGAAACCCTAGACTTCCTTACGACCACAAGAAGAAACAACCACACAAAATCCACACCTACCTACATTGGCTTTTGCAATTTGTGTCATTGTCTAGCATCCCACGAGGGATTTAGCATTAAATGATGACATGTATTTAGAGCTTGTCTAAATATTTTTTAAACTAGTTTTCAAAAGAATGCTACAAAACTAAAATTAGAGTCCAGACTCCAAATGTGATGAATAATTTTCAATTTTTTAAAAAAAATTGGCAATTCTTTTCAGAAAAAAATAATATTTCAAAATTCCCTTTTATTTTTATTTTTCACATTTTGGCAAATTTTCACACCAAAATAAAATGTTGGTTGAACCATGAACAAAAACCTCTTCAAATGTCTTCTGAAATGTTGTGAATTATATGCAGAAGAAACTTTTTGAACAGGCTTTAGAATATGGATGAATGCCCTTTCCAACATGAATGTGGTTACGGGTGGGGAGCCCAGGGGTGTCATCAAATCTCATTGGTTGTCACCATTGAAAAGAACAGCATTAACTTGTATGTGCACACCATTAAACTTATACCTACTTTCTTTTGATTCCTATTATAAAACAAAGCCAAATGCAAGAAAGTACTAGAACACAACACTTAATGTTATCTCCCACAAAACCATTCAAATTTCAAGAATGCCACTCCATCATGATGTAATTTCATTTTAGGGTTTACATAACGTTGCACAAAAAACTCCAAAACCAACTATCCGTATTTGGAAGATGAGAGTATTATCAAAACAATAACACACAAATGCTTTATGCGCATCATGTTTTATTTTGTTTAGTAGAATTCACACATATCACACTAGATGATAATGAATGGAATTGAATTTGATCATTGTACAATTGGCTTTCATACATATATGAGTCCAAAAATTGGTTAAAAGTGATGATAGCTTTCCAACTAACCATATGTGTTGATGTCACATGGTCAATTGTGTATGACATGCATCATTTAAAAACTGTTTGAGCCTTTCATGAATTTGTTGTCTTGTCCTCGAATGGATTCCAAACTCTTTTGTTGGTGATTTTATTAGGTGGTTTAGTTCAGAGTTCTAACCTTATTTGTTGTTATTACTTGGTTCCTTGTTTGGAACAATATTTTATTTTGCATACTAACAAGGTTTTGGTGATATGCTGAAGCATGAATGTTAACTACCTTCTACATGCCAACTTTTATTATTTGCACATGTTATATGGTCAACTTCTTGAAACCATTGCCATTAGATGGGTGCCCACATTCAATATCACACATATTGTAGGTTATATAGCCTTCAACTTATACCAAATGGCCATGTTGAATAAATACATAGAATTCCTCAAGCACTTCAACTTTTAGAAACAGGCTCACAACACGAAATGTCAAACATCTCTCGTAAACAACCACTTGACATGAATGACTTGTATTTTGGATTGCCCGAGCCAAAAACTAAAGAGTTGAAGTTTCTCACCACCATGTACAAAGAACTGTCCTTAGTCCTTTCCTTTTGTACTCCCAACAACCCAACTATGTGCATCTAACTTGAACTTTTAAGACAAGAATGAACCAACACCCACTAATGTACCATGAACAATGGATGGTATGTGTGTAAAGGAAACACTTTGTGTTCATGTCCATTGGCTAACCATGGTGGTTAGGAAAGTGTCTACCTAACTAGTAGTCACCAAGTGCCTTACCTACTTATATAGAGACTATGTGGATTATGTAAGTGTTATGGAAAATGCCGCATAGGAGGGGGTCCGAGTTTTTGAAAAAGCAAGACCCAATGAGCATATATATGCACATATCAGGTATGATACCCACTTAATACCCGACACAAAAGGGATATCCACCCCCACACTGGAGAAAACCTCCAAATTGAATTTAATATGCAAATGATATAAATATTAGATAAAATTTCATCTTTACATATCCCTATGGTATGAATATAAATAATGAGAAGACCAATACTAGCAAAGTATTGAACATGGATACTATTGATATCAATATAATCAATAACCAAACTGCTCTCATTCTTAATATACCATTACTGATATCATGTTGTAAATAGTGGGATTTTTATTTGTATGAATTCAAACTTGGGTAAGAAATTACAAAAATTGCACATATTAGCTTATCCTTAAATTTGTACATAATTTAGTTTTTTTTAATAAAAAAAATTGTTCATAGATTTCCACCATTTTATTGTTTTTTGAACAAGAAAACTTAGAATGAGATTATTGATGATTTTGCATTTAATGAAACTATGTTGATAACCATTTTTTGATTGTCTATTTCAAAATTAATGTAAGAATCACATTCAAGACCAAACTTCTTTTTAAGATTTGTGAAAATGTCAAAATAGTCTGATTTTAATTGTGATACCTAATATTAATTAATTAAGCAATTTAATGCTCGTTTACCATTTCAACGAGTTTTGGATCCTTAATGAACAATTACATCCCATGTGGGGATACTTTACGAAGAACTCTATTATATTTTGAGAATTAGCTATGACTTTAAATTTGCACATTCACTTTATAAGCTTAAAATTTCTCAAGTCTTATAACCAACAAATTCTATAACCACCTTGGCCATAACTCCACCATAGTCACATAATGCACCACATACAAGGGCTAGTTGATGATCCAAGTCATACAAATTGATCATAGAAGACCTGGCTAGCCTTCAAATAAAGGGGCCCTTCACAAGTTCTACTATGCCCTTACTTTAGGTACCCTTACTTGCCCTAGTTTCCTCTCACAAATTGGTCAGGTTTAATTTTTTTTTAAATTCAAAGCAAGAAACCCTGGTTCAGTTTAAATTGTCGGTTCTTTAAATTTTGGCGACCTAGCAAACTTGGTTCTTTGATTTTGTTGAGAACCGTAGGTCAAGGTTCCATATACCCGAACCTAACCCCTCAGTTCTTTTGGTGAAAAAGAGAGAGAACTGCCCAACACTGGTTATTTCATTCTTGAAGCAGATTACAAAAAATTTAAATATATATATCATAAGAAAAAAAATTGTCAAAATTTTATTTTGTTTTCAAATTGGTAAAATTTTTATTTTTTGGGGGAATTTTTTTGTCACCAATGTTTTTAAATCTTTTTAGATTTTTGAAAAGATGCTTGATTTTTTCTTCTTTCATATTTTCTTAATCTCCAAATCTGGTTAAATTGTCTTTAGGATGATCACCACTTCAGCTACATCAAAAAATCGGGAAAAAAAGAAAAAGAAAAAAGAAAAAAACCTGCTCAGGTCCTCAGGGACTGGCAACGCTTATTTTTCTGGCGAGATTTGGCTATTTTCTGCAAAGAAATTGGGAAATTTCTGTTTTTCTAGTGTAAATTCGGCTAATTTTGCTTTTGGGGCGGGAGGGGGGAGGGGGTAAAATTCTGCCAAATTTTTGATATGCAGAAAAAGAAATTAAAATTTTTATTTAAAAAATAAAATAAAAAACTGGTCAGATTCATTGCTAAGCCACGTGCTAAGTAAATCCTTCACACGTGCTAGAATTGAATGTACACGGTAAAACGAAAAGTCCCATACAAGAAGAAGGTACCGGTAACTGCACAGGTTTGACCTATTTACTAATTTACCAGGCAGCCCAAATTAAAACTTGAAAGCCTTGTGGCAGAGCTTTTAACACAAGAGCCAAAAAACAAAACAAAAAAAGTACCTACCTAGCTAGACAGTACAGTAAAAAAAGTAAATTGTAATACCTACCTACTTACCTACCTACCACCCTAAGAAACACATAAACAAACTCAATCCCACTTTTCCCCCCTTCCTTTTCTCTCTCCTCTTTCTCTCTCTTCGCTCGCTCGCGCGCTCTTTCTTTCTCTCTCTCTCTTCTCTCCTCTCGCTCGCGCTCTCTCTTCTCTCTTTCTTCTCTCTTCGCTCGCGCTCTCTCTCTCTCTCTCTCTCCACAAGACTAGTGTCTTCTGCTACTCGTTGCACTGCCACGCAAAGAGAGAGAAGCGCTCGAGAGCGAGGTAGAAAATTGAGTACACGAAATTATACAATTTTCTGCTCTGTGTTCATGCCGATGCCCGTAGCATCAGCATCTACGTCGGTGGCCTCGCACCCGCTCCTCTTCCTCCACCCGCCTCCTAGCCCTGTGTCTTTCCTAAGCGATACGGGCATAAACAGCACAGACTTACATTGCCAGCAGTACAGACGAGCATTAGTAGCAGCAGAGACGAGCATTAGCGGCAGCAGAGACGAGCATTAGCAGGCGCAGAAACGAGCATTAGCAGGAGTAGAGACGAGCACTAGCGACAGCGGCTCAGACTCGCATTAGCAGCAGCAGAAATGGGCATTAGCAGCCGCAGACATGAGCATTAGCAGGAGCAGAGACGAGCACTAGCGACAGCCGCACAGACTCGCATTAGCACAGAGAGACGAACATTAGCAGCAGCGACGAGCATTAGGAGAGACGAGCATTAGCAAGAGATGAGCATCGGCAGAAGAAGCAAGTCCTGAGAAGACGGAATGAGTGATTTGCAGGCGTGGACCAGGACGATGTTGCGTTTTCTTAGCAACAGGAGTGCGCGAGACCGACCACAGTTGTAGTAGGAGGATCGCAAGGAGTTTGGAGAGAACAGAGATAGGCGGGAGAGAGAGAGCGAAGGCGGTGGCTTTGTAGCTCTGCACACTAGTGTCATGGCAGTATCTAGAGCTCCGACGACGACAGGGCGCAAGCAACAACAGCGACAGCAAGCGCAAATCTCGGCAATGCTTGATGGCGGCTTAGAGAGCCAGTGGAGAATAGGACGTAGCTTGTCCAGCAGAACAGCCCGGGACTCGTCGCGAACGTCCTTGGACACGGCAGCGGCAACGGCGTACTCCACCACCACGGAGGGGCTCATCTCGGGCGCCTGGTGCGGTTGCGTCACCAGGTCGGGGGCTATGTCCCCTCCTCCTGCCCTGTCCTCACGCACTTGCTCGCGGTCGAAGAAAGAGAAATCCGGAGAGATCAAGTACTCCTCGACAGCGGACAACAATATCAGTGCGCTTGTGCGAAACTATAACGAGAGATCGGTGACGCCCGGAGGTTCGCCCTTCCGGCCTCGTCTGTCACCGGGGAAGGTCTCTCCACTTGTGGACGTGGTTCCTCCGCCGCAAACTTCTGCTGCAGCAGTAGTGGCGTCGTCCATGGCTCCTCTTCCGGCCGTGTTTTCTATGTCGAGCTACTTGTCCACTGATAAGTTGAGCAATGCCGCAGTGTCGAGCTCTCCACCCGTGGAGAAGATCAAAGCTTCGCCGACGTTGTTCGAGATGATGAGCCACGAGCAGCAAGAACTGCAGCAGGAGTCCAAGCCGCCACTGCAGACCATTTCCCTGAGCCAGCAACTCACGTTCCAGGAGAAGATGAAGACCATACTTGCAGGTACCTACTGTGAAACTAAACCCCCCACCACTCTTCCCCCCTCTGCTGGAAGCCTTAACCTCTCCAAGAAAAGCTCCCCGCCTCATTCAGGATTGTTTTGCTTCTCTCCTGCGTGTGAGACTGCTAACAATACTTCCGCAATGCAATTTGAAAGTGTTGTATTTTTCTAACTGTAGAAGAAAGCAAGATTGTAAAGTACCCAAGTGTTTGCAAAGAAACCCAAGTGTCTGCAAATAAACCAAGTGTTTCAAGAGAAATTGGAGACATGCTACCATGTGGAACAGGGTGTGGTGTTGGTTGGCATGCGTTGGAATTCATGGAAAATGCTCTGAGAAGGCCCATTGATGTGTGCAGGAAGCAGCCCAGGAAGTCAATTCAATGATGCAAGCACGAGTGATTTGGAGCTGACGCTCCACAACAAGGAGGGATACAGCATCACCATCAATGTGCACCGCCACATTCTTGTCACCCACAGCAGGTTCTTTGCAGCCAAGCTTTCAGACCGCTGGTCGAAGCAGCAGCAGCAGCGGGTAAACCCCAATCTGATCGAGATCACTGACATTGAGGATGTCGAGATTTACTTGGAAACACTTCGACTCATGTACTGCAAGGATATCAAGAGGCGACTGATGAAGGAGAATGTTCCTCGTGTTCTTGACATACTCAAGGTACTTGCATTCTGATGATCTTGCAAGAATTGTTCTTGACATGTTGATGTAAGTTTTCTGCAGAAATCTGAACTCATTTCTTGGGGTGGTTTTTGTTCCAGCTATCAGCCCACATCATGTTTGAAGGCTGTGTGTTTGCATGCCTTGGTTACCTAGAAGCTATGCCATGGGCAGAGGATGAAGAAGCAAAGGTGACAGCACTTCTAGGTCAATTGCAGTTGGAGAGTGTGGGTGTTGCAGCTGATGTCATGAAGCGTTGTTCTGGACTTGATTCATCCAACTCAGAAGCTGTGCTTGTTCGGCTTCTGCATGCAGTCACCAAGGGTAAGCACTTCGTCCTTACTAGGTGTCTAGAAATTTTGATGGAGCTTAGTGTTTTCTACAGGATAATGTGTATAGATATGAGGTTAGCTTGTGCCGGATTTGTAGTATTGACAATTTGTTGTGTTTGTGTGAATTGTAACCCAAAGGCACTGATGACAAAGCCAGACGAGAGATGAAGGCACTGGTCTCAAGAATGTTGCGGGAGAATGTTGCACAGAACAAGGATATGGTTGATGTGAGCAAAGACAGCTTGTATCGAGCTTGTCATAGCTGCCTTGATTCTCTGCTCCACCTCTTCATGCAGGTATTAGGATGTCTCTTTGTGTCATCAGTTGATGACTTATGTTTGTGGAAGTAATTTGCCAACATCCTTCAAACTGCTCATGCAAGTTTGTCCTCATTTTGCTCTATAGATGAGGTGGTCAAGGTACTAATCTGTGGTTCTGCGTGCAGGCCAAAGATGGTGAGGACAGGGGAATGTTGCTTAATATTGCTCGGCATGCTGACAACCTTCATTGGTTGGTGGACATTCTCATAGACCGTCGGATTGCTGATGATTTTGTACGCATGTGGGCTCACCAAGCAGAGCTTGCAGCCTTGCACACACAAGTCCCAGTCATGTTCCGTTATGAAGTCAGCCGCCTCACTGCCCGCCTCTGCATTGCTATTGGCAAGGGACAGGTAATGTCTGGCTGAGTGTTGTCTGGTTTCCAAGACTGGTTACTTCAGAAATATTGTGCATAATCTATGGCTATGGTGTAGGCTTGAAGGGATTGTACAAATTCAAGAGCACAATTGCCACTTGTTGCTGCATTTGATCCTACTAAACCTTCTTGTGTAATGTGCACTGGGAGCAGGTGTTATCTCCAAAAGATGTGAGGTATCTGCTGTTGCAGACATGGCTGCAGCCCTTGGTGGAGGACTTTGGATGGATGCAGAGATGTTGCCGAAATCTGGACAAAAAGGTGGTAGAGGAAGGAATAAGTCAAACTATTCTTACACTCCCAATGAAACAGCAACAGAGTATTCTTCTCTCATGGTTTGATCGATTTTCCACCTCTGGTGATGATTGCCCAAATCTGCAGAAAGCTTTTGAGGTCTGGTGGCGGAGAACTTTCACACGGCCGTGCTCGGAATTTGGTGGTGGATCTCAACTGTGTTTCTAGATTGCATGTAATGCATCAAAAAGGTTTTGACATAAATTGGTATTGTGAAGTCTCCATTCAGGGAGTGAGATACTTCAAACAGGATAGTACGAAATTGACAAAGCTGCCACTTTTGAGTGGGTATTGTTTGGAGCTACAAATTTGGGCTCTTTCAAAGCAGCAGCCATGTGTGCTGCTGTGCACTAGTCTGACTTTCACAGGCAGCAAACTGATCAAACATTGGGTTCTTCAGACTTTTGCAGAAGTATTATGGGAGATTTATGGGTGAGAGGGGAGTGGGGGGTCTGGTCCGTAAGTGTGTCTGGTTCACAATTCAGACATGGGGAGGAGAGCACTCATATAAAGCACAGGAGGGGGCTCAATGGATGTCTAGGGCAGTTTGTTGGCAGTTCGTTTCCTTGGGGGATGCTACATGAGTTTGGAGGGTTAATGTGCACAGCACATTCAGGGTTCCTTGTGGGATGCTACATGAGGGTGAAGGGTTAATGTGCACAGCCCGTTCAGGGAACTTGACATATCTTAGGATTTCTAAGAGTTCTCAAGATTCAATGTGGCAGCTCTGATTTTGGTAACAGGAACAGTCTGTTGAAGTAGAGGTCATATGTATGGTAAGTGCAGCGAAGGGAACTTAGCTTAAAGTAGTAGTTGCAAATATATTTGCTGTCCTGAATCTGTGATCCTGAGATGCCATCATGTAAACATTAAAGGTTTGTGGGCAAAACTTTCCATGCTCAGCACTTCTGGAATTCAGAGAGGCATCTCATGTATAATATGTCCATTTCTATCTATCTTTAACAAGTATGTTTATACTTGCTTTTTGGTCTCACTTGTGACTTAAGTGAGTTTTTCCTAACATATTTATTCAATTTGGGAGATATTTTTAGCAAAGATGCAGAAAGTTGTTGCAGTCTTGCAAGCTAACCTTATGTCCCTCCCATACAATGATAACAAGCTGCTGTTCTTGGTATTAAAATGTGCTGGATGGCTTACCAGGTAATTCTGGTGTGTTTTTTTTTTGCAGAAGTGTGTTCTTAATTACTAGCTGTTTATACATTAGTTCCAAGCACCAAATTTCAGGCCAAAATAGCCTGAGATAGCTAACAGAGCAGAAAGACTCTACTGTCCTTCACCACTGCAACAAGACTATCAGACCACGAGTGATAACACAAACCTTGTATCTATCACATGTGGGGCTTATCACCAGTCTATTTATACACCAAGTAAAACTTTAGCAGCAATAGCTCAATGACATCATCATGCGGTGATACTCCAAGAGACCCATAAGTTAGGACCAATAGCAGACTTAAGCTCAACGACATCATCATGAGATGACACTCCAAAAGACCTGTAAGTTAGGAGCAATTGCACACTTAGGCTAAACTTTAGATGTGGGTGTCCTTTCTGGAAAGTCTTTGATCTGAATACCTCTTTTGAAGAACTGAAGATTGTGAGGAACTACCCTGGGATAGCCAGAGTTTGCAAATCTGTGTGCATTTTGACAAATAGATCATTTAGTAACATTTGGCATTGTCTACAAAGAAGTTATTCTAACAACCCAAACTTACACATGAATACTCATAAAACTCTACCATTTCCAAGAACGCTTCTGTGTACAAATTCGGAATCAAATCTTTGCATTCAATGAATGATAACTCTACACTCTTTATGTCCTCAATTGCACTCATCATTCAAACCAAACTTTAATAACTTGTTCAGAGACTCAGCATTTCTGGAAATTTTCAATGCAAAATGGAGCAAAATCTTTACAGAGAGTCACTTTCCTTCATGTCTTATGTTCCAGACCTCATGCCTGCCATGCTGAGAACAATTCCATCACATGGACTGCTGTGTGTGCCAGCTCTAGTTGCAAACACGCACAATAATACTCATGGCGCAGTCTCTCAAGACCAACTCTCCCTAAAACCAAACTGGTTTTTTAAGATCATCTCAATTTCTCCACTCCAGAAACATTAACCAAAGGCTGACAACTCTTGGGAGAAAATATGCATCTCCTGATCTGTACCTAATTCTATCCATTTAATGCCATCCACACACATAGTCAAGGAAAGCTACCAAACCAATAGAGATTGGGTAAAGTGCAATGCCAATGAAAGCCATCCAAAGAGGAAAGGTCGTTCTTGCAGCTGCCACCCCACCCATCACTAAGGTAGAGAAAAGAATAACTGTTATTTCTGCTGAAAAGTCCCACAGAAGGCCCCGAAAGTGGACAATAGCGAGGAAGATACTGAGGCACAATGTGTTATTCATGGTAACTGCACCATAGATCTGCAGAACAAAGGTAAGTACATAAGAATCTAAGCTTGATAATGCAGTGAGGCACCAGAAGCTAAGGAATGTCTGAAGTATAGGATACATGGCAAAACATTTGTAAGCACCTGAACCAGGCTACACTCCAGACAATAACAGAAGTTCAAGAGGGTGCATCAGATTGTTGGCTGGCTTTCAGATTGATCAAGATGCCTGTTTCCAGGAAAGACGCAACAAACCTGTGAATAAGTCATGGAGATATTTCTCTTGCGTTTGCCCCTGGCAAACAATATGGACGAAATGGCTTCACTTGAATTGGTTGCAAGGGGGGTTGCAATGAATGCAATGAAGAAGGGTGGGATGCCAGAGGCCTTTGAAAAGCCACCGATTGCATCTACCAAAGGATCTGAAAAAATGGCAGCAATGGCAGCACCAGCAATCAAATACAGCACAGCCCTTGTTATGATTTGTGTTCTTGTTGGTAGGGGCTTACTTTCCTTGTCACCATCCTCGTCATCCTCATCCTCCTGCAAGGTAGACAGAAGGTACCTATCCGTCTGCAGCCAGGAAACCAAAGTTGGTGACAATTTGGATTATCTTCAATACAAATGTCAAATTAAAAAATTAAGGGGACCTAACCAGAGCTGCTCTTGAACACTGACAGTAGAAGCTTGTGTTGTACACATATCCCCACTTCCTGTTAGTTTCACTCTGTCAGTACTGCTTACTCCATCCCACAAAATGAGCCATGATTTAGAATGATCAAAATCTCCTCAGACCTGTGCCTCTGCATCAAAGGGGTTGGGTGGTGCAACATCACTGGAAATGAAATCCAGACTCGTGCCAGACCCATTGGTACGCTTTACAGAGGTCATCCATGTTCTCATGCCCTTGTAAAATTCGTTCTTAGTGATCCTGCCATCCTTCTTATCTATGTCAAATTCTTTGATCCAAAGTCCTACTTCATGTTCAGAGGGCACTTTCCGTTGGTTCTGAATACCCAAACCAACAATCAGCCCCTTTAACTCCTCCCTTGTAAGCATTTCGTCTTTGTCTGTATCAAAATAATCAAAAACTCTGCATAAACAAAAAGTTTTGTGTCAGAGTTTGAAGCCCTCTAGACACACGCATTGCATAAGAGAATTCTATAATGCATTTGAAACAATGGCTCAACAGCCTTCTTGCAACTATATTGAAACTGTAGATTCAGTCATCCACATAGAGGCCATTGTTTGTAGCATGTTTTCACCTCTCTAGATTTGTATCACCTTCTCCAAATAGGGGCCCCCAATTGTTGCTATGCATGAAATAATGTAACTTGTGTAGGATATGCAGCCTATATTTATGCTTTGCCCAAGATATTCGCCTCTCTTGGATCCATGGTGCAACAAGCTGCAATGCAATTCCTAAATCCAGTTAGAGACAGCAGGTTCCATGAATAGACAGGATATGAACATCCTTGCACAATTCAATCCATCTTAGAAAGCTCAAACAAAAACAGTCCTGCTGTGGTGCAGATCAGTTTCAAATTTACAACTTTCAATCTCAGAACACAAAACTCTTGGGTTCTGCAAGACTACTAGACACTCACAGAATCAAATCCTGCAGTACTACACCACCCAGCATCTTGTGTGATCACATAATCTAGCACATAGCCAGAGAATGACCTGTAATTGCAGACTGCTCTACTGCAAGCTGCAAGTATGTAACAAGGACCGAACTGGTCCCAACACATGTCTCAAGACATGCAGACAATGCATTGAAGCAGATTCAAGAAAGACCAATGAGGTGCTGGCTTTCGTGAAGGGGAACCCTATGAATGTTACCTGATATGTGCAGTAGACAATCAGCCCAACAACAGAGATTACACCAGCTGTGGCCACTGCCAAGCTGCCTCCTGTGGTCAACCCTAGCAGTTGGGGCAACTGTGCCACCATGTAAGGCAGAAGAGTTGCCATCATGATCCATGACAGCCACTTTGTTTCTAGATCTGTTGTCACTCCCGTACCTTTCACAAGCACACATTTGCTTCACAAATTACCCCTGTCATCTCAATGGCTTCATGTAATCTAAACACTTGCAAATGTACTCCTGGACGCAATCTTCACCAAACAGACCCTGAAGAAAAGCATACAGGGGCCATGCTGGAGACAAAAGCTTGAGACTCGCCCAGAAATATAAGTGTTTAGAATGAGAGCTTATCACAATGTTGCTTGCCAAGCTGATTTTCTGATGGATAGGTCTGAATATTTCTAAGGTTTCATTCTGATAAACATGGTTGCTACTTTGGTCTTGCAGGAAGGATCAAATTTGTCTTTCCAAGAAAAATTCGAGAATTCTGAGATGCAGATGACAGAAATTGAGAACTCGAAACTTTAGGAAGAAGCTGCTACCGAAGAGGCTGAAGCGGTTAGCTGGCGTTAGCTGGCGATCCTTGGCAACACTATTCACCAGGTCACAGCGGCCGAATATGAGACAAGAGCCCCACAGAGCTGTGAGCACCATTACCGAGGAGCCTGCAAGCAATCCCATGCCCACTAGAACCTCCGTCTGCGCTTCAGCCTGGCTTGCTCCCAACCCCGACACTGCAACCCTCCCACGCATGCCCTATCAATCTCTATTCCTACTACAAATGAAAAACGAAGAACCCTGAAACCAACTAAGAAAGACGGCGCCTGCGCAGCAGCAGCAGCAGCAGGCAAAGTTACCATCACGCGCTTAGCGTGATGCAGAAAGATGTGCCTTGTTTGTACACATTTGGTAGAAGTTTTCGGCAAAATGGAAAAGAGATGAGCCCTGATTCAAAAGAAGCTATCCGGTCCTAGTAGTACAGTAGTCTCAAAGCTCACCAAGAATGAGAAGAGCATCAGGAAGAGCTCCAAGAATGGGAAGCACAAGACCGCCGATGATACCAGGGCTCAACACCGTCAGGAGAAGTTCACTCCCCGCTGATAAAAGCTGCGCAGCAGTGAGAAGCATGTAGCCGTAGATCACAAGGAGCGCCACATTACCTCCCAAACTGGTAGAGCAAGGCATCACCCCGTAATGCTCCACGCACTCGTGTGAGGCCGTCGCCATTCCATTACTCCACCAGCGCCGCACCTCATGAACCTCCTCCCCATTATCAAAACTCCCCGCTGCTGCAACAACGGACAAAATCTCGACCTCTTCAGGAGAAGCAGCGAAGCATGGCCGAATGAAAACAGTGGTAGAAAAGAAAAGCAGCAGCAGAAGACTGGAGACAACCAGAACAAAATTCTGCTGCCGGTGCATTCTCCAACTCTTGAATCCGACCTTCATAGTTCGTCTGTCACGAAGTGAGGACGGCTGTGCAAACTAGGGACAAACGACAGTTTTCTTCTCTTTTACAAAACACAGGCTACAACTCTTGGCCAACGCTTCTTGTGCTCTTGAACGAGCAGAGCTTTCTGCACCCTACCCAAGGCACAGTTTAGTTGTTTTTTTTTTTTTTTTTTTTTAAATTTATTTTTCCCCTTGGGTTTCAGAGCTCCTTTTGTGAGCCCAATTGTAGAGATTGTGTGTAGACGTGTATTTTGTGGGGGGAACTTGAAAGGCTTGTTTTTTTGGTGGGTGGGGAGGGGAGGGGGTTTTGTTTCTGTTTTTGGAACTGGGGAGTGGGTAGTTGCTAATAACCTCCCCTTCCTTTGCTCAGAAGCTTCATACCCAGTCTTGTCCCGTCCTTCTTGGCATGTTGTATGAGTGGAATCTAGCTTTTGTTATTTCATCATCTCTTTGCTTGATTTGGGTTGAAATTTTTATCACAGATTTTTTAATGGAGTAGGTATGTCCAACTGATGGATTTGTGAAGCCTTCAACATCCTACCCATGTTGTCTGAGTTGAATCTAGCTTTGCTATTCCATCATCGCTTGCTTGATTTTGGTTTAAATTTTTATCAAAGATTTTTGAATGTGCAAATTTTTATTCCAACCATTGGATTTGTTAAGTTTCATGTCTAACCTTGGGTCATCATTCCCACGTTGTGCAAGTTGAATTTAGCTTTTTTAAAAAATTTATCATCTCTTGCTTGAATTTTTAGTTAAAATTTTTATCAAAGATTTTTTAGTGTGTAAAATTTTGATTCCAACGGGTTGGATTTGTTAAGTTTCATGTCTAATCTTGGGCATCATTTCCTTTCTTGTGCAAGTTGAATTTAGCTTTGCTATTTCATCATCTCTTGCTTGATTTTGGTTGAAATTTTTATCAAAGATTTTTTGAGTTTGTAAATTTTTATTCCAACAGTTAGATTTGCTAAGTTTCATATCTAATACTGGGCATCATTCCCTTGTTGTCCGAGCTGAATCTAGCTTCGCTATTTCATCATCTCTTGCTTAATTTTGTTTAAATTCTTATTAAAGATTTGTTAATGGACTAAGCAACCATAGCTTTGCTATTTCATCATCTCTTGCTGATTTTGGCTTCAATTTTTTGTTAAAGATTTTTTAATGGACTATGTAACCAGCAAGAGGATGCCAGTTACTGGATATAGCTGAGGCCCAGGAGCACCAGAACTATATCCAGTAGCCTAGTGGCCTTGAGCTAGTTATGGGACATAATCAACGGATGAAGGCAAATCGAGCCGACGATTACTTCTCATAATCATCTCTCTTCAGAGACAGAAAGGGCTCTTTCATGGATGAAAAATGGATTACTCCATCTATGTGTTTTTCATGGAAATACTTCAATTTGGCAGGGTTTTCATTTGTATATTTCCGAATTTTCAACAGAATAAATAGGTATACAACTGTGCACATTGGTGTTGTGTATTTATAAGGATAATTAACATACCTAGTGGCAGGGGATTTGGATTTGGCTTAAGAACGTCGGAACTTGGGAACAAAAATGGAGATCCTAACTCATCTACTAACTGATTATAACCCATTGGAATCAGTGTTATTTTAGGAATATATTCATGTAGCCTAATAAGTGGCCATCATCTTTAAGATGTAAAAACAAATGACCATCATACCAAGGAAGATTTAGCCAAATCTGGGCTATATATATATATATATATATATATCAGATGTGGTGTGTAAATGTTTAATCAAACTCCTATATTCATGGCTACAAACTGAAAACCGAATATAAAAATTTGGCGATTAGTGTTATATTTTTTGTCACTTCTGGCGATGGAGACCTGCAAAATCACTTCATTTTATTTTATTTTATGTTTTCTCTTTCGCCAGTAAAAAAGCAAGGGCTATAAACTTGGCAGTGATTCTCAAATCCAAAAGTACTGGCAAAACTGTTCTTGACATCAATAATTGGCAATTGCTAGTGGAAGATGAGACAGCTTTAAACCTACTACTGTGGCCAGTACTAGAGAAGTACGAAGAAGTACTGCCATCGTACTTTTGGTACTTGAATTTTGAACCTCCTTATTTGTTGGTGTCTGCCAAGCACTTCTTTTTTCTTTTTTTTCCCCCCTACTTTCGCAATACTGGCGAGCAGGGTTTCTTTTAAGGATTTTGTGAGATAGCCAAAGTGGCAATAATCCAGAAAACAATTTAGCCGTACTTGGCTACATAATGGCTATGAATGTGGGAAAGAAAAACACAGAATCCTTCTATTTTCTTGGCTGCTTTCTAGAAGTTATCATAAGACTCTAGGGATTTGCATCTTTTTTATAAAATTTGGACGATTTTTCCCAGGATAAAATCCTTTGTATGGGTCAAAATCATATATTTTTCAGGTCAAAATTTGGCAAAAAAATCACCTGTAAAAGAAACCAGTGTTTTTTTTTGGGCGAATTTTTGTATCATGGCAAATCCAGAAAGGGTCTGGCAAATGGCATAGTGCGATTTGGGCTATCAGATTAGGTTCAAGTCATCAAGATGCAACATTTTGGTAGGGTTTATGAGCCAATGCCCTGACAAACAATTTAGATACAAAGCTGTTCATCCTGATTTCTCTTGTCCATTAGATGTTAAAGAACTACATGGGTACTATACCTCTTTGCCACCCAATGCACTCCAAGCTCCTTGCCCTCGCCTACAATTATGTAACCAATGAAGAAGAAATCACCATCTACAACGACCTTATATTTTATGTTGTATTGTCCCTTTGTTTTCCAAGTTCATTGTGTGCATCAAGTTGAAGCAAAATCTCCACTTTGGTCTTTTGCGTTTTTTTCAAGTTCGGAAGTCCTACATTTGCTTTATTCATGAACTACCCATGTATGTTTCTTTCAAGTTTGTCAACTATCATTGAGCATTGTTTGTGGACTACCTTTTGCAAACTACCTTTTGTTTTCCAAACTTCATTAAACATGTGAGGTTGAGATTAGGTCATGTTCAGCATTGTATTCATGTTTGTATTCATTGCTTTTAAGGGTCATCAAATTCCATTGTTTGTCAAGTTTGTTGTGTTGGTCAAGTCCATCAAATCTTTATAACAAACCAAGGATATTAATCCGAAATCCTAAACCCTTTTGTTGAAATCCATTTTTCCTTTCCATGGATATGGCACCACTCACTCAAACCTCCTCCCAACTTCAAGTTCCGCCTCTTGTTCCAAGGTCGACATCTATAATTCCCAATCTCTATCAATTCAAAGGCAAAAGTAAAATGTCCAATCTTTGTTATTAATCCACCACCCACATTACATGTGTGTGTGGTAGCCCTAAAAGGCAAAGTTGTGATGGTTTTTTGATGGCACACCCACACATGAACTAACCTTTGCAAATGTTTTATCAGATTTTTTAATTAGTAAACCAAAGAAGAGGGCAAAGAAATCAGAGTGGGAATTAAACAAGGTTTACCAAAAGAAATGGGCTACAAGGTTTTCATGGTTTGAAACAACATGTGGGAAGGATGGCAAAATGAAGATAGTCATACGCAAGATTTGCATTAACATAAAGGGGTAGGAGAAGTTTTTAATTCTAAACCTAAACTCCCTCATCAAACATTTTAGTTTTACGAAATGCATAAAGGCAAGGCCTAAAATTACTGTTGGAGAATAATATATGTGAAAAACAAAAAGTTGTATGCATCCAAGGGATGGGTCAATGTTGATGTTCAAGTGGCAAATGGTAATAAAGTACCAGAAAAAAAAAAAACCTACAATTTTTGTCAATTTTTCATTTGTTGCAACAAGATAGGCCAATGACAAATTTTGAAGCATCTAAAACCCTTTTTCAATTTTTGAAAATTGAAAATTGTCCACACAAGAATTGGTCAGATACAACTAATTGGTCCATAGCTAAAGCAATGCATGGCATTATCTTATGAATTATAAAACTTGTTGTTCAAGTAGCATAATTTATTTCAATGAATTGTGATGAAATGACAACCCTTGACAACCAATCTCGGTTATCGGTTCCTGCTTATGTGGTTGAATAATGGAGGAACATTCCAATTTTACTTAACCTATAGCATGTTGTGGATGAAACCGCATTTGATAATTTAACCCACTTAATTGTGGAAAACCTTACTATGTTTGAAGGGTTGAATGAAACAAAAGTGGCAAACAAACTTGTTTATTTTGGGGCAAATGAAATGATAGTATTCCAAGGTCTCAAACCCGATGTTACAACACAACTAATGCAAAAGTATGCTCCTTTTGTGAGTGGTGTGCACTGCATGTCACACCACACCAACCTAATTGTTCAGACTCTTAGTAGTTGACATTGGTGGCAAATATTGAAGCATTGTTTGTTAATATATATAACCTTTTCGCCCATAACCTTAACTAGGCTCTTGAAGCATCCAAGCTAACTAAACTTTTGGAATGAAAAGGGAACAAGATTCTAAAAAATATTATGACCCATTAAATTTCTATCTTGTTGCCATCTAAGCAAGTCTTGAATGAGTACAAAGCTCTTATTATGAAGATGGTAGTTGATAGTGCAAGTGTTCAAATTGCAAAAGCCAACTATGAATCATTATGTGATGTGGAAACACCTTGCTTACACCATTCCCCTTCTTGAGGTGGCGTAAAGTCTTTCCAAATTTGCAAATGGTTGTGGAACCTTCATATGTGATTTTGTTGTTGCTTTGAAGATGGTTGAAGCAAATCCCTCTATAATGTATCATCAAAATTCATCAAAATTTTCACATCACCAATTTAGTTTCTTCTATGACCTTGTTGAACATGCCAATGACTAATTGTGCCTAACCTGGTGGACAAAACCTTCCACTAAAATTGAATATGTTGCCTTTTATTTTGGTGTCAAGCTTTATATGTTACATATCATAGATTGAATCATGAAGGTCATGAACATAATGACTAAAGAGATGTGGGTTGTATGTTTTGAAGATGTACAACGACAATGTTTAAAGGTTGGCGTAGGTTTAATTTTTGAATTGAAAAGGCGATTTCTAATTCAAGAATTCTTGAATGCAATTGAACTGATCTACCCACAATATTGGTTGGCTCTTGAGATGGAAATAACATTTATAAGCCACTTGATTATTCTTCATGCACATTTTAAGTTTGGGGTCTTTTAATGTTTTTGGTGGTCTAATATTAAACCCCATCCTTTTTGGTGAGTAGTTTATTTTTTTCAAACTAACCATGCAAAATCATTATTGAAGTGCCATGTTGCCTCCTCATGACTACAACCCAATTACAAGGATGTGGTAGTTGTTTAAATTTAACACAATTTTGAACCATTGTATTTTGAAGTCATTTATTTTGGTGAAATTATGTATGGTGATGGTGTTGGGCAATGTGGAAAATGAACGAATTTTTTCCAACCTTTCCTTTATCAAATCAAAGTTGCAAATTTGTTTTACTAAACAATTAAACCTCATTGTCAGGAAATATGCTTAATCTTTTTATAATGTGGAATCATTTCCTTCTACATTACTATTTATGATTAAAATGAGGCCAAGTCACAATATGCGTTAAATGTTTAGCTCTACTATCAAGTTGCATTAATGGGTTTATAAGATATTGGTAGGATGCATCAAGGGGAAGTTGCTAATTTTGAAACCAAATATGTATTTTTATTCACATTAGATGGCAACACTAAATGAAATCTTTTGATGCATCTATTTTGTATATGGTGGTTGGTTAATTTATAGTTCACATCACAATCCTAAATGGTTGTCAATGTTGGCTTGTGATTATGCATTGATGGACTTATGTATTAAACTCCAAGTTCAAATTGCAACAGGTTTTGAACATTTCCAATTTTTAAACTTCCAATTAGGATTTTGGTTTCCTCATTAATTTAATAACTAATCCATCAAATTTTAGTATGTTGATAATCATATAATTTTGCTCGTTTCATGTTGTAAAATTTTGCATCTAGTGTAAGATGTGAAAACACATTATGGTTGTAGATTTTGAGCAAGAATATGTATTCTTTTTTGGGTACATTTTGTATTATTTTGGGGGTAGATTTTCTTTCATTTCATCTAGTGTTTTGATAAATGCATAAAACAAAATTTTAATACAAAGTCTCCAACACAATTTTGTTACCTTTCAAATGATAATGTTTTTTCAACAAACCTATATGTATTCACACATTTATGTTTGTTTGAATGAAAAACCTCATCTAGATGTTTTCTGTGAAATCACATGAATGGAACTCTCCATATAGAATTGAAATGGGAGAATGAACTCATATGTAATATATGATTGAGTATTTCATCAAGTTTGGTAATCATTTGAATGATTTTTGAAATATATTTTCACTTTGTAGTATATCGCAACATACAATTTCCTCACTAATATATTCTTTAATCATTCAATATCAATTTCAAAGTGGGATTTTTGAAAAAAATTAAATCTCATTATTTGGATTTTGAACTACCTTATTGCGAATGCCATTTGCAAAAGACCCTTTTAATATTAAGGTAATAGACGTTTAAAAACACATAATTTCAAAAAGTAATATTTGTAACAACAATCTTTAACCATTGTAATGTGCTTTCACCTAATAGTGAATGAAAAATGTATTGATGGATGCACATTTAATCATTTGTTTGCAAGTCTAAATCTAAGATGTGGCATGCATTGTTGACATGCATGATGTAGGAGAAATTGATGTTCTTATACTAAACTTTACAAACATTAGGGTTATCAAAATGTTGAAATCTTAAGCTATAAAATGCCTAGATTAAGTTAGATGTGGCTATTCATGGGGTTTATTGATAGTCACTTCTACTTCAAAGTTTTCATTTCTAGGTATGTTTTTTTTTTCCCTTTGCAATATTGTTTTCTACTTTATCTTTTATTATTTTATGTTGTGTTTTTTCTTCTTCGTGTTCTTTACTGGCACTTGTGTTTAGAATTTAAATCTTTGTGCTCTTTACTTACAACTACATACACAATGCATTGTGAGTCATAATTGTTTCTTTGATAAGCAAAAATGGTGGAAAGATGGTAATCACAAAATAAAACCAATCTAACAATAGGTAGGACTCAAGCACATATCTTCACACCTCTTCACATTAGTTTGTAGCCATGAAATTTATCATATTAGAACGTTTGTCACCTCGTATTTGATATTGTTTTGCATTTAGTAGTCTCATAAACTTAAGTGTGAAAACAATTGTCACTACATGAACTCATAACATTCTTTAAATTCTCGCTATAAGGTTTTAACATAGACTACTTAACATAGCCAATTTGAAAGACAAAAAAATCTAGGCATAGCCAATTGGAGCTACAAGTCCTAAAAAAATTTGCCACCTAACAACCCCCCCTATGGGTAGATACTAACCAAACACTTTACTGGGACAAAATGGAAATAAAAAACATTGAAAGAAACACTTTTGGTAACTGTCCCTGACGGACTCAGACAGATTTTACTCGAGACACGCTTTTGTACAAGATCGTTAAAATTGTAGCCAGTGCACAGAATAGTGGCGACACGCTCCCCAAAATAGAGGGAAGTTTGGCGAATTCTTTTCGAGAAGAAGGAGAATTTTCGCTTGAAATTTGATGCAGTTTCACCATTTGGCGATTTTGCACCAAAAAGAAAAACAAAAAGACTGGCAACCAGTGCCAACAGTGGACGACAATGGACATACAGGTAGTTGAAATTAGGGTTAGTTAATAATAATTACTGAACATATCTGTATTCTTGAGTTACCTCATGAAGTTATCCGTAGTAAAGTCAATTAGGGGGCGAGAAGGGCCAGTTTTGGCATAATAGGGTATCAAATGCGTGACTGGGAATGAAATTTTACAAAACAAAATAACTGGGACCCAAATCAGTTTTTCCAACAATTTTGGTGATGAACTGAGTTTCATCCCCGCTTCCTTTTTCATGAGCGCCTCCGCTGCTTCTACATATATTTTCACCGCTCCTACCTGCACTACTATAATTAGTCTCAAACCTTGTGCATTAAATGCTGAGTTGTAGCATTTCATACTAAGATTTAATAAAATTTCCTTCCTTTGGGGATACCACTGAAAGAAGGGATAGGGGATGAAAGCAGAGGGGATAGCGAGTGAAAGAGAGGGTGACTTTACAAATAACTTTAGTACCTAATGAGCATTGGCAATGGGAGAGATGTAGGAAACCCAAGTTTTTTACACCTTGCAATTTATGGCAGATTACAACTTGGGCTAAGTTACATTTTCCATTTACCAGTGCAGCATCGAACAAGGTGGGCCATGGCAGACCAAATAACTACGCTGGTATCTTCACCTTCTATTGCATGAGGCCTCTTAGAGGCTATATTTAACTTGGGACATGTTAAATCTGGACTTTGAGAACCTTGTTTTAGTCTAGGATGGTACATTTTTAATGTTTAAAAACAACCCAAAAAAAGGTTTGGAGTTTTCATCATGGTAACAATGTCGGTGCTGGTTGACCAAGGCCTTCTAGAATGACCATTTGACCCTCTCACACCAAACTTACCTACCGCCACCCTAACTAGCTTTGCACTTCATGCTACATGATATGTTACTTCCCCAGGCTCTTTATGCACCTTCCATTTCAGGGGCCACTTCCATTGTGCCACTTCCATTGTGCATGTGAGAAAAACATATCCTACAGAGCTTTGTCCAACACATTTTCAGGCTTTTTTTTTTGCACCTTAGGTGGTTTCACATTGAATTACAGTGTATAATTTTCATGTTCTATATGTTTAACAAAAAATATATATTTCATTTACTATGCATATTTTGTTCTCTTAGGCCAAATTTGAATCCAATGCATGTCTCTTCAAAAGAAAAAGTACTCACCAACAGCTATGATTCAAGTGCTGATTTTTTTTAAAATAAAATTATATATATATATAATTTAACAAATTCACAAGGTCAAAAAAATCAAATCGCATCATAACTGAGCAAGAATACATAAGGTTAAGCATTGTTGGCCATTCTTTTGCTAAAAAATGCTCATTAGTGTTGTTTAGCATCTTTCATTGTGCATTGCCTACCCTTGTTGAATATCAACATCTTATCAAATTATTTTTATCTTATATATTTGTGTTTCATACATTCAATTTTTATAGTTTTAGAAGATACTTTAATTTGAAATAGTTTACTTAAATTTGATTAAATAATTTATTACATGAATAAAATCATAGTCAAAAGAGTCACCTAAGTGAGTTGACACTCCTTAAAACTACATTTTTGTATGTTTGAAAAATCACAAGGAAAGAATAATAGTTTGAATTGTCATAATATTTTTTGGAATTTTTTCATTAATTGTAAATTTTATATGTTCAAAGCTTGACACAATAAAATTTTTTTTTGGCATGTTCAAAGTATTAAAAAATTGAGAGTGAACAATTCTTGTTTTTTTTCAAACATCATTTTTTTCTACCAAATTTGCACCATTCCTTTTGAAAATTAATAAGGATTCTAACATTAATGATTAGAAGGGCAAAACAATTAGAGCTAATGAATTTTTTTTTGTAATTCATTTGAACACATTTGGTTCAAAAGTGTTTTGACTCTAAAAATGATGGATTTTGAAAATATGGCTTTAACAAAAAAAAAATCATATATATGTGATAAAAGACATGAATGCAAAATATACATGATATAAAATCAATTTACAGTCAAAATGTATTTATATCCAAAATGAAGTGTTAAATGAAATATTCAAAATATAAAATTTCGAATTATAAACCAAATTGAAAATGTCACATGTCATGTGCAATCCTTGAAAAAAGACTTTTACCTTGGCGCCCTTGGCTCTTTTGACCATGATTTCATTTGCATGTGATATTCATCCCAAATATGATGGAAGAAACCTCTAAAAGGATTGTATTTGCAAAATTTGGTTTCCATATTAGGTTAGTCTTAGGGTTTAGAAACTCAAGTTAACATTTGGTACTTAGGGATTTTGGTTAATCTCTTTTCTAGTACCAATATTTTTTTTTATAGTAAGATTTTTTCAAATGTGTGAGTCTTGGTGGTTTCAATTATGTTATATTTTCTATTTGCTAACACCCCCTCTCTAACTTTCCATGTAATTGTTGGGCACCAAACTTCATGATGAAGCCCCATTCTATGTAAATTTCTAAATTGAATGTCCAATTTCCATTTGCAGCTTTCTTTGTTTTGATTTTTCAATCTAAATGTCACAAGTTTTTCACATAATTGTAAACAAGATGCATTTTGCATAGTAGTGACATACGCTCAATTCGATTCAAACATACGCGTATTATATGTTTTTTTGGGCTTTTAAAAAATACTTGAAAATACTTGGGCCTAAGCACCACTAGTATCATTATAATGTTTTTTTTTTTAAATACTTGAAAATACTTCTTTTTGAGCACCTTCAAAAAATACGCGTATTTCGTATGTCACTACTATGGCATTTTGATATTGTCATCATAATGTTAATTTGGTCATTGGTTTCTTTGTTGTGGGTGTCCTTCATGGCCATTTTTTTTTGTTCTCATTTTTATAAGAATGACATAAGTTTTATATTCTTCTTTGTGAAA
This sequence comes from Sphagnum tenellum, assembly GCA_963921925.1. Classification (NCBI taxonomy): domain Eukaryota; kingdom Viridiplantae; phylum Streptophyta; class Sphagnopsida; order Sphagnales; family Sphagnaceae; genus Sphagnum; species Sphagnum tenellum. Next base: position 5,880,962 of record OY998143.1, on the reverse strand, counting down.
AGGATGCATTATCAAATTATGCATCATGCATTTGTAATGAAATGGTTTACAACACATGTTGTTAAGTCTTTGTGATTTAAGGTGTGATTTGATATCTTCAACATTTTGTTTAGAACCTTCGTTAAATTTCTATCTACTATGGGCTCGATTACTTATTACAATGCACATTGTGAAGATTGATGGGGAGATCAAAAAGTGTACCATCATTGGAATGACAAGTGGATTTAACTGACAATTTGTCACCATTGTGAACATGAAGACACAATTTGCATAATTGGTGAATGAATAAGTTAATGTTAAGTGAAAAATAACATGGAATATTCAACTTGTTGAATTTTAGAAAAATTGAAGGCATTAGCACCCACCAGATCACACCTCTTTTGCTTGGGTTCTTTTCATCCTCAATGATCCTTGTGTTGTTGTATAGATCCAAATTCTTTGGAGAATGAATTTTGTCATGTTGCACCTTACAAGACAAACATTTAGTGCCAATACCACAATGAAAGTAGGAATTTTTTTTCTATAAGCGGGAATGGCATCACAAGCATGAAAAAACATGTTGCTAACAAGCATAACATTGTTTTGGATCAATACAAAATAAAATAAAATGATAGCACATGAAATTGGAAAAGGTAAACAAAAGGGGCAAAAAGGAAGATTGTGGCTCCAAACACAATTATTATGTTTTTTTCTAGTTCAGTTCCTTAGAAGTTAAATGATCTTGGTCAACAAATGTTCATCGAAGATATGGTATGGTTAATTATTAAAGGGTGTATGACATTCTTTGTGGATATTGAAAGCCCAAGGTTGCAACATCTTGTGATGTGGTAGTGTGATAAAATTAAATTTCCATCACATTAACGAGATGTTTAAACTATGTTGGCTAAGGGGATGGAGTAGTCTATGCTCCCAATCAATGCACAATGTGCAACAATCATTACTATATTTGACCTCTAGATGTCCATAATTGGGTATGATACATTTGTGTTTGTCATCAATTTTATTAATGACGAATAACTATTTGGCCACATTACTATAAGGTTTTTTGAGGCTTATAATACTTTTAAAGTAGCACTAGTTGAAGAAGTGTTGTATTTTATGCACCATTCTAGATTTTTGCACCTTTCAACAATTCATGTTTTGAATATGTAATGTTTAAGGCATGCCAATTTGACATTAATGATATTAAAATTGGATTTGGGATGAAGTAAGTGCAACTAATGTCGAAAATGTTTTGCAAAAAATAACTTGGACAAAGAAGCTTGAAAAATGAAGGAAAAAATTGGGAATTTGTTGTCGTAACCCTAACCTTGGGTTCGCGACCAAGGCAAAGGTTTACGAAGGTGCGGGCCAAGTATGAAGCCCGGGAGTCACATTTCATTTTCCTGGTAATGTAAGAGAGTGTGAGGGAATGAACCCTCACACTTCCAATTGAGTTTCCACTTTGGGACTTAAAGTCTTGATAGACTTTTGAATCTTCAAATAACAATTGCAAGGGTCAAAACCCATTACACTGAAGAGTTCCTCATATCATTGGAAAACTTTTGAAACCCAAATGTTTAAAATGGACCCTAAACCTAAATCCTAAACCCAAATTGCCAATTTGACTCCCAACCGCTAAAAGTAAAAAATCACCTCGATTTCCTTGCGTGAAATTGGTGTGCAACATATCGTTGAAAAGTTCTCGATGAGGGCTATAACTTTGCTTTAGACCTCATGTCAATCGGAGGTTTGCACGCAAAGTTATGGGCCCCCAAAGTCACGGGAATCGAAGTTGTGGGAATTTCGAAACTCCCACTTAGGAGTCTTAGGACAAAATGACATTTGGGTGTTAGTATTGTGGCCAAGCACAAAGTATACTATAAGGGGGAAGGTGGTGGTTTCCCCTCAATTCGGACCATGGTGAGTTTTGTGAGTCTATGTTTACTTGTGGCTTGTCTGTGCACCAAAGTGCTATAATTATGCACTAACCAACTTGTTGTTTGGTTTGTGTAGGTCCATGTGAGTAAGTGAAATGCTTGTCAATCTTTCTAGTCTCGTTTCGGAACTCCAGCATGCCTTTCTACCCCCAAAGTGCTGTGAGCCAAAAAACATGCCTCAACTCATTTTCCTTCCATTGTTTTCACCTTTGGATTCACAGTTGAATCCATCAAGGAGCTTGGAGGTGCGTCACTTGCAATACAAAGATTGGCTTGAAGCCATTGAAATTGGAGATGCTTGTAAAAATTCAAAATGTTGGAATACTCTACAACCATTAACCTTTCCTACAATTAACAAATTTTTAAGGTATAGGCTTAAATACATTAAGATCTATGTGGACAATGACCAAAGTAATGATAGAAACCTTGGGCCCTATGGTGGAGGAGTGAATTTTAAATTAAACCAAACAATATTAGTTTCTTTCAAATGTTTTGTTCATTGTTCTTTCAATATGTAAGGAGTACCACATTTGAATAGATATAACTCCACCTTTGACATGTGGAAAATTTGAAGTGGAATTGGAGATTTTGTATGCAAGAATGGGTTTTGAAATCATCACAATGTTGGAACTTTTTTTGTCATTTATTACATATTTCAATGTTATTGTTACACAATATGTGTGTATTTCAATTTGATTATTGGTTTAAAGGGTATCAAGGTGTTATTGGAATATGCTAACAAAGAAATAACAACAACAATTGTCGAAAAACATGACCAGAAAGTGTTAGTGTTTGTTTATATTGATGAAAGCTTCAAAACATTTGGACTTCATGCTCATAGAAAACCTTCTACCTTTGACACCCAATTTTGATTATTCCTTATGGGGAGTTGCAATTTCTATTAAGGAATTTAGCCTTTCCTTGTTGAAAACTAAATTGTTCTTGTATCAAATAGATACTTGTGAATGAAAATGATGTAAAATCAACATTGCAATGGTGGAAAGATCATGAAAAACAATCTCCTATAGCTACATTTCTAGTTTGACAACTTTTGGGCATTCCAAGGTCCCAAATTGAAATAATATATATTTTTAACATTGCAAAATATTGATTAGTTTGCTATGGTATAAGTTGGGAGTGCAAGATTTAGACAAACTTGTGATGATTTGTAAAAATTGGTTGAGCAATGTGAGACATGTTGTTTTGCTATTGGAAGGATGGAGGAGTTCTTCGCTATTGAAAAGGAGTCATTTGATGATTATGAGGGAAGAGCTTGAAAAGATTGAATACCTTGAGAATGATTGCCCTATAATTGAATGATCAAGGGCATTTTGGTTTTGAGTTTTCAATATATGGTCAGATTTTTGCATTGCAATGGTTGGTGATGTAATGGTAAATGTTGGTGATGTATTTTGCTATAAAACATAAGTGCTCCCAATTTCCAATATGTATTATTCTAATCTAGTATGACATTTGGCATTTGATTGCCTATTCTTTTGATTGGGTTTGTAAATGTTAATGATGCAATCTATAATGGAGCAGAAATTATCCCAATTTATGGATGTTTTCTTTTGGCAATGTCCCATGACATGGGACATTTCCATGGGTACTATAATGGTTGCATTTCAATGAGTACTTTTAATGTGGGTTAGGTGTTTGTGATGCATTATGGAACAAAGGTGTTCCTCGTTGACCAAATTATGTGTTTGTGATGCACTTTGCAGTAGAACAAAGGTACTCCTAGCTTAGAACATTGTTTTTGGCAATTTGCCATGAGCTTTGACATTTTAGTGGCTACTCTTGTGAGTCCTTAAGTGTTGGTGATGCATTCTCTAGTAGAATAGAGTAATGCTTCTAGTTTATGACACCTCTAGTTGATGAAGCCATGACATGATAAGGAAACCCTAAACCTAAACCAACATTCTGACATTCTGTTGTGTCTTACATTAATACCATGATCCATTATAAATATCACCTGGAATTGAACTGTAAGTTGATACCATTGCACACCCATTTCTTAAACCCAAGTTTATTTATACGTACCATACTGGTATAAACATTTGAAATATCTTCCAATACCGTTACCGGGCTGGTTACCGGGCTGGTATGTGAAAATATGAATACCAGAACAACACTGGTTGGTAGTTGGTACCATGGTAAAAATCCCAAAATCCATTTAAATTAATTCGAAATAGTATATGTATTCCATGCTTCCACTAAAAATCAGGGTCTCTGAGTTCAAATCTAACATTTTCTGGGCTTAATATGGCCTCTAAAGGCGTCACTCAAAAAGGTCAAGGTACGAAGGTGGGGTGCTGGTTCAACCTGGCCCCATCACTCCAACATGTGGTGCATAAATTGCAATAAGAGCATGCCCAATGGCAGTTCTCTATCAATATTTAGCACATCCAGTCTCCACTATTTAGTTTCTGCCCCATCCCCAGCCATGAACCCCCAAGGACGGATTGTACAAAGTGAAAGAACATGCAAGTCTCACCACCTGAGCCAATCATTGTAGTTGGCCAATGAGAAATAGTCATTTATTGCTGAGAAATGGTCATTTCGTACTCGAGGTGCACTTGCAAGGCACTACAAACATGTACACTTTTACCAGCCCAACGAACATTCACTATGTTTTCCTGTAAATCTTAATTAAGAAATGCTGTAAAGGCATCATCATCATCATTATCTCTAAAGGCCAACTTACTGCTGCCATTGGGCATGCTCAAGGGACACTGATAAAAAGGCCTTTTGAAGGGAGAGATTTCTTTTCGCATTTGGTGGGCCATCCACCGACCCGCAACCCATATATCGATTTATGTTTTGTTGCCAAGTGGTGAAAATTTGGCTGAAAAGCAACCAAAAAAAAAAAACCACTAGGAAAAAAAAAGACAAAAAGAGAAAAAAAAAAAAACGCTGATTTGCAGCAGCGCAGGATGATAACAATTTTCACACCTCAAATGTCATTGTTTGCCCAAAAAATGTTTCAATATTTAAAGGATTATTCAATGACAAAACTGAACCTGGGCCCCTAGGGTAAGGATATCATAAGTCATCTTACAGAGTTGATGGCCACAAGATTTACATATTAGGTAACCAGCGAGAGGAGCCAGATTAGCTATGAATGCATCAAGACCACTTTGATAATCCGGCGTGTAATCGGTTTCTGGAGAAAAAAACTAAAATCTAGATGAGAGAAGGCAGAAAATTATGTGTTATAACCCCCCCTCCTCTGGACCAATGAGACAGTGTGCAGTCCAGAAACCGGTTACAAACTGGTGGGTTTGATATCTCGAATCAGACTGCATACTAATATTTTGGTCGGTGGTATCCGATGGTAATGCACTGGGCCATTTCAAAGCCAGGGTTGCCATAAGAATAACCTATCTATGTGTCAGGAACCCCATACGAGGAGGCGATAAAACAAACCCCCTAGGGTTCATTATGTAACCAGGTGTGTTCAAAGGATTCTTCAAGATTAAAAAATTTAAAATAGGAGTCCCAGAGTCTTCAGGAGAAGTGATGGCCATGCTAACTTGTATGACAGAAGTTGAGGCAGATCTGAGAACTTTAGTCCTAGAGTAGTAATTGTTATTTTGCGTGATATATTAAATTTGGCTAAAATATTAAATTTGGCTAAATTTTCCAATAAATGTTTATAAAAAATATTTGAATTTTGAGCCAAAATTTTTCCAAAATTTTCCCAATTTTTTGTTGGCAGAACGAAAATTTGTGTAATAAAATTACTGGTCAAATCTCGGGGCATTGGGTGGGCACAATATTATTGTCTCCAAAGCAGAACTATGGGGTTGCGCAGGTGCAATTTTGTCTCCAAGGAATGCATTGCATGTATTTGTGTGCGAAATTTCAGGCCCTGCCAGACTATAAGTCACAGGGGTTCATCCTTTGTGAAAACAGGCTCCGATTTGGTGGTGAAGCTACCCTTCAAAATGTCTACAGAAAAGGGACGGGCTTGTACAAATGTTTTGTAAGGTTCCGGGAGAAGGACTAACAATTTGGTTTAGGGGACTATGGACCTATTTATTTAGTCTTCTTCCCTTAAGGAACCCCAACTCACGCCTTATACCTAGCCTAGTTTGGCAGCAACGTGCCTAAATTTTATTTTATTTTTTTCATTTATGTTCAGGAATAAAATCAAAAATTTGCCATGAGACCAAATATTGAAGCTAGTAGAGTTATCCATAAACTAATAAAAACACAGCACCAGAAACCCTGAGTTTGGTCATACACAAGGCGGAGATTAAAAAAAAACCTGCAAAAAAGTACACTAGCATTCAATGGGGGATGATACTCAGAAAACCATCAATTTCGTGGTAAACTGAGTTTCATCCTGTCTTTCCTTTTCCTCAACGCCGCCAATGCTGCTACATATATTTTCACTGCTCCTAATTGTATAACTAAATGTAATTAGTCTCGAACCTCGTGCATTAAATGCTGAGTTTGAGCATTTCATACTGAGTTGCAGCAGCGTTCCATACTGAGATTTGATCAAATATCTTTACTTTGCGGATACCACTGAAAGAGGGGATAGGGGGTGAAAGGAGGCCCAAAGACAGGGTGAAGCCAGGGTTACTTTATGGATAACTCTAGTGTGCTTAAAGTTTCTTTCAGATTTTTGGGATGGCAAGCAGCTATTTTTCAGAATGTTTGACAATTTCAAAAAAATTAATTAACTCCTAACCAAGCTAGGGACTATGGTAAATGATATCAATCACCAGACAGTCAAGGCTGGTCTTGGGATCCAAATCTTGTCCGATGGGTATTCTGGGGTGACTCAGGTCTGAAATGCTGTCACAATGAAATTGTTTATTGTCAACTTTTCTTAGTTTCATTCTTTTCAGTTCTATTGCCCCTGCACATTCAGCAGGTGGCAGATTATGGACTTCACACGACCATAATAAGGGAGCACAACTCAAACCAGCTTTGGGGAAATTATTTAAATGAGTAGTGGGTAACCCGTGGCTACGCCACTCCAGCCACCCTGAACGCTCTGTTAAGCTCTACTGTCTGCCCTGCCCTGCCCTGCCCTGCCCCTGCCCTGCCCCTGCCCTGCCCCTGCCCCTGCCCCATGTCCCTAAACAGACAGACCCCTCATTTCTTGAGACCTGAAACGAAAAGGTATGCGTTTCAGGATTTGAGACCTGAAATGAAAAGGTATGGGTTTCACTATTGCCTTTAAATTTTTGTGGTCGGTTTCGCCACAGAAAACGTTCCCAGAACGTGGAACTGTCCGATTGTCCGGGACGGTTCCGTCGATCCATTAAAACGTGAAACTGTCAACTAAAACGCACGGACGCACGCACGCACACACATGTTGTAATTATATATAGGATTTAGTTTAGGGGAGTAAGGGTCTCTATCCATTAGGTTTCTGTGATTGCAATTACACATGTGTGGCAATCACAGCAGCTTAATGAAAAGGCCTTGGCATAGGGCTCTTTGGTGTGAGCACGTTTTTGTTAATGTGTGGATTCAGGAATAGGTGTTTGGTTATTAGTTCATCCTATCACACCTACAATTTGTTTATTTTCAGCTCATTTTTTTACAACATTATGTATTCGTTTTAACTCGCTATATCTTATAGTTGTCTATCTTTCACACTATCAATGTGATCATACCATTGACAATTTAGGTACCTATTTGTTTTAGTGCCCTTGCAAGAATAAAGATATAATAGCCCACAACACATTTTAAGATATTGTTGGAGCTATTGCTTTGAAGAACGAAACATATGTTCAAAGGGATGTTTCTCATTTTTTCTCTTGTGACACCTAGCGACAAATGGATATCCTTATCATCAAAGACAACTTCAATATTGGCTCGAACATATATAATGTAGCAAGCATTGAAAACAACACATGCAACAACAATGATTTTTCAAGAGAAAACATGATCATACCTCGAACGAGCACTAGGCAATGATTTCATTCTCCTTGCTATCAAGATGTATGGATGTTTTCATTCATTTTTTATTGCTTGTGCATAGACCATTATCATGCGTCATTAGCGATCTTCTTTAGTCCCTTCAATGTTTGTTTCTTACTATTGATAACACATGTCCATAGCCTTGCAACGTTTGTATGCCATAACGATTCTTCAGCAAACTACTACACACTGTCTTCATATTTTCCCCACATCATAGCTAATGCACCTTCATCACTGGCCGATTTATGACAAACAATAGCTCCTTCATTTTTAAGTCTTCTTTGTTATTGTTGAATGTCATTTCATAGCCATGGGTCCTATGTGCATGGGGCTTTTGCCTTATTTTTGTTGATTGTTTGCTTTTTTTTTTTTTTTTTGGGGTTGTGTATACTTGTGCCTTTTTTTGTTGCCTTGTACTTTTAATGGATGGGTTCCCTCTTTGACTTTTATATACATGGTTTTTATTTTTTTTGTTTCTTGTTGCAAGTGCAATCAAAATTGAATTAATTATGTGATGCATTATGGGAACATATGATCTCATGAAAAAGGACAGATGTCATTTGTAATGGGTTACAATTTGACTCACAACTTTCAAATCTCTTACAATTGGTCAATACTTGACAAATAGATCTCTAATATGATATCGTGCTTATCTAGTTCCAAAAAAATAATGGAAAGTTGGTTTCATGGAAAGCTGTTGAAACCAAAAAATCTATGATCATAGTAGCCTAATGGAAAGATGTCTAAAGAACACTTCCATTGCTGGCCCACCCAACATATTTTGGATGAAGTATAGCATCAACATTTCCATGTGGGCCAATAAATGTTATCTGGGCTTCTAAATTTGCTCCAGATGCAATGCTTGTAAAAGACATTGTATGGTGTAGTGACTACTGTTGATTCATTGACTATAATGTTGGCCATGTGGTTGATGTTAAGTGGTGTCTCACATGATTCTTTTGGATGAAAAATCATCAAAAGGTCACTTTTTTATATATTAAAAAATCTTGTTTATCTTTTTTTATGCAACCTTCACCAAAATATTTCCCTTTTTTTGGGATTTCTGGTCATTATTATTTTAATGTCATCTACGAATGTGTCAACAATTAGGTGAAATCTATTTTGGGATGCTCACTGCTATGGTTGCATTAGAAAATTGGAAAAAGAAAGACTGCCCTATTGTAATGGCAGCTTCAACACTTGTATGCCAAATAATCAATTAATTTTAAAATTCAATTTTGAAAGAAATTTTTTCAAAAGATTCTTCATTTTTCTTGGAAATAAGCTTTTATTATTTTTTTTGAAAAAATTCAGCATTTTAAAAAATAAAATAATTTGTGTTGAACTTGCCAACATATTATGGTATCTCTAATCTTCTACTATTTCACTTGGGCTGCTTTGCACTACTACCAGTGATTATTTAGTAATTTTTTGCTCTCTATGTATGTTCTCATATGGTTTTCAACGGTTCATCATTATTTGTGTCAACCTCAAATTTTATCTAAATCAATAAAAATGTCATGAAAAAACACATGTTAATTTGCATTTTCATACCCATGTTGATCGGTAGGAGAAAGGAGGGAGGCAGTTATTAAGATAAGATATAACTATTAGAAAAGTTAGCACAAAAGGAATGAGGTAGTTAATATGTCTTTTCATGTCGACGTTGGTTGGTAGGGGAAAGGATTGAGTAGTTAGGCTTGAAAATGAGATAAGTATGAATTATTTTTGGAATTGTTTAGAGAGAATCATGCAACAAATTCTAAAAAATCACCCATATATATCAATTTCTCATTTGTCTCATAACTGATTTTTTCATGTTTATGGGTGACGATTGAGAGACAACTATACCACATGTTAGATGTGATAAACACTGCTATGGGCCCCCATTAAAGAGTATATGTGGAGCTACTCTTAGTACCTATATATGTATAGGTTTCAAAACTCAATCCAAGTGAAATCTCATTTTGAAGACATCTTTAGAACTAGGAATGAAATGATATGTAAGTTGGCCTTTCGAAAGGTCTAGCTCTGAAGTGAAATGAGAGCAGATCCATATGTTCCCCCCATTGTTTTCAGTACCATCCTAATTTTTCCCATAATCTTTTGCCCAAAGTTCTACTATTTACAGTAGTTGTAGAACCCCAAATACAATGTAATTGCCTACTTGTTGGATAGAGGGTTTCACTTATAACAAGAGTCAGTCCCTTTCAAGAGAACTTGCCAAGCAGGCACACAATTCATTTGTAACACAGGGTTCTTCAATGGCTTATGAATCTCTCAAAAAATTTTATACATTAGAGTTATTCGTAAAGTCAAGCTATTAGGGGGTGAGAAGGACCAGTTTCAGCAAAGTAGGGAATGTAACTGGGAATGAAAATATTACAAAATGAAATATCTCTGACTCAAACTAGTTTTTCCACCAATTTTGGTGGTAAACTCAATTTCATCATGCCTTTCCCTTTTCTTGAGTGCCTCTACTGCTGCTACATATATTTTCACTGCTCCTACCTGAACAACTATTATAATTACTTTCGAACCTTGTTCATTAAACACTGAGTTTCAGCATTTCATACTGAGATTTAATAAAATTTCCTTACTTTGAAGATACCACTGAAAGAGGGGATAGGGGGTGGGAGAGAGGGTGACTGTTCGGATAATTTTATTACCCAACTTCTGTATGATGGGGGCCAACAACCATGTCCATACCAATCATGACCCAAAAAGCAAGGGTTCTGAGAAGCACACATTACCCATTACATGACACAAGATCCAATGTTCGAAACCTCTGCACTTGTCCTCACAAAAATCAGCATAACAGGCAGACACATAACTCTCAATGCCAACCCTAAAGTGAACCAGATTTCTACTCCTCACCTACCAAAAAACCCTAATTCAATACCTCTACAAGGTAAGAAGTGGAACAGCTTTCCGACGCGTGGAAGGTTGTATGGAAAACGGTATGCAATCTCCACATTCTTATATCACACAGATTATACAAAAATATTTATATAAACAAAGGAACAGTTGTACACTGCAATTGTATCAATTACAATGCAAGTTGCACTAGTTGTTGATATGAGCAAATTTGCAATGCAACACTCGTTTGCTTCCAAACTCAAAATACACTTGGAAACTGATCAGGAGATTTGAAGTTCATCCAATCCTCTAAACATCAGATTACAAAAGAAACCCTATTACATTTTCTTTCAGAATGCACTTAATGAAGTGTGAAACTTTTATTGTGGTACATCTTTTTCCAGCAAGATACATGCTGTGATGTCCTCACCTATCAATGTATTGTATTTCTTCCAGACATGTTACCCTATTTTGATAAGAACAATCCTTTGCCAGAATCCAAAATTCTACGATACAACCTGTCTGTACAATGACCTTGATTCAGGATATATTCCATGCATGGGGAGTTATAGGCTTGTTTGCTTTCTGACCTGAATGCAAAAAATTTAAGTGTTGGACTGCATGCTCAATAGGAGTACACAAAAAAATTTCTTTCATGGGTGCTAACCTGGTAGACAAAATTTAAGACTCCTCACTTAATGTTACACAAGTACTTTCTCTATGACACAAAATTAATCAATGTCTACACACTTGCTGCTGCATGAGGAATTTCAACATCAGCAGGCATTCCAGCATCATGCAACAACTCAGGTAATAATGAAGCTTCAAGTTTGGAATTTACAGGTTCAGGCACTGGTGCAGTGGCATCTGCATTCAGAACAGTTGCAAACTTCAGTCTCAATTCCTAGTCGTAAGGGCAATCCACATGCAATCATTCTGCTCTTTGAAGACAGTGCTCCTAAGATTTCAAATAGATCGGAACAATGCCTTACCTCCTCCATCCACAATGTCCTGGGCTGCTTCAGTCTCAGGTGCTTCATCTGACTCTGCATTCAACAGTCACAACAATGACAACTTTAGTTCTGATCACCACAGCAATGCCTAGGTGAATATTCCAATCCTGAATGACCAGGACTACAATTACCAATTACAAAGCAATTTGTGAGAATAGCACCAAAAGCCCATCTTTACCTGTTCCATTAACATCCTTGGCTGCTTCAGCTTTGAGGTCCTTGGGTGGTTCTGGCAGTTCATTGATTTCTTGAATAACATCAAATGGAGCATCTGCAGTCAGAAGTCATCACAATGCTAATTTCAATGGTCTGATTCTAGCCAGAAATTTGATGCACAAGTGAACATTTCACTCTTAGATGGAAGATAGCAAAATTTCAGTAGGATTCAAAATACTGGAACTTTAGTGCAAGGCTCATCAATTACCTGCTCCATCCACTTCCTTGGCTGCTTCAGTCTCTGGCTCTTGAAGTGTTTCATTTGACTCCACTTCCTTGGCTGCTTCAGTCTCCAGCTCTTTAAGTGTTTCATTTGACTCCACTTCCTTGGCTGCTTCAGTCTCTGGCTCTTTAGGCGCTTCATTTGACTCCACTTCCTTGCTTGCTTCGGCCTCCAGCTTTTTAGGTACTTCACTAGACTCAATCTCCACATTCTCTCGTGTCTCAACATTCTCAGGTAGTTCTGCAGTTGACATTTCATCATGGTCAATGGACTCAACTTGTCTAAGTTCCTTCATCTCTAGTGTCTGATCAGAGGGATCATCTGCATTCAGCACAGCCATAATAGTGCTACTTGAGTGTTTCACTGCTGCTCAACACACCAATGAACAGACAAACAATGTATACCTTCTCCATCCAGACCATTGGCTGCTTCAATCTCCTGCTCCTTTGGTGCTTCCTCCAACTCTTTCTCCACACTTTTTTCTATCTCGATATCCTCAGATGATACTGCAACCTTGTCAACAGACTCTGCTTCAGGGACTTCAAACCTTAATTCACCTTCATTTACTGGGGTCTCATTGGAAGGAAGATCTGCATGGAGCATAGCAACACTTACATCAGCATTTAATTCCTGGGTACTACAGTGTTTCAACAAGTATTTTTACTTTTAGCCGTTCAGGATTGTACGTACAAACAAGATTCTTGATGAGATTCCATATATTGGAGCTTCAAAAACTAAATGCTATGCTTACCTCCCGCTGTTTCATTTGACTCCACTCCATTTTTTTCTTCTGCTCCCTCTGTTGCTTCGACCTCCAGCTCCTTTGGTTCTTCAATTTTAAGGGGAGAGTTTGATAAAGGCTCTGAGAGTTCCAAAGTTGGCGTGCTGGTTGGCACTTCAACTGGCTCCTCATCAGTTGCAGGAGTAGAATCCTCCAAACCAAATGTGATATCAGCCTGCTTCTCCTCAGCTGCTTCAACTGCTTGCTCTTGAGTTTTCTCAGCCTCTTCAGCAGATTTTGTAACTGACTCAACTACTTCAGTACTTGGAGCCTCAATTTCATGGTCCTCAATTGCTTGTTGTAGTTCAACTACAAGGTCCTTCTCTGTTGTCCCTGTTGATTCCACTGTCTCTGCAGATGCGGAGGTGTCAATTGCAGCTTCAGGTGCATCCTCAGTTTCTTTCTCCTCAATTGCTGACAGTTCATTTTCTGCAGTTTGGATTACCTCAGAATCTTTTGTCCCTGTAGTGAGCTCTGTGGCTGTCACTTCTGTAGGCTCATCAGCAATCAATGTAGGCTCCTCACCTGGACTTGTAGTATGCTTGGCCTCCTCCCCCACAGCAGCCAATGTTGTGTCCTCGTCAGGAGCTGTTCCCTCCCTTGTTGCAACTTCTGTAGGTGCATCAAGAATTTCTGTAATGGCTGGTTCCTTCTCTGGACTAGAAGCACCTTCAGCCTCAACAGCAGGCACAGTTTCCTCCTCTGGAAGAGTCAACTCACTACTTGTAGCTTCTATAGGCTCCTCATCAACTACTGTAGTGTCCTCTGAAGGGGAAGTGGCTCCAGTCTCAGTCACAATAGTAGGAACCCTTTCCTCATCCGGAGCAGTTAACTCCCTCTTTGTAATGTCTGCAGGGTCCTCCACAATGGCTGTAGTGACTGGCTCTTCCTCTGTAGTACAAGCAGTGTCAGCGTCCATCACAATGGCAGGCACTATTTCCTCATCTGGAACAGTCAACTCCTGGGTTGTCACTTCCCTGGGCTCCTCCACAATTTCTGTAGTGGGTGGATCTTCCTCTAGACTAGGAGGAGTCTCATACTCAGCCTCTGTAGCAGGCACTGTTTCCTCATCTGGAACCACCAACTCCCTGCTTGCCATATCTGCAGGTTCTTCAGAAATGGTTGTACTGACTGGTTCCTCTTCTGGAGTAGCAGCAGGTTCAAGGGTAGTCCCAGTAGCCAGCAATACCTCTTCATCTGGAACAGTTAACTCTTGGGTTGTCACTTCTGTAGGCTCCTTCACAATTGGTGTACTGACTGGTTCTTCCTTTAGAGGAGCACCTTCAAACTCAGCCTCAACAGCATGCAATGTTCCTTCATCTGAAACTGTCAAATGCCTGCTTGCAACTTCTGTAGGCTCCTCCAAAATTGCTTTAGTGGCTGGTTCTTTCTCTTCAGTGGGAGCACCTTCTGATTGAGCCTCAACTGCAGACACTATTTCCTCATCTGGAACAGCAAGCTCCTTGCTTGTAACTTCTGTAGGCTCCTCTGCAATTGCTGTAGTGACTGGTTCCTCCTCTGGGGTATGAGCAGCTTCAGCTTCAGCCTCAAAGGCAGGTAGTGTTTTGCTTGTTGCCCCTTCTTCTGTAGGCCACTCCCCAATTGTTGTCGTGGCTGGTTCTTCCTCAGGAGTAGAAGCAGCTTCACCTTCAACTTCAACAGCAGGCACTACTTCCTCATCTGGAACAAACAATTCCCTACTTGTAACATCTGTAGGGTCCTCACCAATTGCTGTTGTCACTGGTTCTTCTTCTAGAGTAGGAGCAGCTCCAGCCTCAGCCTCAGCCTCAACTGTTTCCTCATTTGGAATAGTAAGGCCCCTGCTTGCAACTTCTGTAGGCTCCTCAGCAATTGTGTTAGTGGGTGGTTCCTCCTCTGGAATAGGAGCAGCTTCAGCATCATCCTCAACTGCAGGCACTTTTTCCTCATCTGGAACAATCAAGTCCTGTGTTGCTGCGTCCTTAGGCTCCTCAACAATTGCTCCATTGGCTGGTTCTTCCTTTTGAGTAGGAGCAGCTTCAGCCTCAGCCTCAACAGCAGGCAATGTTTCCTTGTCTGGAGTAACCAACTCACTGCTTGCCACTTCTGTAGAGTCCTCAGCAGATGCTGTACTGACTTGTTCCTCCTCTGGAGTAGGAACAGCTTCAGCCTCAGCCTCAACAGCAGGCACTGTTTCCTCATCTGGAGTAACCAACTCACTGCTTGTCAGCTCTGTAGACTCCTCAGCAGATGCTGTATTGATTGATTCCTCCAGAGTAGGAGCAGCTTCAGACTCAGCCTCAATTGCAGGCACTGTTTCAGCATCAGTCAACTCCCAGGTGGTCAAGTCTGTAGGCTCCTCAGTAATTGCTGTAGTGACTGGATCTGCCTCCAAAGTAGGTGCAGCTCCAGCCTCAACAGTAGGCACTTCCCTGGTTGTCAGTTCTGTAGACTCCTCAGCAGTTGCTGTTGTGGCTGGTTCTTCCTCTTTAGAAGGAGCAGCTTCAGCTCCAACCTCGAAGGTGGGTACCGTTTGTTCAGCTGGTACACTCAATTCCGGGGTGGTGATTTCTGTAGGCTCCTCAACATGCACTGCAGTGGCTGGTTCCTCCTCTAGAGTAAGAGCATCCTCAGCCTTGGTCTCAAGGACAGGCACTGTTTCCTCATCTGGAACAGTCAGGTCTCCAGCTGCCACTTCTGCAGGATCCTCTGCAACTGCAGCAGTGACTGGTTCTTCTTCTGAAGTAGCAGCTTCTGCCTCAACTGCAGGCACTGCTTCTTGATCCAGAACAGCAAACTCCCTCATTGGCAACTCTGTAGGTTCCTCTGCAACTGCTGAAGTGACATTTTCTTGCTCTGGAGTAGGAGCAACTTGAACCTTCGCCTCAACCTCCTCAACAGCAGGCACTTTTTCATCATCTGTTGCAATGAATTCCTTGCTAGTAATGTCTGAAGGCTCCTCAGTAATCGGTGTAGTGGCTGGTTCTTCCTCTGGAGTAGGAGCAGCTTCAGCCTCAGCCTCAGCCTCAGCCTCAATGGCAGGCACTGTTTCATCACTTGGAACAGTTAACTGCTGATCTGTCACTTCCGTAGGCTCATCAACAATTGCTGTGGTGGTTGATTCTTCTGGAGAAAGAGTAACTTCCGCCTCAACTGCAGGCACAGATTCCTCATCAGGAATAGTCACCTCCCGGCTTGTCAATTCTGTAGGCTCATCAACAACTGGTTTAATTGCTGATTCTTCTTCTGGACTAGGAGCAGGTTCAGCTGCAGCCTCAATGGCAGAAACTGCTACCTTATCTGGAATGGTGGACTCCATTGCTGGCACTTCTGTATGCTCCTCCACAATTGTAGTGCCTGGTTCATCCTCTGAAGTAGGAGCAGCTTCAGCCTCAGACTCAACATCAAGCACTGTTTTGCCATCTGCGACAGTTAACTCCCGGGTTGTCACCTCTGTAGGCTCCTCCAGAACTGGTGTAGTGACTGGTTCTTCCTCTGAAGTAGGAGCAGCTTCAGCCTCAGACTCAACATCAAGCACTGTTTTGCCATCTGGGACAGTTAACTCCCGGGTTGTCACCTCTGTAGGCTCCTCCAGAACTGGTGTAGTGACTGGTTCTTCCTCTGAAGTAGGAGCAGCTTCAGCCTCAGACTCAACATCAAGCACTGTTTTGCCATCTGGGACAGTTAACTCCCGGGTTGTCACCTCTGTAGGTTCCTCCAGAACTGGAGTAGTGACTGGTTCTTCCTCTGAAGTAGGAGCAGCTTCAGTCTCAGCTTCATGGGCAGACCCTATTTGGTCATCTGGAACAGTCAACTCCCTGCTTGCCACCTCTGTTGGCTCCTTGACAATTGCATTATTGATTAGATCCTCCTCTGGAACAGTAGCAGCTTTAGCCTCGGCCTCAACAGCTGGTATTGTTTCCTCATCTCGACCAATCAGTTCCTGGTTTGTTGCTTCTGTAGGCTCCTCTACAATTGTTGTAATGACTGGTTCATCCTTTGCAGCAGGAGTAGCTTCAATATCAGCCTGTGCCTCAACAGCTGGCACTGATTCCTCACCTGCAACAGTTAGCTCCTTGGGAGCCACTTCTGTCAGCTCCTCAGCAATTGCAGAAATTGGTTCCTCTTCCGGATTAATACCAGCTTCAGCATCACCCTCAATGGCAGTAATTGGTTCCTGATCAAGAACAGCTACCCTGTTTGGCAATCCTATGGACTCCTCTGGAATTGTTTTAGTGATCAGTTCTTCATCTTCATTAGGAGAAATTTCTGTCTCAGCCTCAATGCTAGGGATTTTTTCCACATCTGGAACAGTTAGGCCCCTGGTTGTCACTTCTGCAGGTTCCTCAGCAATCAATGTAGTGACAGATTCCTCCTCTGGGGTAGTTGTAGCTTCAGCCTCAGCCTCCACAGGAGGATGTGTTCCCTCATTTTGAACACTTTGGTCCTTGGTTGTCACTTCTACAGGCTCCTTGGCAATTGCTGTAGTGATGGGATCCTCCTCTGGGGTTGTGGCTTCAGCCTCAGCTTCAACAACAGGCACTGCTTTCTCATTTTGAACACTTAATTCCCTGGTTGTTACTTCTGTAGGCTCCTTGGAAAGTACTAATTCCTCTGGAAGCGGAGCAGCTTCAGATTCAGCCTCAACAGCAGGAACTGTTTCCTCATCCACTGCTATAGTATCTGGCTCCTCAGCTTTAGCCTCAGCATCCACAGTAGGCACCTCAGCCACACCTTGCACTTGCTCCTCAGTGGCATCAACCTCAGCTACATCTAGCTCTGGTGAAATTGACACAGATTGAGATTCTGGCTCCACAAGGATTTCCTTGGTTGGTACATCTGCAGGCTCCTCCTGAATTACAGAAATAGGTGATTCCTCCTCAGTGACAAAGGTGGGAGCCGTCACTCCAGGAGCCACATGAGATGTTTGCACATCTTGACCTAAAGATATTAAATCTGGAATTGCAGCAGGAGTCAACTCTTGTTGCACTTCATGAGCTAGGATATTGCTATCCTTAGACTCTGCCAGAAAACCTGGAACTGATATTGTTGATCCAATTGATCTCTGTTTGTTAGCAATTGAACTTTTCTCAATATCAAGGGGGGCAATTTCACCATTTGGATCTGAAATTGAAATTTCTTTACTAAATCTGCCTTTCCCATTTTGTAGAATACTAACCCCTGTTACCTCAGAGTCTGCAGCACCATCTTTCTCTTCAAATTTGGACCTCCTAGATTCTGAAGCTGCAGGCACCACATCTGAGGGGCCATCTTCTTGCTTCAACAAACTCAATGGCACAGCACCCTCTTTGTTCCCTACCTTCAAGCCCGATCCAGGATCCAGAAAAGGCTGGCTCTCTTCTTCAGTCCCCTGCAAATGTACAACCAATAAACATCATTCCACCAAAACGTACAAGTAAGAAACATCTGATATGTAGACACATGTATGCAAATTAGACAAGCAAACAGCAGAATCATCCACAAATAAAGGCAATCTACAACTGCATACAGTACAAGAACAACAATGCTAAACAATGCAAGTTCAGATCACGAAACAAGAAAAAAGAACTGCACAAATGGTCTCAGACACTGCCCCTTGTTGGATTTCATCAATGTCTCCAAGTAAGGGTATGAATCTAGTGCACTCAAACGAGTGCGGAAAATATCATGTCATCCAACATCATCACAAAAGATACTGACAACTTACTATCTACCAACCCTAGGAGTTGCTGCAGGACATATTTCTAACCCCCATTACAAAGACATGATCATGACATTTTCAAGACCAAGAAGCTGCAGCTGCAACTCTTTTGGAGGGGCTCTTTAAGCTGGCAGATAACATCCCAATCTAAAATCTTGCAACCTTTGAAATGACAGAACTCAGGTGTCCACCATGTACTAAATTAAGCTCTGAATTTCTATAAGGGACCTTCAATTTCACAACAGGAGGTACAACCAGAAAATTGACTAAAGTCAAGATAACAAAGATGTGATAGCAACAGCAGTCGAATCTCATGGCAGAATAGTTCTCTCACTTCTTTCCAAGCTTCTGAGACTCTGCATCACTTTCAGAGTACTTGATACTTTTTGCCCAGAGCAGAAAAGAGAAATGCTATACACTAGAAATTGTTCATAGGAACTTTCAGCACACAGGAATCGGTTAAGGATGGCTTGCAGTTTCCAAGCACGTTTGCAATAACACCAAAGAAAGAAAAAATCAGGCACATGATTTCACAACTCTTCAAGGGCTGTCCTACATGTCAAGTGCAGACGATGCATATCGTCCCAGGTTCCCAGTTCGCTTCTTTCGAAACAACTCGACGCAGTTCAAAAGATCACAATCTATGCGGTGGACGCGCTATTAACTAGCTCTCATCTATGCAGCACACAAATCCCAGCATAGAACTCCAAAGGCAGAAGAGAGATCGGACAAAGAGACGAGACGAGAAGCTAAAAGGAAGAATACTCACATCCTCAAGCAAGGCCTGCAACGATCTGGCGGTGGAATCTTTGGATAGTACAACTCCGGCCGGCTGGAGCTCTCCTCCACTGCGCTCATCCCTCGGATCCCGTGCAACGCCCAAGCACTGCCCCATTGCGGTGAAGAAGCGAAGCTCGCATCAGCTTCTTCCTTCCCCAAAGCCCCTTTGTTTTACAGTGCACTTGTGCAACGACCTTACGTTAAAGCGCAAAATATTTTGGTTCGTCTGTCGTGGCCCAAGGACTTGAACTCGAGAACTTATTATTCTTCTGCAAAAGAAGACACCAATTTAGGGCTCGAAATTTTCAAAATTAGAAATGGGTACCTAAAAATAGAATACCCAATTCTTGGACAATACTTTTAATATCTACCACCTAAATAATTAAATAAGACTCCAAGTACCTCAGAATGGAAGTCTCCAGCACATAGAAAATACTTTTAATATATAAATAATGAATAAAAATACACACTATGGATGTGCAAAGTACCTACCTCAAAATGGAAGTAGCCAATGCGTGGACAATACTTTTAATATACATCAATTCAATAACAAAAAAGCATTTCTGTTACAACACTATTATAGGTAAGTTGTGACTTAAAAACTCATTTTCTTTAGGCTCCAGGAAGGTTATTTCTAGACCTTCATTTTTGGGAAAAATTCATCTCTATGGGAATCTCCAACCGCTACAAGTAGTTAAATTAATTCTTACGTAAGAAGAGGGATTCGAGATAATGCCTACTAATTAATGAGGTACAAAAAGCTCATTATTAACATTATTAAAGCCTTCATGGTCACTACCACCTTTTAATTCTGTGTACACTGTCGCTTCAGAGACATGAAGAGTGGATACTGGGAGGGCATTAAAGGAATTTAAAGCTGAAAATAAGAAAAGGAGGTCAGGGGAATCAGAAAAAGTTAGCTTCGTCCCCTAAAAAATCCAATAACTTTAGAAAGACCTTATAATTCTGGTATTGGGTGAACAGGCATCCACAAAATCCATTTAAAAGTACTAAAAATATCTCATGGTTAGACTAAATCCGGGGCTCTAAGTTAAAATATGACATTTTTTGGGTTTAACATGGCAACTAAGAGGCCTGACTCAGAAAGGTGAAGGTACCCACGTGAGTGCCAGTTCACCCTGGACCGAGCTCTGAGTCCCTACGGGGCCAAAATGGCAAGATGAGGTAATCCAAAATGGTGCAAAGCACGTCTACTCTCCAAAGCCACAAGAATGCATTTCTTCATATCTCTTTGGCCATCACACATTTTTGTAATTTAGTACTCTCCAAAGAACAATTTTGGGAAAAAAGACCAACTAGTTCTGAGTCCCCTATGGTGACTGGAAGCAAGATGAGGCAATTCAAATGGGACAAAGCATGTCCAATCTCCAAAGCCAAGAATATGTTTCCTTAAATCTTGTTGTAATGGCCATCACATGTTATTGCAATTTAGTTCCCTGGCCTTCCCTGAAAATGCCAAGCCTCTAATCGATTTTCATACTTGATTTAGCCACTTCCATGCAACCATGGACGCTTCATTTTGCAGCATCCAGTTTGAAAACTTAGCTGAGCCAATTTTATGGCCCATTATTGAGGAGTTTCTGACAAGACCCAAGCCTTAATGTATATGTATCTACCTACATGATCACCCATATTATGCTTATAACTGACTGATTAATTGATCAAACACCAGAACTTCCTGCCCATGGATGACAGTTTTGATCATCATCCAAGATAAACACAGAACCATCTCTTAATGGTCTTTGGAGACAAAACCCACTTTCAAATTTTGTGGCTATGTGTCTTCATATCAACCCAAGGGGCTGGTTACACACAATTAAAAATTTCTTAGATTTTCAAATTTTGTCCTCTTCTTGTCCAGAGTTTCGTGGCGAGGGAAAATGGATTGTGGTTATTGTACACACCCAGAATAAGTATAGTGACAAACAGTAATAAAGAAGAGGACAGTGAGTTTCATGATCAAGCCCATCCCGAATTCCAATTCTTCCTCTCAGAACATTATGATGCTGCTAAACCCAAGACATTGAAATTACTTAAGTTTTAAATCAAGCACAAGCTTTGTTTTATGAACAACGATAGAAGATGCAAGCATAGAACAAGGGTAAGTAACATTCGTGATACAACAAAGGCAAAAATAACGTATGTTCCGCTATGTGAACTCAAAGGACAGTGAACTTACCGACCATGGAACTCGCAGGGAACTCGTCTCTTATCCCTGCAGGATGGGACCAAACCTTTGGAGCAAGCTCTTCTAAGGATCCAAAACTGCAGATCATACGTCACCTGCCAGTCCGCTTGAGAATCACTGCATAGATCGGCCGATCAACGAGTCGATCAGCTCTCACATCTCATTGTCAAAACATTTTCTAGCACATCCATCATCCTTCACACACTAGGAGATCCGGCCTTGAAAGGAGGGATGAATGTGCAACTCAAATCGGAGACGCAAGAAACCAAAGAAACACTCACGAGAAGAGCTGTCACAAGATATTCAGCCAACTAAGAGACAAAGATCAACAAAACCAAAGGATTCAACAAAAATACACAACACCCGAAATGT
Organism: Sphagnum tenellum; assembly: GCA_963921925.1. Classification (NCBI taxonomy): domain Eukaryota; kingdom Viridiplantae; phylum Streptophyta; class Sphagnopsida; order Sphagnales; family Sphagnaceae; genus Sphagnum; species Sphagnum tenellum. The sequence goes on along the minus strand of OY998143.1, from coordinate 5,858,964 downwards.
TCCTGTTACCTCCAGCCGAGCAGACGAAAGTCCCCGATGAACAAAAATTAGAACACGAGGAGAACAACCAAAACCCGAAGAAAAGTCGTCAAGGATCTAGATAAATATTACCCGTATACTACTCCTACTACTACCCTCTTGACAAATCTGATGCACCACCCAAGGGAGAAAAACTTCGCATACCATATTACTGTGAATGAGATTGCATGTGCGGTGAAAGCTTTTGGTGAAGGAGCGATGCACACCAGTAGTGTGTTGTGTGTGAAGACAGAGAGAAAAGGAGTTTGTGAGAGAGAGAGAGACAGAGAGAGAAAGCACAATTCGTGAAGCGCGCTGGAATACAAAGAGGAAAGCAAATTTTTACCCACCTCAAATTGGCTGTCAGAAGACAACAACTTGCCCCAATGTAGATTACTTATTGCAATTGGCCACCAATTTCAATTCCAGAACCTTTCTCTCTAATTTTTTTGAGGGTTTTCGACGCATAGAATATTTTTGGCCAAAGGAAAGAAATTAAAATTTCAATGTTATTATTATTCTATGTAGAGAAAATTATATGTTTTTCAAATGAGTTAATATTTAATTTTCCATGTTAGTCCAACATGGAAAAAAAATAATTTGTTTGCCAAAGTTTTTTTAAATAAAAATGCATTGTCATTCCACATGGGAAATTTTATTACGTAGCGTACTGATTTATTACTGAATGAATAAAGCATTAAGAAACCAACACCCACAAGTTTATTTTAAGCAATTTAAATAGCTAGCATTCCTTCCCCCTCCCACCCCAAATATGCTTTTTAAGACAATGGGTCCTTTTTTTTTTTTGATAATATCATTTTTTGGACTTTTGTGCCGGCCAATCTTGTTCGCAGCCACCCACCTACCAACTCACTTCCTTAGCCTCTGTTCACATGTTTGGACTATAATGGCTGGCGCAAACAACAAGCCAGGACATAACCTAGGTGTCACTTCACTTGTTTGTGGGTCGAGAGAAGCCATGATTGGTGGGATTTTGAAATCTAAGCAGTATAAATGGTACTGTTACACACCCCCCTGCCCCCCCTCTCTTTTTCCAGCCCTCCTTTCAAAATTGCCGCCGAAAGGTTTTGTTAACCTAAACCCACTGGCACCACCCCCCCCCCCCCCCGGCCCCCTCTCCCCAACTTCACCCCCGGAACGCCGCCGGGTGCGGCGCCTCAGCAGCCTCGCCTGGTAGACCCGTTGATTACTTCCTTCAACAGATAGGAGGGCTCCGTTACAAACACTCACTATTTTTTCAAGGATTACCTTGTGTCCCAGCCCGCTCTCCCCCCCCCAATTCAGCGGGTTGAAATTGAGTATTCAAAAGCACCACTCAAATCCCCTCCTCGAGACTTGGTCCACTAGAGTTAAAAGGTTTTCTTCTCTTTTTTGTTTCCTCCTCTTGACTTGGTCCACTAGAGTTTTAAAGGTTTTGATTCCTTTAAGTCACCTTTTTTGCATTTTTGTGTGAGAAAAAAGAAAATTCACTCCAGTTCCAAAATAGATATTGGGATCTTTTTTTTCTTTCAATTCCCACCAAATAGGCTAACCTCTTTTTTTCTCACCAAATAGTTCAGAATGTTGTCTTCGATTGTGCCATGGCCCCAATTTACATTTAGGGGATCATGGGTACCATAGTGGTAACTTGTGGGTCATGGCCAATTTTCACATTTGTAAAACCCTCTGCAAGTTTGCAGCTATGTAACTGGAAGTTTCCTTATATGCCACAATCAGGTTAGCAACAAGTGGGCATTGCCAAGTTTTCACTTTCTGAAATGCCCACTTTCTTTTTTCTTGTTTGTACCTAATTACCCGGCTGGTACCCACTGGGTATCACAACATAAACATTTTAAAAAGTAAAAAGTCAGTCAAGGTTTATGCCAGCTAACATCCGCACGCTGGGATATTCCTGAAATAACCGGCCCTCAGATCCAGCCTCAAGGGCTGGTTATTTCAGGAACGGCCCAGCGCTGGGGGCGTTATCCTAGCCTACACAGGCCAAATCAGAGGCGTCACAAAGTCCCAGAAAGTGATGCAATATAAACCAACACGTATTAGGCCACCGCCAGTCCTCCATCAAATTGACAGTACTTACAAAATCTTGAAGATTGAGTCCCTGAAACAAAACAGGTTTTGCCTTCTGACTAACTAGGATTCAATTCAAGACAGTCTCCAGACAAAATGTTTCACAGATCGATCTTCTTGGGTCGAATTTATTTTGAATCCCAACTCTTTGAAAACCACACATTAACATCAAATTTTGGGTGGATGCTAAATCCACAAAATGGTCAAACATCAGATTTCAGGTGGATGCTAAATCCACAAAATGGTCCAACATCAAATTTCAGGTGGATGATAAATCCACAAAATGGTCAAACACAACTTTCTGGTGGATGATAAATCTACATATGGTCAAACATCAAATTTTTGGTGGATGATAAATCCACAAAATCTCGTCAAACGTCAAAATTAGGATGGATGTTAAATTCACACAATGGTCAAACATCAAATTTTGGGTGGATGGTAAATCCAAAAAATGGTCAGACATCAATTTTTAGGCTGAATGATAAATCCACAAAATGGTCAAACATCCAATTTTGGGTGGATGATAAATCCACAAAATGGTCAATCCCTGCCATAAACGTGTTTTGAAATATTGGAATTTTGACCTAGAGATATTTGAATATATCAAATTTGTTGGGCCACATTTTAGGGTTAGATCCAACATTGAGGGGGTGACTGATTTGGGTTTTAGAGAGGAGGCATGTCAAGATCAGTGTTTTTTTTTTTCAAATTCCTCAAGGAGGTGCACTGGCTAGCATCCTCAGAATTAATTAGCAGTAAATGGCTATTGTCCTGATGGACTAGTAGATCTTTTTCGGAATCCTGCCTAGTTCAGGCGACCTACACGAACACACTCTCCAAATCTGGCGACTTCTAAGCATTTTTTTGTCAAGATATCTCGAAAATCCCTTTGTTGGATTCGCCAGCCCCTTTTTTTTTTGTCGCCAAGTTGCGAAAATTCGTCCCCAAAAAAAAACACTGGTCGAGATGGGTTGTTCAGAGATTGAGGAATTTGCATATTTTCCAGGCCCTTTTTTCCCACCTAATATTAGAGACCTTTGGCCCTAGTAAACTAGGGAAAGACTACGCCAGTGTTCAGTAGGTATGTAGTACGTACTAACTACTAACTCCAGTTATCATGTATTTGCTTTCAATGGTGCAGTTAAATTTAAAGGATGACAGGAGAAATTCTATATATAACCAAATTATAATTATGGCTAACGATAGGTAATTAGGCACTGAGTTCCACCAACCCTGGTTTTGGGGAACAGAATTATCTATTAAAAGCATTGTACACTAATTTGAACACTAGTTGTTCAGATCAGCATTGTCATGGCGATTTTCAATGAGCTAATTTGCCATTTGTGGGACATTAAGAGCTCACATTTTGCATTGGATTCCAAATCTTAAGGCTAAATTTTGTAATTTTTTTTGTTAGCTTAATGGCAAATAATAAGTTTTTTTTTTCCTTAACAAAGTCTTAATATGTCATCTGCATGGATAGGTGGTAGGGTTTCTTTCTTCGGTTTTCCAGCTGTGGACGGAAGCCTATTAAAAAGAGTATGATACCCAGCCAAAACTCTTTCCAACCACGCGCATACATGAATGAATCAATGAAAGAATCGATGAATGAATGAATGGCCTGTAAGGCATGGTTGAGAAAGGAATAGTTTTTTCTTTGATTTATTTTTTTTTAATTTTTTAATTGTTTAATTAACGGAACAATTGGCACAAGGCCATTGAAAAACCCCCACTTAAGACAGGAATGTAATAAGTTGGTGGGAAAAAACACCCAATGAGGTGTCAACGAGAACAAGGGATTTTTTGTGGCCACTTTCTGATGTGCATACAAATCTCATGTGTTTCCTTATCACTGAAAGAAATTTAATCATCCAAATTGGCCAACGGTGGAAATAGGTGAGAAATCTATTAGCTCATCTAAAGAAGACTCGGTCTTGGGGTGTGGGGCAAGGGGTCCCCAACATGGCACTATTTCATACTTATTCCATATTGTCTTTTGAAATCCATGTGATCAAGATGTCCGTATCCTAAAAGCCCAAGCAAAGACTTTGCGTACAAGAACTTGTGTTGGTGAATCTCTTGGGCCCATATATGTGAGATGGGGCTCATGGGGAATATAGCCCATTCACAAGTTTGCAACTAAATTATTGCCTGTCAAGCCACTGCAGGCTTGTAAAGGGCTTAGTGAAAGAGCTCATCTTAAGTTGCTCAATACAAACCTATTATAAAACATAATATTTTGCACTTTCACTAGCAATGCAAATTTTCACCAAAGAAGTACCAACACCATGACACCCTTGGGTATTCCATGGCATTCGTCCTTTGGGAGACGAGCAATATTTCATGCTGGTATTCAGATAATGCATTGGATCTCACAACATGTGTAACACAAAATTCCCATGGCCATACAATACACACAACCCAGATGTCATAAACCCCAAGTTCATGGTACCTTTCAATACATCGTCAAAGCAACTCCAGTATTGGTGATGTTGCCAATGCTCTCGTGAGCATAAACTAACCCAATGTGATATTAGTGAGTGGAAGATTTGAGACATGAAGTCTCAGCATGAGTTTCCTAAGAACAGAATGGTGGACTAAATTGGCAAATTTGTCAGAAATATTTTTTCTGAATGTATGGGAAAGATTAGTGCAGTCTTACAAGTTACAACATAACGGCCCTACTACAACAAGCACGTTCGACCATGTCTTCTCATAACAAGCACATTTTGAGACCAACTCAATATTGTATTACTCCATTTGGTAGATTTCAGACCCAAAGCCACAATTTGAGATTAGAAATATTTCAAAGGGAAAGGTAAACTATTGTTGTATTACAAATCCATTTCCACTATTTCAAGCAAATTTTTATGCTCCTAATATTTTATTATGTACTATCCCCAGATTACAATTGCTTAAAATTGTGTTTTCTTCTAAAGGTGCATTCAAACCTATGGTAAGGTGGCTATAACTCAATGTTAAGAATTTTACAAATTCACATTGAAAATGTTAGGTAACATTAAATTTGATGCAATTGCTTGCATGGCAACTAGTAGTAACCTCAATGTTAAGAAAATGTTAGGACCTTGTAACTCAACACCAAGTCTTAAGAAATTTTAGATTTTTAATTAAATTGCTAAAGTTAAATAACAACCTATTAAAATTCTATTAAATTCAACTTTTGCATTGAGTACCAAAGCTTTCAATTTTCCCTAAGATGTTCTCCAATTTTCAAACTTTATTTTTAAGCACCATTATATTATTCGATCACTAGACTATTGGATCACAATTTCACTCTACATGTCTCCAACAATACAATTGGTTTTAATTGAAACAATGCAACTATCATAGATATTGTAACGAAAATTGAACAATTGATATTTATAATGTAGCATTATCTTTGGTGGAAACTAGGAAGCAATGAAATTGTTTTCAAGGCCTTTGTTTACATGCCATGAAAGTGGAAACTTAAACTTTTCACTACAATCAATCATATATTGGTATTTCACAACATAAGTGATTCGACATATTAGACTACAAAGTTGAAAATTAAATATTTATAACTAATAAAAAATTCTAACAAATTATTAAAATTTATGATGAGAACATGTAATATTGTGTGAAATAAATAATGTGCCTTTGCATGTCCACAATATCATGCTTGTTGAGTTAGATCAATTGCAAAGCTTGCTAGAAAACCAAATTCTCCTAAACAATTAGATAAGTGTGCAAACGCATATCACGTATGAAGCAAGCCAAAAAATTGTTAGCATGTTCAATTTTTTGTGATTATTTCTTCAATTTCTACTTATAATCATACAACTTTCCTTCATTGGTCCCAAAGGTTATAGTTCATTATGTTTGTCATGTTGTTTGCATACAATGTTAACGTGAAAACAGTTCTTGAATTAGAATAATCATTCAAGTTATTGTTGTTTGAAACCAACCATCCTTGCACTCATGAAAACTCTCCTTATAATCACATTGTTGAGATTTTTATTGCAATCCAAAAGCTTAAACATTCATTCAAGAGTTTGGAGCCATGCAATGGTTTTTCTTCCATGGTATAAAATATTAGGCTTCTTCTTCCATAACACCAAAGCTTTTTCTTTTTTTGGTATTGTGTGTTTTGTCTCTTGCTTCAAATCATGAGGGATCAAGAATTGTTATAGGTGTAAACACAATGCAAAGCACATGGAAAATGTGCAAATGGCCCATGGAAGAAAAGGAAGTGATGGTGGCATTAATGGTAGGCAAAAAAATTTCCTTCTCTTTTCTCAAGCTTGCTTTGCACATATTTGGTGTATATTTGTGTTCTTACAATTCTTTTAACCTACTATTATTGCAACTTTAACTTGTTTCACAATTTTGTTTTTTACAATCTACTCAAAGTAGCCTCAAAATAGGTAGTGAAAGGCATTGCAATGAAATAGCACAAGATAGTGCAATGGTGTCAAAAGTTACAAATCCAAAAATGCAAGAAATTAGCAAGGGGGGGAACAAAATGATAATTTTGTTCCCCATGTACCTTGTAACAAATATTGTATACCTTATGTACTTTCCAAACACTATAAGTGAATATGATTAATACTAGGACTAAAACCATGTGGCTAAAAAAAAATCTTTGGATTTGTGAAATGTAATCTATTAGTTAAATAAGTTTTTTAATTTTAATTTAAACTTCACTTTGAAAATGTAAGAGCAAAATGAGAATAATGATTAAAAAACTTAGAGATATATCAATTTAATAATATCCCACCCTCTTCCCCCCTTTTTATTTTTTTCATATGTTTCCATATGATTTCCAATTTTTCATCATTATCTATGTCAATCTCAAATTTGATTTTAATATATAACATGGACATGAAGCTGTGCCTTTTCATGTGCATGTTATTAGGAAAGGAAACTTTTTTTTGAAAATATGTTGAAATAATAATTATTCTGAATATAAAATAATTACATCATTATATGGATAGCAAGTTTGCTTAAAACCATAGACTCTAAATAAATCGAAAGAATAGCTAAGAGATACAATTTTATGTAAATAACTAGTTAACGTGTCATTGTACTTGTAATTGACGGACTTTGCTACTAAGTACCATATCATCACTTTTGATAGTAGGTTAAAAAGAGTTATATTGGTGTTACAAGTTAGGACCCAAATCAAACTACGTACATCTGATGCACTATTTGACCCTATTTTGGAACATGTACGGTTTTGTATTGTTGTATGCAATTTGATTTCCCATCAACAAAACATAAATATGATTTAACACAACAACATTTTTAATTTTATGTTTATTGCGACTAACCATATTTGATCCCATGACTCTAAGAAGGCCACTGACCTACATTCAACCACCTACCACATCATTGTTGTCTTTTAAATTTCCTTTCTTCTTTTGGACAACATTAGTCAAAGCATGTATGATTTTACTCAAGCATCACACAAATTGCCCTAACACTAGGTCAGATAGAGCTCAATGGGAGGTATTTAATGTCTCACATATGTTAGGCCACCGTACCACTAGGGTCCTGGATTACAAGAGTGAATGTAGCCTAAGTTCATTATATATGGTGAAAGCATCTTCATCTCTTTCGAAGATATGAAACCCCCAATCCAAATTCAACAAGGGGTGTGTCACACTGTGGCCTTGCAATTTACATTAAAAAGTATCTTAAGGCAAAAAGAAAAATTATGGAAACTCACATATTTCACCATGCAAAAATATATTCTTTCAAAAATCCTCTAAAAGAAACCAAAATCCTTCAAGATATTATGACTCTGCAACTAATCTCAAGTTTCAACACAGGCCAAAATATCGTCTTTTAAAAACTCCTCATATAAGAATAGACCTATTATTACCTAGGGGCCAAAATCCCTTTGGCTACAATACTCTATAATGAATCTAAACACGATATTGCCTAGGTAGGCAAGGCCAACAGAAGCAAAAAGAAGGGTGTAGGGAGCATAGTGACTTGTCAGCTCTTTTGGACATCACTATTCTTCTTCTTCTTCTTTCTTCTTCATGTCCGGGTGAATAAATTGTTTTGGGTAGGGTTGTTAATTGTGACCGACCTTTTAACTGCTTTCAATTTTATTTCAACTGGCACAATTCACCACCGACCGCGCCGACCATGATCAACAAACTTGTTGCAACCTCACCTTAGCTTAGTTAGTTACTTCTCCCAAGTGCCCTTAACTTACACGTAAAGAATCAACCGTTATTGAACAGAAGGAAGTAGGTATTATGGATTTTGGATTATCTATCTACAAATGGCAGCGTGGTGTAAGGTAAAGTTCTTCTCTGCCGATGGAAGAGGTCAGTAATCGATTCGCCCACCTCACTCCTTGTAAGAAAGTAGGAAGGGGGGCACTCATTCGGGGTCCAGCTGTATTGACCTGAGATTGTCAGCAGAGCACCCCGCAAGTTTAAAGATACAGTAAAGATATTTGTGAACTCACCGCCGTGTCTTCGGGTTCCCCTAGCGATCCGCCGTCTTTGGAGGATTCTTCGTTTTGCCAGGACTTGGGGGGTCATTTCCATGGTTGGGCGGTTCTCACCACGGTTCCGGTTCTTTCAGGCTGTGTGTGACAACCATCTTTGGTTCTTACTTTATTTTTAAAATAGGGGACTTATGAGAACCTTCCTGGGTATCAAGTTTTTTTCCAAGGAAAAATTCCGGTTCTCAGACTTGGTGGTTCTCAGCAATTCAAGAATAGTCGGTTTTCTGGTCGGTTCTCACAAGCTAGATCTCAAAATTTTAAATCTTTTTTTTTAGAAAATTTCTTGTTACATTTTTTTTTTAAATAGACTTTGAATATATTTTTGGTCATTTATAAATCCACAATTTCATCTTTTTCAAAAGTGTTTTCAATTTGTTCTAACTCTTCTTCTGTGTCTACATCTATCCTAATAAGTTCTAGGAAGGGATTTACAACTAACTTTACAATCATTGGGCCAATTTTCATTCGCAAAGATTTTTTTTTTTTAAATTTTTGATTATAAACAACATCTTGTCAAATTAATGAGGATTCCAACCAAGGTAAAAACTCTTTTTAATCTCTATTTGGGAACCAACAATCCTTGAAATTTGACAAAGAAAAAATTGAATTGTGAAAAACATGGCTTCATGTTTATCTGATCATCGAAGGGGGACATTTGGTCTCCTTTACATCTACCTAATAATGTCTAAAACCAATAATTATCTTTTAACAAGCTTGTTTACTAGTTTGGTATTCCTTGCTATCATTTCAAAAATATCCAAACTATTGTCATCATCCATTTTTATTAAAACCACTTCTAGTTAGCAAAACCATTATCAGATTCTAATAATGGATGCAAATGATAATAACATTTCATGAGCATAGGATATAATGACATTGTATCATTTTACTCAACAATTGCTACCCCTTGATCATGACCAATGAAAGAATACAGTGAGCAAAGATTTTTAAACCTTGGGTTCAACATTAAAACTAACATATTATGTGTTTTTCTTTCATCAAATTTCTTCAAAAAGGAAAGAAATATATCTAAAATTCCACAAAATTCTTTTCTAATGTTGGAAATCAAACAAATTAATTCAAATGCCAGACCAAAATCCTCTTCTAGTAGGGTTTAAAAAGATGGTGCATTTTCTAGTTCCTCTCTCAGTTTTAAACTCATAGAAATGGTAGAATGAAGGACATCATTTAACAACCAATGTGCCCTAAATTGATTTTAAAACACAAGCAACTACAATAGGGGAAAAACAATCAACAACAATTTGACAAACATGTCATGTCAAGGGGGGTGGAATTTTGATAATTGTCATTCTCATTGAACTTTACTTGTTATAACAAAGCATTATAACATCTTTGAACCACATAACCTCTTGAAAAAGAATGATTATATTGGCAAACCTACCAAAAAAAAACAACAATGATCAATATCTACATTGTAGCAAGTTTTAACAAAAGTAATAATAAACAAGGAAATATTAAAGTTTTGATGATAACCTTATTTTAACTAAAGTGTTCAATTTCCTTTGAAAAAGATTCAAATCTATGAAAGATTTGTTCCATTCTTGTCTTCCTTTCCCTTAATGTTTTGGCCAAATTATGCATTTTAAAGTTAAAATGGGTAGTTTTGACATATACATATTTCAAACCCTTATAGACTTTTTCATTAACTAAATCATACTCACAAGCCTTAAAGAATGCATGGCCAAAATAAGTGCCTTGGAATTTTTTTTCAAACTTAAAATATCACAACTTACAATAGATTTTAAATATGCAATTATAGTATTTAAATTAAATCCTTCATCTTTAACATATGTAATGATTTTTTTTTCGAATCGTACTTACGTAATAACTTAATTAAATCATTGGTTAATGCATGCCTAGAGGTATTGGATGTATCAAAAAGCCTAATTGCAATATGTTTTGGCTACCAATCAAATCTGAAAAATTTAATAACAAGGGCAAAAATGTCATAAGCCCATTTTGACATCCATAGATCAAAACTTGCTATTATAAAATAATAATTTGCCAAAACAAGTAGGACATACACTTGTTTAGTTTTTTGCACCAACTCTAACAAAACGAAATTTCAAATTTTTTTTCTAGAAAGCAAGACAACCTTTAGACACAAATACAAATTAAATTTTTCAAACCATTGACTTTGAACAAGATGCATGAACAAATTTTTTTTAACAATTTAAAAAACTAAATCTTTCAAATTTTACTTTTGCTACACATCAATTTTTGTAAGAATCTTTGGCATCAAAAAAATTAGAAATAATGGTTCCGACTACATGAGATATTTTCTTTGCAAGTTGTCTTTCATAAATTTTTTTAACAAATTATTTATTTCTTGTTCAAATATTTTTGCAATCATACAATGGTCTATATAAACATGTTTTTTAAATGCAATAATTTCATTTGCACCAACATACTATAACAAACCTAGGTAGATGCAAGTTAGGGTGGCTTAAAAAATATAAGACTCCAAGTCTTAAATGTCCATATTTTAACATTAGAATGGGAAAAAAATGTTAAAAACCAATGTTGAATGGGTCTTATGTGGTGATTAATCAATTAATAAAGTCTGTAGGAAAGGCTACCCATCTAGAAAGCTTTTTAACATACATGTTAGGGAGGGGAAATACCAATCCAATAAAAAATGACCAAGATTAGGACCTTTGAAAATAAGGTCCACATTTGGTCATTCAAAAGTCCATAATCATTTCTTGGTTAAGGTTTTTGTTGTAATTTTTTTAAACCATATTTGTTTTTCCATCGTGTATCACATATTGAGTCCTTATAGAAAATATTGAAATGAAATCAAGGCAAAAAATGCATTTGAATGTTAATGTAAAGATCAAATTGTAATCCATATGTCCATTTTAAAATCCATTACTATATGATTGGTGTACATTTGTTGAATTTCACCTTAGTTAACAATTTTAATCCATAAAATGACCAACATATTGCATTTCTACTATCATGTTTCCACTTTTTTCTTTGAAGATGCAATTTTTAAAAAAATTCCTTAATTGTTTTTTTTCTTTCATATGCATTAATATTTTCTTTTATTTGCAAACTTGGCTAAATTTCAAACTCTTCTTCCATTCTTTCTCTTCCATCACAACACCATTTAGATATATTTCATCATTATTATTCATTTTATTTTCATTTTGGGATGATTTTTCAATTATTAATTACAAGATGAAAGTATGCCAAATGGATGGCGAAAAAAACCAAATAGTAATATGTAAACCTTTAGGCCATTATTAAGCAAATTTACAAAGGCATTTATAATTTACAAAAAAAATTACAAAATGCATTTACAAAAATGAAATGCAATGTAAAGTTAGAATGCAAGTTAAAATGTTTGAATTGCGTTCAAAATAATAATAATCCTACAACCAAAAATGGAAAAAAAAATCACAAGTTGAAACCAAAAAATAATAATCTAAAATGAAACTAAAAACATCAACAAAAAAAAATCAATTAAAAAAAATCAATTAAAAAAAAACAAAAACGAAACTTGAAGAATTTTTTTTTAAGTAATTTATTTTATTTTCCTAAAACAACACATCCAACTCCAAGCTCAAGAACCTACACATGGCAAGGGGGGGGGGGGAGTACATCACCTCAACCAACAAGTAGCAACAAAGCAAGGTGAAGAATGACAAACCACAAGTAGTAACAACACAAAAGAAGGTGGCATGAATATTTGGGAAAGGTGTGGAATTACAAAGCAATGTGAAAAAAATGAATCACAACAAACAATAATAATGTAAGGCAAAGGACACAACAAGCAACAACAGTGCAAGGTGAAGGACCACAACAAGGAACAGCAATGCAAGGCGAGGAACCACAGCAAGTAGTGGTAATGCAAGGTAGCGACAATGGCACAACAAATAGCGACAACGCAAGATGAAGGACCACAACAAGTAACAAGAACACAAAGCAAAGGACCATAACAAATAACAACAATGCAAGGTGAGGGCAATGAACCAAAACAAAGAGCAACAATGCAAGGCGAGAGATGACACATCGTTGTAAGTAATAGCAACACAAGACAAGGAGCAATGCAAGGTGAAAAGCATGAAACATCAAAGGAGCAAGAAACAAATGCAAAACAAAAAAACAACAAGAAATAGAACATGATGCAAAAGAACAAAAAAAATCACACATTAACAAGAAAAAAAAGGCCTCCTAGCTTTTGTATTAGTTTGCTTTCTTTCGTGGTCTCCCTGGTTTTAGGTGCTGCCTTAAACTTTAAAACTTTAAACCCTAAACCTAAGTCCAACCTACCCAATTTCCCTCCCAGACCCCAGAGAACCGGATTCAGGTTTTCATGTAAAAACTCATATTGTTCTTTTTTCTTTTTAAAAAAGTTCTGATTCCAGTCCTGGTAGTCGGTTCTCACATCAGTGAGAACCTTAAAACCAGTTTTCACCCAAAATGAGAACAGTTGGTTCTGAATGTGAGAACCGGGCTGAGAACTGGATCACCCAGTGAGAACTGCCCAACACTGGTCCTTTCGTCTTGTATTCTTTTTTCCCCTTTGTTGGATGCATTGTTTTATTGATGGTTGGCAGGTTTTCTTCTTTGAGTTCTAACTTAATGTCTTGCACCCTCCTTTTTGTTGGGTGCTTTGTTTTATTGATGGTTGGCATGTTTTCATTTTTTTGAGTTCTAATTTAATGTTTTGCACCCTCCTTTTGTTGGGTGCTTTGATTTATTGATGATTGGCATGTTTTCTTCTTTGAGTTTTAATTTAATTTTTGCACCCTCTGATCCTTGTTGTATCCCACATATGAATGAAGCTGTAAACTAGGCTAAACGAAATTGAATACCATTTCATGAAACTCAGTGTAAGGCATGAATACCAGTTCAGAAGATTTGCAAGGGTTCTCATAAGGCTTGCTATAAATGAAGAATATGAACTAGCTGTGAAGGCAAACTGGTAGGTGAAAATTCTGTGAGGACCAATTTAGGTGAGAAATTTAGTTTGATCCCTTGTTTTTTTATTCTTTGTGTACTTTTTTCATCCTTACTTTTCATGTCGGCGTATTCTAATGTTTTGAAATTTTTCTCAATAGCTAAAGGCTAACTTACATCACTTTGGAAGGGAATCAAGACATTACCCATAGCCAAATCCTGATGTTCTGCATGTTATTGCTCCTCTATACAGGGGTTAAAAGTATTGTCACTACGGCCCATGTCAAAGTTAACTGTTCATGGTTTTGTTCATAGTTTTTGTAGCTGAAGCTGATGTGATTGAAAGTCTTATCCCTCCTCTATTGAGAGCAGGGGAATCCATTCAAATGTAAAGTACAGGCAGAAAATTTCTAGTGTTTGGAGGGCATATTAGAGTTATCCGTAAAGTCACCCTGTCTCCACCCTGTCTTTGGGCCTACTTTCACCCTCTAGCCCCTCTTTTAGTGATATCAACAAAGTAAGGAGATTTTATTAAATCTCAGTATGAAATGCTGAAACTCATAACGAAATGCTGAATCTCAGCATTTAATGCACAAAGTTCCAGAGGAATTATAGTAGCTGTACAGGTAGGAGCAGTGAAAATCTTTGTAGCAGCAGTGGAGGCGCTCAGGAAAAAAGAAAGACGGGTGAAACTCAGGAAAACCATCTGAGTTTCACCCCCTGTTGAATACTAATGTACTTTTTTGCAGGTTTTTAAAAAATCTCACCCTGTGTATGACCAAACTCAGGGTAGAGGTGCTGTCTTTTCCTGACTTTACGGATATCTCTATTATCCAAGGAAAATTTCTCCTCACCAAATGGCGGGGCTTTTTTAAAAGTGCAAGAATGGCAAGCATTTCGCTTTCTATATTTTTTCCATTTTACCCGCCCTTTGGGTATATCACAAGAAAGAGAACAAAAATATTATTTTCTGCTGGTGCTTTATGTCAAGTAATGGCCTCAAAGCTCCAAGGGTTGTTCCTGAAATGAGTACACCTCGTCAGCTCCACCTCGGACAGCCCAATCGCCTGGCTCCAACTGTATTAGTCTACACATAACTTGCCGGGGTGAATACTTAAGACCCCCAAATGACCTCATCCATATGCGATCCCCAAATATAAAGCAACTTAACAAACCCAACACTCAGGAGGTCCAAAAACACTTCCTTCAAAACCCACATCAAGGATATCATCAAAAGGGAACAACACCCATATCAAAGAGAGCATCAAAACGGACAATGACAAAAACTAAAGGGATCCATGAATTATAGGAATCAAGGATCAAACAGGACAAAGGGGATTGTCCCCTTGTAGACACAGAAACAACTCATGGCCAGCTAAGGGCAAAGAGGCCACAACCACCACCACTCTGGCAGCATCAAGCTTCTGGGTGTTCAACGGATGAGAAGATTCAAGAAGTGTAAACTTTAAACTCTCTGCTCCCACGAAGGGGAGGGGGGGGAAGACACATGGGTTGAAATATGGCTCTGTGAAAAGTCTCAGTTTGCATGAAGAGTAGGCCGAGGCAGAAGAACAACATCCCAACTCCCCATGACAAATTATTCATCATACTCTGAGCCATCTGCCTATCTCATATGTCTGTGAACACACAACCTGCAGTTTATCATTATACTGATTTGGCAAGCATGTAAGTAGAGGAGGCTTCTGGATCTGTAACCCATAGCTTTTATTCAGCTGGATCTTCCTCTTCAAGCAGCTGCTTCCCTGTTATGAACTCTGCCATGTTAATGAGCCTGTCGGGTGCAATAAGAATTTAGGGGAGAGAATGTAAGAATGTGTGAGCAAATGGAACCAATCACGTAGAGAGACGGACTTCAGCCAGTTTCAGTCTAGTGTACTGCCAGGGATTTGTAGCCATAATACTTGCCAAAGCATCAAAGATGAGGTTTCTGCTAATGCCCCCAAACAGCTTAAATGTTTCTAAATACCTTCCATTGATCATAGCCATAACAAACAGCTCACAAAGGGTTTCAAGTGGGGTTTCTTGTTTCTTCTGCCAATGCCCCAAACAGCTAGTCATCACTTCATATGTGCCCCACTCAAGGACCATGCAAGAATGTTTTGGGTCCAACAAAATGATCCACCAAAAATGATCTTAGGTCTTAAACCAATCCCCACCAACTAACCAATTGTGCCCTTATTGTCTGGGCAACCCTACTCGATCTTGTTTCCAAATTTCGTATACAGTCCAAGTACATGTTAACATATGTGTTCATTCTAAATGAGTGGCTTCTTGCAAATTGTGTGCACTTATGAAGATGATGAATCAAATATTGACTATTATTGTAAGATTAAAATTTAGGGTTATTTGACTTCCAATAAAATCTATTAACTCATGCATCATACATAGGATGAATATTAAACTTAAGGTCAAAACATATTACTTCTCTTCATAACTATTTGTTTCACAATTCACTTCTTTAGAAATATCTTCCAATATCAATCCAATCAAGCTGCAAGTTCTTTTAGCCACCATATTCAAGTACTTATGCATACATCGTCTATAGGTCATTTATTCCAACTCACAAAAGACATGCCTTACATAAAAATCATGTGAGGCAAGACTCTTTTCTTTTGAAAGAAATGGACAAAATCCATTGCAAAGAGAAAAAAAACAAATAATATGGGTTGAGGGGACATCCCTTGGCACACTAAAAGGCCAACAATGTTGATTTGTCAAACTAATCAAACTAAATAATTGATAATTCCACATGACACATCTATGGTCTCTAGCACATATGGTAAAGTGACAACATCACAACCTATCAAAGCTTCCCATGAATTCTTTATCAACAAAAGGAACAACAACAACTTGTTCAAGTGTCCTTGTTTAAGTGTCCTTTCCCATTCAAGTCTGTTGTATGCTATAAGACCATCATTAACCATCTACCTTAGTTTGTGGCCCAAATGGAATATCTCATTAAAAATCATGTTGTTTGTACTAACCCACTTAACACCAAACAACCACTATTTTCAAGAGTGACCAAATAGGTGTACAAGTTATGAAGGTTCAACCTTTCAAAAAGGACCAAATAGTGGGGAAGTTTGTAAAATTTCAACCTTTTTGAAGGTTTGAAAAAATTTCTTGTTGAACATATATTATAAAATATCTAGCCAAGCTTCATGATCCTAAAGTTCTAAAATATATTCTAGCTTTTAACATCATCATCCTTTGTTATAATTATGTCCTCGTGATCATTAACCTAAAAAAAGTTTAGTAAAAATTATCCAAAGAAAAAATAATAATTGATCCTACCAAAAAAAATTGTTTTACCATGATGAAAGGTTTTACATATTCCTTGGGGATTGAATCTACTTCCATGTTGGAAATGGATTTTTATTCCTCACTCTCATAACTATCAAAAGCAATCATGGTTCAAAAGTTTTTATCCTACTTGGAAAAACACCAAAATGAACTTTTGGTAACACCAAATAAGGAAACTTTCTCGAAAAGCACTAATGCTTACCTAATATTAATGTTTGTCTTGTTAATAACTAGCAAATGCCTTTTCAATTGACGCGCTCCCAAGACCCTTGTTAGATTCAAAAGAGTCAAACTATGTCAAAAAGTGGAAGTAGATGGGACTTGGTGCCGCTCCTAGCTTCCAACACTAAAGGGGGTGAGAGGGGTGTGTTAAAAGCTCTGGGATTAGACTAGGAAGAGGGACAAGTTACTTAGTTATTCGGTCCTACATCCAAAACCAACCAACAAGTTGGTTAGAATTCATTCTGCATATTTTTGGTGTTGGGACAAGCCACTGGCAACCTTGGATTCACTTGATTCACCATGGCCTGGACTTAGGGGAAGCCACCACCTTCCCCCATATAGTATTCTCTGCGTTGTTCCGCCGCACCTGCATCCAAATGGCTTTTATTCCCGAGACTCCCAAGGAGGAGTCCCGAAACTGTCCTTGTTTGGACTCCCCGGACTTTGGGAGCTCATAACTTTCGGTTCAGACCTCGGATTGGGATGAGGTCTAAATCAATCTTGTAGCTCTCCTCAAGATCTTTTCAATGGTGTGTTTCACTCTATCTGCACACACCGGGACTGAGTCGATTCCCGACTTTTTGTGGTCGAGAGTCAAATTGCCAATTTGATTCCCGGCCCTTCTTTCGACCATAACTTGTGCTGCAAATGTCCGAATGGTTCATGTGAGGCCATTTTCGACATCTACACTTTGAGGCCTTCTCAACGGCATAAAGAACACCTCAAGGCGAGGTGTTTTGACCTCTGCAATCAAGCTTTGAAGTTGCAAAAGTCCCGGAGAACTCCAAGTTCCCACTTTTCGGAATGTGAGTCTCATCCTCACACTTGCCTCAAAGTGGGGTTGCGACATCAATCATTTCAGTAATTTTGTCCTTCAATTGATCCCATTATTCTAGTGTTCCTTCTTGGTATATTGATGATAGATCATCAATTTTGCCTTTAAGAAGGCTTGCCCCATCTGTAGAGTCTCAAACTTTGCCATTTGGTGATGGTATCCATCAACAAGCTTTGTCTTTCTTCTAAGGGATGTAAATTTTTAATGCATGGGATCAACCTCCTCCAAATTCATGAGCAAGTTTACTTTTATTTCCTACATGTTTTTTTCTCAAATGTTCAATTTTTTAAATAACATTTGTGAACTCCTCCTCATCTATAACATTTCGATGAAAAATAAATAAAAATTATTTTTTGCTAGTTTGAGTTTTTTTTTCAATCATGTTCACAAACTACTCCATGGCTTTCCAAATCTCCTCCTTTTTCTTCCACTTGGCTTCCAATTGCCCCTTTTGATTTTATGAGGTGTCTAAAACCAACTTCATTGTAGAAATCTAATGCTCAAGATCTTATAACTATTCTTAGCATTCAACATTTTAAGCTTTCATTTTTCTCAACCAAGTTTTTACCAATTGAAAATATTGTAAATCAATCTACAGGCTTTTGATAATTGGGTTAAAGCACGATTGGGGTACCAAAAAGGATCGTCTTTTTTTTTATCCAATGGACCCCCTCATTTAAAACATGTTGTAATTTAATGGCAAATTCATATTGAAAGTTTGATTTTTTTCATGGATAGATACGTTACTAAAATATTATTTTATGCATAACATGTCAAATTTGAACAAATTTTGGGATCCTTACCAAGTCGTAGACCTTTGTCTCTAGAGGGAAAAAAAGTTCAAGAACTCATAAAAAATGTCTAAATATTTTTTGGCCCAAGATTCTTACCACAAACACCTTATGTATTAATATACATAAAATGTGTGAGTGTGACAAAAATCAAGTGCCTTATTGCAATGTAAAAGGTTTCAAAAAGTGAAATTTCTAAAAGATTTGAACTATTAATAAAATATGGCCCACATTGGATAAATTTTATAATTATTGCTTTCATAAGGGAAAATAATAAATATTTTAAATGTTTACATAAAATTTGAAACAAAATTATTTCATTTGACGTGAGAAAAAAAGAGGAAATCAAAGACAAGTCATAGGAAAAATGAAAAAAAAGATGAATCTAAACCCTTAAAAGTGAGTCCTTATGACGCACCATCAAACTTTTGGATAAACTCAACTACAAATCCAAAGGTGAAAACAAAGGAAGGATAAGGACTTGGGGCACGCTCTTTAGCTCGCAACACTTCAAAAGTAGAGGGGCGTGATGGAGTTCTTGGATGGAGACTAGGATGAATGACAAGCAAATTGATTACTCACACGGACCTACACAAATTAAACAACAAGTTGGTTAGTGTGCAGCTAAAGCACTTTTAGTGCACAGACGACCCACAAGTAAACACGAACTTACAAAACTCACCACATCCCGGACTTAGGGGAAGCCATCACCTTCCCCCTTATAATATTTTCTATGCTTGGCCACGGGGCCAACACCCAAATTTCATTTTGTCCCTGGACTCCCAAGTTGGAGTCCCCAAATTCTCGAAAGTGGGACTCTCGCAACTTTGGAGGCCCATAACTTCTTTTGCAAACCCTCAATTGAGGTGAGGTCTTAAAAAAAAATGTAGTCCTTGTCAAGAGCTTTCCAACAATATGTGGCACACCACCTGCACGCAAGGAAATCAGGGCAATTTCTGACTTTTAATGCTCCAGAGTCAAATTAACTCCCAACCTTTCTTTTGGCCATAATTTATGTTTTCAGTACCCAAATGCGTCATGCAAGTCCATTTTAGACATGTAGGTTTTGAGAGCTTTTTTATGGTTTAAGGAACTTTTCAATCTAATGAGTTTTGACCCCTACAATCACCTTTTGAAAATTTGGGAATCCATCGGGACTCCCAATTCCCAAAGTGGTAGCTCATTTGGGAGTGTGGGGGTTCATTCCTTCACACTCTCTTACACTATTTCCATCATGAAATGTGACTCCTGGGCTGCATTTTTAGTTTGCACCTTTGCAAGCCCTTGCTTTGGTTACAAGCCCAAGGTTAGGGTTACGACATTGTCCATTAACTATTGTTACCAATGAAGGTAGACATTTCATTAACAACATTATTTGTCATTTTATTGATTAATTCATCTTAAAACATACCAACTCTATTGTCTATTATCCACAAAGGAACAAACAAGTTGAATGTAATAATGAAATTTTCAGTACATTGTTCACAAAACTAGTGAATGATAACTGGAATGACTAGGATGAGCACCTACCATCATTTTATTTTCTTATAGAACTACTTTTAAGGTTGGAACTAATCATACTCCATTCCAATTTGTTTATTGATTACACACATTGCTACCTATCTGAATATTTGTTACCATCCAAACTATGACAAAATCATGATCCAATAGCTATTAGAGTTCTAATTAATTGATTGTCGAAACTAGAGAAACTCCAATAAAACCAGTTTATAACATAAGACCTAATAACTTCTAATGAATGGAACTGATCGTTATGGTTTCAAAATTGGTACATTGAGCCAAAATATCAATTTGGAAATTTTGTTTTATTATTTCCAAGGGTTATCAAAACACATAATCCTAAGTTTTAAAGATGATGGTTTGGACCATATAGGATCCAATATTGTTTACCAAACAATATAATATTATTAATGATTATTGACAAATTTGATCCTAATCTTGTATTGGTTAACATTAACAAGTTTAAACCTTATAGGTTTGTGAATGATCACACACTTCAACCTATTTTAGTTAAGCCTACTGAATTTTCACAAAGGAACCAATGGAACCTACCCATTATGATAAGTTGTTCATCAAACAACCAATTGAGGTAACCCATTCTAATAACCTATTAAATGAAGAACTAGTTGAAACAAACCATTATAATAACATATTTGTCGAATAACCAATTCAACTTAACATTAAAGGTTTGACAATAAAAAACATCATTAGAAGATAAATAGACAATGAATTGTTTGAACTAAAATTAATTGAAACGGATATCAATGACTTGTTAAAGAGGCAAATAGTTGGAAACCTACCAATTAGCCCTAATTTTATGCTAAATAATGATGTATCAATAAACCTAATTACAAGTGTAAGCTTCTTAAGGAAAGTATGCCGTAAAAGTTATGTCATTTTCCAAGCATTGCCACTTTTTGCTCCATGGTTGTAGTACAAATAATCAACGTATCCTTTAGAATGTCTTTTCATTTTTTCATTATGGATTCCTTTGTATCTTTTGTTGTGCCAAAATGAAGCAATGAGTGCTTTGGATCAGTTGAGAAAGAGAATAAATAAAAGAAAGGAAAAGTTGAGAAGTGTTGCAACCCTAACCTTAGGTTCGCAACCAAAGCAAAGGCTTGCAAAAGTGCGAGCCAAGTGTGAAGGCTGGGAGTCACATTTCATGCTCCCAGGAATGTGGGATAATGTGAGAAAATGAACCCCCACACTCCCAAATGAGCTCCCACCTTGGGAAGAGTCTCGATGGGTTCTTGAATCTTCAAAGAGCCATTGCAAAGGTCAAAACTCATTGGATCGAAGAGTTATTTATATCATTGAAAGCTCTCAAAATGTACATGTCTAAAATGGGCTTGCATGACCCATTTGGACACTTAAAACACAAGTTATGGCCAAAATAAGGGTCGAAAGTCAATATAACAATTTGACTCCTAACCACTAAAAGTTGTGAATTGCCCGACTTCACTATGTGACAGTGTTATGCCACATAACGTTGGAAAGATCTTGACAAGGGATAAAAAATTTCTTTAAACTTCATCTCGATCAGAGGTCTATACACAAAGTTATGGAGCCCCAAAATTGTAAGAGTCCCAACTTTGGGGATTTCAAGACTTCAACTTGGGAGTCCCGGGACAAAATGACATTAGGTGCTAGTCCCGTGCCCAGGCACATAGTATACTATAAGGGGGAAGGTGGTGACTTCCCCCAAGTCTAGGCTATGGTGAGTCTTGTGAGTTCATGTTTTTTCATGGCTCGTCCGTGCACCAAAATGCTTCAATTACGCATTAACCAACTTGTTGTCTAATTTGTATAAGTTCGTGTGAGTAATTGATTTGCTTGTCAAACTTCCTAATCCCCATCTCAGAGCTCCAACACACCCTTTTACCTCTGAAGTTCTATGAGCCAAGGAACATGCCTCAACTCCTTCTCCTTTCGTTGTTGAGTCCATCAAAGAACTTAGGGTTGCGTCAAAAGGATAAAAAGAAGAAAAAGAGGGAGAGGAAAGAAAACTACAACAAATTATAAAGGAAGTTTTTACAACAACTTGTGCAATTTACATTGAACCATTTGCATCAAGACCACCTCCTATATTTCGAGAAAGTAGTGAAAGTTTTGGGGAAGAAAAAAAACATAAAACGAGAAAATTTTGATCATTAAAATGTGTTGTTATTGTGGGAAAAGAACTTGAATAAACATTGCGAGGCCTTCAAAGACAATTTTCACTTCCTACACTTACAATTTGTCATAATTAATGATTTTGAGGAGGAAGAATAGGTCAAAAAAAAAACTATAGAGGTAGAAAAAAAAGTTGAACAACCCATTGAAGTTGAACAATTAGCAAATTTTTCATTAGTACTGATTAAAGGAGGATTCTTTGACATAAAATTTGATTCTCCCAACATACATGTTATACCTACCAAGGCCCGATCCAAATACATGATGAGGCACAAAAGAAAGGAAAATGTGGAGGAGGGCAGTTCCCATGCCAAAGTGACTCGAAAGTGAAAACCTATTGAAACAAAAGAAATTCAAAAAATGTTATAATGGATCCAAATGGGATCCAAAGAACAACAATGGGCAAAGCAAGCTGGTTTGGGTCGCTTGTTTGTTGTTCATTAGATAATTCCATAACTAGACATGTTGGAAAAGTTCTTGCACACATGCGAGTCCATAGAGGATGGACACATTAGGGTATTTGTTTGTGGTGAGAAGATCACCATTGACCAAATGTTAATTGTTCAACAATTTGGTATTAGTGATGAATGAGTGGTTAATGCAACAAATGCATTGGTCAAGGAGGCCCAAGTTGCTATCAAGAATATAGCTCGATCAAATGCATTTGTCAACAAAAAATAATGGAATGTCATTTAGATAAAGGAGGAATACCATGCCAAGTTTGCAACAATTATGTAAATCATTTACCAACAAGAAAGATTAGTTTATTTCAATAAGCACAAATTGCCATTATTGATAATTTGGCAAACAAGGGGAAGAAGATCAACCGGTGCTCCATTATGTTGTCACAGATGTCAAATAATTAACTAAGTGGACTAAACACCATAAGCATATTGCAGTAGGGCTCATATTGTTTGATAAGAAGGTAACAACTTGTTACTTTGGACCAATTATAGAAATATGTTTATGATATTGGTTTCCCTAGTCAAAGGAAGATACACCTGTTGACTCTTCAAAACCACAACCAATTCAAGAGAAAGAGATAAACAAGGTTGTTGCAGAACAATTTTAAAAACCCTTTCCTAAAGTTATGACTAAGGAGTAATTCATTAGTGAGCATCGATCAATGCACTTAGCTAACATATTGCCACAACCAGTTCGATTATCACAACAAGTGAAGACATGAATTGAGCCATCAACACCCAGGGACTTATTGAGTCTAAAACCAACCAATTCACCATTGAAAAAAAAACCTTACACCCATCAACAAATCATGATTATGGAAGGAGGTGATGAGGACATGGAAGTTGATATTACTATGTAATAGGATGACAAAACAATAGGACTAAAAGTGACCAGTTCATGGAGGATTGAAATGAACCTAACTTTGAACATGTACCAAATCAATAACCTTTACATGTTTAAGAAACTTTCATTCCTACAAAAAACAAGTTAATAACCCGTTATCAATAAGTACAAAACTAGTTCAACCTAGACATGTTCATATTTTTCTTAAGACATTAACAACTTATGTTCAACACAAAAGCTTAAAACAGGTTACATTTTTCTTTGAACAAGCAACCTTGGTTGCCTAGATTTGGCTTCAAACAGTAAACATCCTAGCTGATTTGAAAACCAAATACAATATTGTTGAAACCTCATTAAAGGACATTAACAACTAACTACATGCCCATTGCCTAGAACTAATTAGCCATAAACAAGCCCTATACAATAGAAATAAGGACCTAGCTATTGTGAAAACCCAACTCCTTAAACTATAAACAAAGAACAAACATTTGGTTGCCAAAATTGTTGAAGCTAAAAAGGCAATCAAGAAAGCTGAAGCTTTACAATAGGAGTATAATGAACTAAACCAAGTTAATTTCAAGGCCCTATAGATTGATTTTGATCGGTTAACAAGGGACTGTGGCAAGATGGAGGCCATTGGTGTACAATGGGAAAAGAATTTGTTGGAGTTGGAAAATACATGTTTGTAGCAAAGGGAAGTCAACATTGACATGGAAAATCATACCCATGAACTTCGGGTATAGATCCAAGAATTGAAAGGCAAGTTGGAGACACTTCGTTAGGCATTGAGTAAAGTTTTTCAAACCACAATACATGGATAACTAGTTGAAGGAATTACTTTTGGACCATGCATTACTTAAGGTACATAACGAAACAATAATTGATAAAAACCCAAAATGGAAGGAATGGTGGCAAATTGTACAAGATATTATAGGAGAATAGATCCAAGACAATTTGGACATAGCTCATGCAAATGAAGATGCTTACTTGAACAAATTAATTGCATACTAGTTACAAGCTGAAGGATATACATATGAGTGGTTTATTGGTAAATTGGTTGAGGTACTTGCAATGATTTTCTAAAAGTTTTCACTTATGTAGGTAATGACTATAGCTATAAGTCCTCAAAATGAACATGTTGTCATCACCACTGAGGAATTGGAGCCAATTCGAAAAGGAACAAAACTAGCCATTATTTCTTACAATTTGTCTTTGCCCACAGAACCTATGGAAATACTTGTATAGTTGTTAGTATTTAGGTAGAAGGATTGCAATAACATGTTATTCCAAAACCCATACCATTAATTATACCAAAGATTAGGGTAGGTGTAGAGGTTACTTTGATTGACACTATTACACATGCCTTTGAAGTTTTCAAGACTCTAGGTATAGTATTGAAGGAAACACTTGTTGTTAAGAGACTAAGATCTCAACCAATCATTTTAGGTGAACATGTTGATACCACTAGTGAACAACATGTTGATGATTTGACTACAAGAGTTAAATAGGTAGTTCTAAGTGACTGATTTTGAGGACAAAATCTGGTTTTCAAGGGGGGTTAATGTTAACCCAATTTCTCAAGTGTGTATATAGTAAGTGATTGTTACCATATTGGTAATTGGTGAGTTAACATAATGTTGAGACTTAGTACAATTATTAAATAGTAACAAGACTATAGATGAACTAGTATGTTGAAATAACCATTAACAAGCAACATGTGTTAAGGTAACCAATGGGTTAAGTTAACTAGTAATTAGCCTATACAATAATTGGTTGTTGATAATAACAAATTGTTTTAAACTTGTGACCAATAGTTGTTGTAATTGAAATTGAAATTTTATCGATTAGTGAATGTTAAATTTGAAACAATGCTACATTTGGTATAAATAAATGGATGTGAAAATTGACATAGAGATTAGAAATTCTTGGAAAACTTTTGAACTTATTGGAACTTCTTTCTTCTTTTAATTTGTAAAATCACTTCTTGCTTGTATTTTTGTTCTTTGAACATATTCATTTAGAACTTGGTGTTCTTTATTTCTTTCAATTTGTTATGTAAAATAAAATTTGGTTTTGCTTTTGCATTTGGGAAAAAATAAATATATTTGAATTCATGATTTGAAGTAAGTTGTTGATAAAATCTAAACCATAATCAAAAAGTGTAAAGGCAAGAAATCTTAAATTTAAGAAGAATAGAAAAAACCCTTAACAACATCCACCAGCATGTCACTTGGGGAACATGAAAAAAATGAAAATGAAATCCTCGTTATTGAAAGTTAGACTTGAGAGTTGAAACAATCACAACCAAAGTTTTTGATTTCAATGGGGTAATTATGTGAATAGTGAACAAATTTGATTCTACCTCCAAAAGTTCAACCTATTCTTTGTCAATGATACCATCCACAAAATCATAGCAAAGGAATTTGGTCATTTGATGTTGTTATCCAAGTGTAATGATGACAATCATGCACATAGTTCCATTGCCTTTAGTAGTGATCAAATTGTTATTTTATCATGGGTAACCTTAACATCTTGTAGCTATAAATGGCCAAGTAACATGGAATAACTAGCATCCAAAACATTTTCTTCGTAATAGTGAAAATGACAAGGTATGGGATTCCATGGATATGGATTTTTAGGTCTCTAATAAATCTTATTGGTTTGGTAAATGTTTAATATTTGCCATTTTGAAAGTGTAAGGAGCTAACTTAGGGGTAGAAAACCCTAATTTCTTCCTTAGATCATCAATGATGATGTTTATTCTAAACCATTTCATTAAACAATACATCATCTACCAAGTTTTCCCCCACATGTACTTGTATGATAGCCATATTAAAATATATTATATCTAAAGTTATTATGGGAATAGGTTCTAAAGGAACAATCAATTTCATAACATAAGGTATATTAGTAAAAAAGTAATGTTTCAAAATAGGAGCCCAATTTAAAAGTTTACCAACTATGAGGATATGCTTGTTGTCCAATAACTATTTTTTTATTGTTTATAGTATTGAAAAAAAATGCATATTTGCATATTTTGGTATTACCAAATTTTTTGATACATAGTCAATTTTGGTTTTTTTTTTTTAATAACAAAATTTCTTATAACACCAATTTCGATAGGCACTTTTGTAAATGGTAATGTACCCTTCAGGCCAAGGTTTCCACTAAGTTGTTTAAGTTATAGGGGAGGTTCCTTTTCTTTTATTTCTTGAATAGTAACTTCAAATGATTTTTGGAATTTTTTTCCTCAATCCAATCCACTCCAATCTTCCTTTTCCAAGGTTCATTTTCCTTGAATGCCACCATTTCCAATAGCTTGCTTTTGGTGGTTATAGTCATAACCATGTTGACAACAATCTTATATTCTTTTGGTTTTGCAATACAATTATTCTCTTTGAACATCTCTTAGGCTACTTGTTTATGTGGGAAACCATAGATCTTGTGGTCTGGAAATTCACAAATGAGACAATGATAATCCATTGGACCAACCTTGCCAACTTGATTTTGGTTTCCATGTCTACTGGACTAAGTTGTGGTGTCCTTAGTTTGTTGAATTGCAACCTTGTTCATTGAAACTTCCTTCCTTTCCTTCAACTTGTTGGGATTATTTAACCCCCAATGGCATCTCTATTTGATATGCTCGGTTTTGTGTCATTACCAATAAGTGAAGTTTACCCATTTTGATTCACTATATATCTTCAATTTTGTAGGTGGCTTAAGCAATTTTCAATAATCATTAACATTTCACATACTCTCTTCACATGTAATGAAATTCTCCTTGTGGTGAAAGGGGGTATCCACCTTCATCCATACTATGGCAACTTTTAACTAGGGCAATAACCCAACTTTGAAAATATAGTTATCAAGCTATCATATGCCTTGTGTTGAAGATAATTAACTAGCTTCAATATAAATTCATATTATACCTCTACTTTTTCATTTGTTGCATGTTTAATTACTCTAACTAGTGCCATATAAACCTATTCATTAGTTTGGAGAATTTTACATCTTTTGCAAAAAGATGCAACCTTGTGGGATTGCATAAAAATTTCCCCCATTCTAAACTTCCATCCCTCAAAGTGAAACATAACACATTCACAATGTCAAAATCATTTTTTTCCCCACTGGCTTGGATAGCCTTTTTGAAAACTCTCACATGAGCATCAAGGTCAATCCCAACAATGTAAATTGGGTAAGGTAGGGATTTCCTAATAGGAAGGTTATTGGGGTAGTTGCAGCATGTATTGGACACCATGGTGGGTACCATTTGTTACAAGAGGATCCCATCCATGGCCCTCTGATAAGGCCACTACCTCCTTTGGTGGGGCATTGCTTGATTTGGATGGTCTTCCACCTTTAAATGATCCACCTTTTCCATAATGTCCTCCACCTCTAAGGAGTCCCACTTTTCCTCCATGTGTTCTTCCGCCTCCATGGGGTCCACTTCCTCCTCTAGGTGATCCTCTTCTCCACAAGGGCCTAATGCCACCACTAGAAGGACCACTTTTAGGGGGTACATGTCCCCTAGGGGTTTTAGAAACATGTCATTGCTTTATGATGAAGAAACCTTGATTGGTTATGAAAAATGGCAAGGATGTCCCATTGTCAAATTTGTTGGTCTTCCATCACCCCCTCCAACCATGATAAATATAATAAAAATTAAAACTAAAAAAAATAAATTTGAACAAATGGATCTACATAGACATGTGAAAGAAATATAACAAAGTAGGGGTTGTTCATCATAGACCATCATGTTGGCATACCAACTAATTAGTTAGTAAAGTGTAATCCATAAGCAACAAGATACAATCTTGGGTTAAGGAGCATATTTTTGGTACAGGGTATTATTGGATTCTACTCATTAGAAATTTTATATGTAGTGCTACTATCATCCGAGCTTATGATGTCCATTTGAAATTGTTTTGGTTAAGTAGATAACAAGGTAAGAGTATATAGCATGTGGATGGGGTGGTTCCACCTCCACATTCTACTATATTTATACCCAATTGAATAGTTTTTGTGTATTCTCTCACAACACCAAAACATGGTTTTTATGATTAGAACATCTTGCGACTATTATCCAATTATAGTTTTGTAGTCATATTTGGACTTGAGTTTTTGACATTTAAGTACATTGGGAAAACTCAAAAGTTAGTTTTGGTAAATTTTAATACTACAAGTGGTAAGACTAATAGCTAGAGAAAGTGTTACAACTTGAACTATGAATTTGAAAAAAAAATGACATGGGTGGGTATTCAAAACAAAAGTCAGTAAAAGATTTGTAATTAACATTTGATTAGATATGTGATGGTAGCTTGTTATCACACATGACATTACCATGACAAAAAGAAAAGGTTGGAATGGAAAAGGAAACTCCAACATTAAAAATGATGGGTATTGAAATTTCTTGTTAAAATTCATCTTCGTCTATAAGACTCATCCTTCAAAGAATGGCCATTGCATTCATCATTGAAAGCATCCTTTTTTTGAAATTATTGCAATTCCTCCAATGGCTTATAAATTTAATATTTTTCTTTTTTTGAAGCATGAGGATTTCGTAAAATAGTTTCATAGTGCCAAAAAGCTTGGTTATCAATAGGTTTCCAAACAAGTTTTCATGAAGTTTTCAATTCCAATTCCATTGCGCAACAACAATCCTTTCTGGTAAATGATTTCTCGTATCTCTCCAATTCTCAATAGCAATATTTAACTCCTTCAGTTCACCATTGTAAATGGTAACAATAGCTTCCAAATCCATTTTTGGTAGTTTTATTGTTTTCTAACCACCAAAAGGTCTAACTTGTACACTTTTTTGCAACATTTCATCCAATTGCTTTCTTGTGCTCCTAGTTAATATTGTTGACATACTACAACAATAATAAATAAATAAATAAACCAAAAAAAAAAAACCTTGGTTTTTTTGGTATTTTGAAGTTTTGTGATATTTGTTTGAAAAAAAAAGGACAAAAAATACAAAATGAACTTTGAAAATGAAAGTTTTTCCAATGGAACAAATAGTTCCAACCATAACTATCAAAATAAGAGCCATTGAATGATAATTCATGGTTTTATATTTGTGGTACATGGT
Source organism: Sphagnum tenellum (assembly GCA_963921925.1). NCBI lineage: Eukaryota > Viridiplantae > Streptophyta > Sphagnopsida > Sphagnales > Sphagnaceae > Sphagnum > Sphagnum tenellum. The sequence goes on along the minus strand of OY998143.1, from coordinate 5,829,154 downwards.
TCCCAAATGTTAAAGCCACCTAATAATATCCTAGGTTTTTGGAAATGAAAATAATAGTCTAACTAGAAATAAAATATGTTTTTACAACTATCAGGTACAAATTTTTTTTTGAAGAAAGTTCTAAAATCAATAATAGGAGCATGAAGCAATATACATTTTTCCAACTTTAAAGTGACAAATAATCAATTGTAGGAATGTTTGCTGATGATAATACACATAAACTACCAATTTTCCTTACAATAAACCACTAGGGTGGAAGAAACAAATATAACTCATGAATACTCAAACATTCAACTTCTCAAAACAAATACAACTTTAAAAGAACAAACTAAAAGATTGTCATGGAAAAGACAACTTCAAAAATATAAAAACTCAAGTTACTTCACAACAAAGTATAATAATCAAATATGCATCTTGTTGCATATACATTAGTTGACATTTCAAATACATCAAATACAATGGTGGAATAAAAAAAGGTGGGTCTATTGAAAACAATTGATCTATAATAATTTGTCTAAATTTGACAAAAGTAAAGTCTAATTCATAGTAGGCAATCTTAATTGGTAATCTATAAAGTTAATCATTCAAGTTTTGCTACTAAAAATACACAATGGAATTTGGTAATAAAATTTTGATTAAAAAATCAATAACTTAGTTTCAATAAAGGGTTTTTGGTCAATTATTTTCAATATGAGGTTTTCTACTTAAAAAAATTTGGTGTAATCTTTTTGATACACAATTTTTGGTAATTCAAATGAAATATTTTTTTTGTCCAAATTTTTTTAAAATTATATTCTAGGCTTTTAACTTCTCTAGAGTGTAGGTTGGAACTTCTTTATAGACCACTAACTCATGAGTCTCATTTGTGTTTTCATTGTATAAAATGAACCATTCTTGAACAATTGTCTACCACATTGTGGGGAAGAATAATTCATACTTTCAACTTTTGGCAAAAAAATTATCAACCATTCCTAGAAACTTCATTCATTCTCCTCTAACTAATCTAGATATCCTTTACATCTATCCAACTTTTGATATGTTGCATTTGAGGGTTTTAGAAGTCCCCTATTGTTTATATTCTTGTTGGATGTATTTTTTTGGCATTAACCACTAACACCAAGCAAACTCATTCCTTGGACAAATTAGCCACCAAATATTCACCTCCTTTTTGGCATTAGCAAACTTGGGTGCATTTAGTTGTAAAAATATCCCCATAAGCTTCCTACCTTGGTAATTTGATTGCAAATTTCCAAACTTATTAATGTTTGGTACCCTTGGGCAATCATTTGCTGTATATTTAAGGTCCATTGTTTATGTTTAAATGGGGGTGCTTTATTGCAAAGTTAAACCACAAAACTTTCATGCAAATTTATGGTGTTTCAAAAGTCTTTTTGTATTTTTAAAGCACTCAAAACGAGAATGTAAATATTTTCTTTAACTCAAAAGTCATTTTTTTCATCAAACATCCACCAAATGTTTTCAAATTGTTTGTGAGTTATAATATATTTCACAAGAAAGGCCACATATGTTGAACCATCCAATTTTTTTTTATATGCACCCTATTAGAATCTAATTTTCAAAAGTTTTTAATGACTAAAATAGTTATATTTTTTATATCATGGTTCAAAGCAAAGTTGCACATTTGATTACAATCTATGGCTTGATGTAAAATTTTGGAAGGTTTACTATATTACAAGTCACATTTGGTCTAAAAATTAATATTTAATTTGAAAAAAATGTATAAAATATTCATAATAGATAAACACATGAATGCCATTAGTCTAAAATGAAACCTTGGAAAGGATTATGAGTTTGGTGTCCCTAGTTATTTCTTTTTTGGTTTCATTCACTTCTTGAGCAAAACATTTAAAACTTATTTTTAATCTAAAATATTTAACCCTTTTGCCTTCCTACTTGCACCACAATTCATTACTACAAAAGTGGGGTGCAATTTACCAACCTAAATCACTATGCGACTTTAAAAGTGAAATTAATTCATTGCATTTTATTGATTTCACCATGGTGAAGTTATTTCACTATAATATCATTATGTAAACATCATGTTTCATTGCTAGTTAACATAATTCGTTTTTATAATTTATTGTAATATATAGTTTTATTCCTATTTTTAAAGATAATTTATTTATGTTACTTTATATATACCTTATATTATTTTAAGCTACTTTAGTTATTCTAATTTATATTTTATGTTATTATAGGCTATTATAAATTATTGTACCTCAAACTATTATACGTTATTTTACCTTAAGGTATCTTAACGAGTTTCTTATAAGCTTTTAAGTTATTCTAAATTAAATTATTTAACTAACTTTAAGCTATACCAATTTTTATTTAATTTTAAATTAATATATGTTATTTCAAATTATGTTTTAAATTATTCAAGGTCATTTTACTTTATGTTAAATATAATAACTTAAAAAATAATATAATATAATGACCTAAAATAAAATAATTTGGAATGTAAAATAATAACCTATGAAAAATAATTTAAAATATCCGATAATATAATAAGTACCAATAGCTTATGATATTATAACATAGAATATCCAACAATAATTTATAACACAATAACCACTAGTAACCATTAATAAAATAACCACCAATGGCCATTAATACAATAACATTAATAATCACCAATATTCACCAATAAAATATTCACCAATAACCATTAATATAATAACATTAATGACCACCAATAGCCATTAATAAGCACAAATATTCACTAATTTAATATCTATCAATAACCATTAATAAAATAACCACTTATAATCATTAATAGAATAATCACCAATAGTCATTTATAAAATAACAACCAATGGCCATTAATAGAATAACTATTAATACTCCTTAATATAATATCCACCAATAGCCATTAATAGAATAACTAGTAATAACCATCAATAACCACTAACATAATAGCCAACAACAACCACTAATATAATAGCCATCAATAACCACTAACATAATAGCCAACAACAACCACTAATATAATAGCCATTAATATAATAACCAATAATAAACACCAATATCCATTAATGGACTAACCACCAATGGCCATTACGATAATAGCCACCAATAGCCATTAATGGAATAGCCATAAATAGCCATTAATGGAATAGCCACCAATAGCCATTGATACAATAACCTCAAATAATCATTAATAGAATAACCACAAATAACCATTAATAGAATAACCACCAATGGCCATTAGTAGAATAGCCATTAGTAGAATAGCCAATAATGGCCATTAATAGATAGTCACCAATAGCCATTAATAGTATAGCTAATAATAGCCAATAATAAAATAGTCACCAATAGCCACTAGTAGAATAGCTAATAATAACTATTAATAAAATAGTCGCCAATAGCCGTTAATGGAATAGCCACCAATATTCATTAATAGAATAACAACCAATAGCCATTAGTAGAATAGTCACCAATAGTCATTAATTGAATAGTCACCAATAACCATTAGTAGAATAATCACAAATAACCATTAATAGAATAGCCACTAATAGCCATTAATAGAATAGCCAACAATAAAATAACTACTAATGGCCATTAATAGAATAACCACCATAACTATTAATAAAATAACCACTAATAGGCATTAATAGGCACCAATAAAATAAATACCAATAGCCATTAGTAACCACCAATAACCCTAGTAAAAGAATAACCAATAGCCATATATTAAGATTGCTTAGGATTACCAAAAATAATTTAGGGTGAAATAATTTATAATAGACAAAAGTAACTTAAGGTGAAATAACATATAACAACCTATAATTGACAATAATAACATAAGGTGAAATAGCCTTCAATAGTCAAAAGTAACTTAATATAACTATTAGTAGCCTAAACTAAAATAATTTACAATAGCCAAAATTAATATAGAATAGAAAAAAAAACTTATTATAGTGAAAAAAGCCTAAGGTGAAATAAGCTAAAATAGCCAAAATTAACTTATAATAACCAAAAAGTAGCCTAAGGTGAAATAACAAAAAATAATCAAAAGTAATTAAAAATAACCATAAATAGCCGTAAATAATGTAGGGTGAAATAATTTAAATTAATAAAAAATAATCAAATAATAATTGAAAATAGCTTAACATAGGTAGCATTATTATATGAACAAAAAAAAATCCATTTATTAAACTTATTTTTTTCAAAAGAATGGACATTGAAATGTTATTGAATAATGATATTCAACTTTTTTTTTGGTTCAAATAATTTTAAATTTTCAAAAGGAAATAAATGTAATCATGTACATTATTGAATTTTTTAAAGTAAACTCGATTCATTTCATTTGAACAAAATTTTAATAAAATTTGAATTTTCAAAGTTTATGTTTTTATAATGTTTAAAATAAAATATTTTATAAATGGAATGTAATGTAACATATTACCACAACAAGTGGGATGGCTTGATGGTAAGGGTGTTTGCTTCTATTCCAAAGGTCAAAAGAGTAAACCTCATGAACGGTGTCATGTGTGGTCAACAATGGTATGTTGATCGAATATTCTTTTATATAATTCCTATAATAGGTGCTTAGGTTGATTACATGTCCTACTTACTTAGGACTAGGTTTTAAACCTAGCTTAGGTAATGACACGTGTCAATAAGTCATAAGTTTAAAAAAATTTAAAAATCAATATTATTATATATATTAAATAATTAAATTTTAATTTATTTCCATGCTAGTTAGTTAATTACCTAGTAAGTGAATGGTTTGGTAAAATTGTATTTCACTTGAGAATAACCTTGTTTCATTAGGTATTAATGAAACAATTTATTGTTCATAGCAATTGTTCATTAGGGGGTTAAATAATTTCACCAGGTAAAAATGTCCAAATTCACTCAAAATCTAATGAAAACCAGCGTGAACTAAGACACATTTTATAGTAGTGATTTTTTAGTTCACCTTCACTTTTGAAACTTTTGACCACTCCACAAATAATTCTTAAGAATAATTTTGCACCCTATGGATTATTCTTACTAACCCTGTCCATATTATCATGAACAACCACAAAATGGGACCTAGTATTAATTTAACATTACTTAACACATATTTCCATCTATTTTTCCCAAACCACATGGGTATAAATTACATTATTATGTACTAATATGCCATTTTTTCCCCAATTGACATCAAATTTATGAATTTACAAAAAAAATTGGACAAGTCCAATATTTTATCCACATTAACCTCTTCCCATGCTAGGGACATTATAATGTCATTTATAAACTAAAAAATAATTTACTCCTCTTGTCCCTCCTCTAGCATTATAGTTCCCTTTATCACCCCATAGCTATAGTTTGTTTGATCATGATATTCACAACTTCTCCCACTATTAAAAATAAATACAGGGCAACTAGGTAGTCATGCTTTATTCCTTTCTTAATGTGGAAATATAACATTATTTTGCCATTGAAGCAAATGGAAAATTCTACTTCAAGTGAAAGAAAAGTTAACCATGTCTATGAATTCTTTTGCCATTCCTAATTTCTCCATGGCAAGCTTTTATAAACCCCATGAAACTTTATCAAAAGCCTTCACAAAGTTCAACTTAAGCAAGATCATGTCTTATCTAGATTGTTTTGTTTGGTCAATTGTCTCATGGATAAATATGGCATTATCTAAAATGTACTTTATAAGTAATAAGTCAATTTCATCATAATTTATGATAGTCATGAGTGTTAACTAAATGTTTAATTAAAGACCTTTTGCAAAAAAATTATATGCCCCATTCAAGAGCAACATGGGGTGATAGTTCCCTAAATCCTCCTCCTCATCAACTTTAAACAACAAAGATGTGAAACCTTAATTTATGCCTTTCCATAACCTTCTTTTTTTTAGTGGCATTTTCATAGTCAATCCCTATGTCAATGTGTTCAAAATGCAAAAACAATTATGCCACCATCCCATTTAGTCGTAATGTTTTACTTTTTGTCATAACCTTAATTGTTTGCTTATAACAAGGAGATGGATCAATTGAAGTTGGCAAATGATATAACCGACTATTAGGAGGACGAGTTCAAATCTTCAACATACCCAAAAGAAGGAATGACGGAAATGGAAGACAAAGAAGAAACCATGCTTACCACTAGAAAATGCGCTAGAGACAAAATGAGGGACATCAGTGAGGAACAACAAACCACACCATGGGCTACACCAAGGTCAAAAAAAGGTTCCAATGACGTGAACATGACACCTCCAAAATTTGGTTTTGTGTCAATGCATTTGGAGCAAAGTCTAATGACACCATTGAAATTCATAATAAGTGGAATTAAAAAACTAAGCAAACAACATAGTCAATATGGGAATCAATGAATAGTTTTGATTGACCTAACTTCGAAGATCAAACTTGAATGTTCGATTGACTAGGGTTTGATTGGACTATGGACATTTAGAGCTAAAAAAGTTTTGTATATTATTTTGTAGGCATTGGTATGTTTTGTGATTGTTGTTGAAAAAGTTCAAATGTTGAATTTGGGTGTAAGTTGATTTTGGATCCAAGAAATGGAAGATTGAATTTTCCAAACAAATGTGAAAAGGTTTATGAGTAAAAACACAAAGGCAAAAAACAAGAAGCAACAATACACTTTAAAAAGCTAGAAACAACAACCATGAAAGTCAAGGAAACAAAACCTAGGAAATGAACTCCATAACCAAAATCAAAATATCCACCCATCCATACGAATACATAAAGAAAACATCAATCCACCATAGGGTAGAAGGACAAGGTGAAATAGGCTATCTACACCCATCAAAAGGGGTCGCCTTGAGCTCAACCAATTCCATCTTAATTGAATGGCGATGGCATGTCATGGCATTAATATTAAACATGATGGAAATGTCATAGAAATTTTTTGGGACATCACTGGAATAGGGAAACCTTTATAATGATATATCATTTATAGTTCTGGAGAATATACATTTCATATTCATCTTTTGTAGAAATATAACACTTTATATGATGGATTGTTTCATGTGAGCCATACCGACATGGCCATGCCCGGTATTCTCAATTCTTAATAATTGTGTTAGGGATATTCAAGTGGGATGAGGTTATTAGGGATTTTTAACAACTTTGTGTTAGAGTAGGGGTTGATGAATACGCACGATGTGTGAGGGGGTTGTTTTCTTTTCTCAAATACGATATTGGTTGAGTTAGTCCTTTTCTTCAATAAATGGTTGGTAAACCATAGTTTTAAAACCTCGATGGCATAATTAGGGGTGAGAAATCTCTAAAAGGTTGGGGGGAGAAAAACAAACACCAAAATTCACAATGTGCAACAAAACATTGGTTTTGTTCTAGTGTTTAACGAATAGCAAGGATGTTGGGAATTTATGAAACAAGTGAGAGGGGGTCAGTGAAAGGCCCAATAGAGATAGAACAATCTTCAAGCTGTAAGAACATAGGATTAATTCATATGAACTTAATGATTAAATAAATAATGGTAATAGGAGTTTCATAAGGACTGAAACATTTATTTAGATCATGAATAAGCTCAACAAGGAGCTACAAGTACATGTTAAGTCTTGGGCTATGCCACAGTGATAGTTCATAATTATAGGAAATCTAGAACGTGTTGAATGGTACGAACTAAGTAGTCCACCTTGCTATTGGGAGGTAATCGACAAATCGAACCGCACAACCAACGATAATGTCCAACGCCGGGAACTGAAGACTAAGCAAAGATAGAAGCGTCTTCAATTTTGTAACAACCTTCACAGACAATTTCAAATTTGTCACCAGAAGTAAGGTTGACTTGTGACAAAATCACCAAGGTGTGGGAGTTCGGGGAAATACAATTGTACCAGGCTCGAAAGGATTCAACTTCAAGATGAGCGTGCACCTTTCGAGGTTTAGGTTCTTCGTCACAAGGATGTTGTGTTAGGGTCAAATTTAAAGATGATTTCAAACGCGGTTCTTCATTCATTTGTGCGACTTGGGGCCCATAGGATGTGACAATGTGTGACACCATAATTTCAAGGAAAAGAAGAAAGATCTTCAACAAAATCAAATCAACAATGAAGGTGCGGGGACTTGTGACATCAAAATATGCGATCGTAATTTATAGGCCAAGGAAAAGGAAGGGAATGCGTAAATAATGGCCTAGGACCATGGTAAGTAAAACCTTAATGTCAAAGGATAAAAAATGAAGGTCTAACTGAAGTTGTTTGGGGGGAAAGTGGGGAGAGGTAGATAAGAACCTTCTCCTTCTCATTCCATTAGCCACCAAGTTTTGGATCTACCTTCACCTTCCTTTTCCTTCTCTTTAAAAGGTGGACTCGGATGATCGAGGCTTCTTATTTTCCCCGGAGATAATTTTGAATTCAATCTTAAAAATACCGGTTCCTACAAGCTTCTTGAGGAAGAAAAGAAGGATGAGCCTTGGTAGTTGTGAAGAGAAAGGAGAATAGAATGGAAGTCTTGTAATAGTTTTGGAAAAATGGAGGTGAGTAGTGATAGTATTGGGAGGTTGGAACCTTAGAGAAATCTCATAAACCCTTTCGGGTTTGATAGCGTAACTTCTTACTGGTTTAATTATAGATCCTAAGATTTGATCAGAAAGTGCGCCTAATAATTAGCTTTCTAAAGAGCTAAGGCAAGCCGGATTTGAATAACCTATGTGTTAGAAACAATACTCCAAGTGATTGGTGGTCTGTAGTCAAGTTAGACCAATTGCCTTCGTAAAACCCTCTCGGGTTTGGTAGTGTAACTCCTCATTGGTTTAACTACAGATCTTGAGATTTGGTAGGAAAGTGCGTCTAGTAATTAACTTTCTAATGAACTAAAGCAAGCCGAATTTGAATAACCTATGTGTTAGAAACAATATTTCAAATGATTGCTAGTTGCAGCCAAGTTAAAGATGGTGTTGAGTCCATAAAAGTTTGTTTAAAGGGATGATAATTTAACATAAGGTTATAGGATTTGGAATGTTTGAGTCTAGGAAATATATCTATCAATGCTAAGTCGTGAATGATGCATAAGAGGCAAGGTACTTAATTCCAACTACGAATGCAATCTAACATCTAAAAATACATTTGCATTTTTCCTTCACCGGTAGCATTTGTGTCTCAAGCATAATCACCTTGTAAAACCGAAAATAGAGGGACAAAAGTTGCCTCACACTTCAATGCAACAAAAACAACAATATGAACAAGGAAAATTTAACCATTTAGGAATAGAAAATGAAAGAAGTCAATATCAAAAATCATCTTTCTATATTTTTAGTTGAATAAATTAATCAAAACATGAAAATATTTGAATTATGGATGAAGTATGATTCTATTTGGCCAAATTTGACACATAAAATAAAAGTTTACACCCTTGTGAATAAGTACAATTACATTCAATAGGAAGGAAATGCATGAGGCAAACTATTGCATGAGCCTAAATCTTGAACTTAAAGCCTAGAGTTGGAACTTGGGATAGTAAAATGTTTTCCCCCTATACACGTCCAAGTAAAATCTAAGAATTTAACCATAAATGAATGTTGTAAAAGTAAACATAGAAGCAAACATGGGGAAACATTCATCTTCATTATGGATGAATGATTTTTTTCATTAATCTAATGTATGAATGAATGTTTTGTTTTATTATTAAATTCTTATGAAATGAAACTTTTTTTTCCCCTAGTTTTAATTAATTAGAGCTTCATGAAACACAATTTGATTCTATATGATATAAAATTTGTTGAATAATATAACATAAAATTCATTATAAATGTAATTGATGGCTATAGTTTTAAATGCCATCATTTTCAATATGTTTTAAATATATTATAATTATCATGCTAACATCTACCCCATGGTCATTTTTTAAATTAATTTATAAAAAAAAATCACTTAGTGTCATTGACAACAATGGGTTTTTTCCCCATTCGAAAGGTGCACAACTCCCCTTAAACCTATTTAAAAGCACCATGGACAACAATGATGGCCAAATTTTGTTTCATTACACATGAAGAAATCTTCTTCTTTTTTTCACTTCCCAAATTCACTAGGTTTTTAATGAAATAAAAAAAATTGATTAATATGAAACTTATATGATTTTGGTACAAAAAAGGACTAGTTGAATAGGACATTTTAAGTGAATTTTTTTTCAGTTGTTTTGGATAGTCACATGTTGCACTAGAAAAATTTTAATCGAAAATTTATGAAATTAATATACAAGGTCCCAAGTTAATATGACATGGACATGCCACATCATCATACAACCTTTTTTATAAAAAAATTAGGTGGATTGTGGAGTCATGGATTACATTTTTGCCATAACATGTTGTGACAAATGTACATGTCATGAAAAAAAATTAAGTTTTTTCTTTTTTCAATTTCATCAACAAATTTTTTTGATACCATTTAAACAACATGTTTACGTATTCATCATGATGTATATGATTGTTAATTACATTTGTTTGAACTACATTTAAACATGCATCTGTCAAAGATTGAACCCAAGTCCTCATGGATAAACAATAAGGTCTTAACCACCAAGCCACTTCAACAATTTATGAATAAAGATGAAAAAGTTAAGTTTATCATGTTTGACATGAAATTGTTTAGGAAATTCAAACTTTAACATACATTTTCTTTTGCAAAATGTATTCAAATGCTACAAATGAAAATATGATTCTGAAGCTTATTTAATAAGGTATTAAAATAAATTATTATAACTTACAAAAGATAAATTTGCAATGGTAAAAAAAAAACTTAGAATAACATTTCATGAATAAATAAACAAAATTTGTTTTTGTTCAGATTGACCCAAAAATCTTATTAAATTCAATGTGAATTCAAAAGTACATTTATTAAGTTTTTTATAATATTTTAATTACATAAAATATGTCCATTTTTTGAAATTTTGCAAGTTTTTACTTTCCCCAATATGATTTGGTACAAATTTATTTATTTATTTTTATGTTGTTGTAAAACTGGTAATCATCCATAAGAATATTGCCACATTTGGTTATAAATAAATTGTGTAGGTAGAAACTTATTTAAATGTTTCAATGTTATGGTTATTTAAAATATTTTATTGTAAGTAATTAATAATATATGCTTGAATTTTGGCCTGAAAATTTTTTCTTTCAAAAATTGTTTTTGGATGGTATTGCCCCTTTAAATTGGCAGAAATTGGTCATGATTTTTGAAAAAATAAGTAGTAAATATAGCCATTTAATTATCAAGACCATTCTTTTATTTTTTAAGAAAATCATACATTAATACCAATGATTAATTACACAACTTTGGGAAAATGTTACAACATTTTCTCTTAACCATGTAAAAATAAATTTTACATTTGTTTCTTTTGTAAAAGGAACACAATTTAATTGGGTGAAATTTTGGATTTAAATAATTGGATTACCCCCCCCCCCCCCCCCCCCCCCTAACCAACATGTTTTTTTGGTTTCAAATTTTCTTAACTTGGCAATTTTTGTTGGGAAAAAAATGTAAACAACAAAAAACTTGCCAAAAAAATGAGATTGGAAATTTGAAAAAAATAAAATGTTACCGATAACAAGTAGAAATTTAAAATTAAATCTAATAATTCCAACCTTACACACATAAACAAATCCAACATCAAATTTGTTTGAATGCATTTAAGCTCAATCTTTAAAATAATCATAAACCTCATCCAATATTTTGAAATTTAAAAATAAATATTGATGATGTCACTAAAGGTTTTGTTTTGGTGGTGAATTTCCACCATTTTGCAAACATAAAAAGGGCCATCAACATCAAAAAAATGTTTTAAAGCATATATATTTAATTAAAAAGTACATTTTTAGTTTTTACATTAAAATTTACATTCTATATGTGTTTAGTATATTATGAAAAGTGTAAAATGCAATTTGTGAGTAATGGATTTAATATATTAAAAGTGAATGGTTCAACTCTGATAATTGAAGAAATGTGAAAAAAAATCATAATTCATTTTAATATAAATGTGGGGTTTTTAATTATTATATGTGTTTTAACAAATTATGGTAAGTGTAAAATGCAACTTTAAAATAATGGTTTCAACATGTTAAAAGTTAATAATTCAACTCATGCATGTTGGTAGTTAAAGAAATGTCCAAAAAATCACTAACCCATCATAATGCATTATGTAAATAATGTTACAACCTATTTCAATTTGCATGTCAACAATTTGAAAATATTAAATAATTAAATAAGGTCCAAATTATACTAAGAAGTGAACGACATGGTGAACATAACAACTATGAATAATATTTATATTAATTAGTGCAAAAAACCACTTGCAAACTTAAGATGGCCAAATGTAGTCAAATTGGACAATAGTTGCAATGTGTGGGGGTGGAAAAGGACAAGATTTTCTCTTGTGATATATATTTTTTGAGTAAATGGAAAATTGCCACATGTTTTATGGCCATCAGCTCTTTAAATTACCATTTGGTTAAATCATAACCACACATCAATGGCACATTTAGTAGCATGCAACTATTCCAAATGTAGTTACAAATTGGGGTTCCACATCATACTAAAGATCATCCATGGCAATGGATGAGAAATTTTGGTCTAGTGGTAAGGTTTGCAACTACATCTTCAACTTCATGGCCATGTCATGTCTAGTGTGATTGATTATCTTATTGCACTTGTCTAAGGTGAGTGAACTAGTTTTAGTCATAGGTGTCCATTACAACTACAAATGAGTAGTAAATCCAATTTTTGGTTTTAACATTTGTTTTTAGTGGTTGGAACCTTCGGTCCTCTTTTACAAACTGTCAAAATTGTCATCATTTTTTCATCATTCAATAGCTCTACCATATTTGTAGTAAGTAATATTTTATTAATCATTGCAACACAACCTCCTTCAATGGTCTAAATTCATCGGGACGAAAGTCATAATTAGACTTTACTTTGTTCCACTAAATTGTTGAGTTATTTTTTCCTTTTAACCTAACAAACTATTTTGTAAAAGTTCATTACTTATTTTCAACAATTGCATCCCTCTGTGTTTATTAATTCTAATTATTGGAAATTCTTATCTAAATGTTTTCAAATAGCATCATTATATTCATTGGTTCACATTTAATCTTGTCTTCATCCCTTTGCACACATTAAACCTAATATTTGGTGTTGGTTGAAGTTTGAATCATGACCCAATGAATGAGCGCCCAATAGTTCATCATGCATTCTGATGTTCAACCCTACTACAACGAAATGAGATTTTATTAAAAAGGTAATAATTTTTTTAAAAAATTGCCCTTCATGTTTAACTTTTCGGTGCATGCCAACAATACAACAATTTTCACCACATTTCATTAATCTATACAAATGAAATCATTGTGTTTGGTTGCTATGGTCCTTCATTGATTCATTGAATCTTTCGCCAACTTTGGACAGATTATTAGGTTTTTTTTTTCGTGGGTAGGAATGATCATAAAATACATCCAATGTAATTTCACATTAGTTGCTACTCCATCTTAAAAATTAAACATTATTTTGTCACTACATAGACTCACTAACATTCCCTCGGGCATCTCCCTATTAGTTAAAAAATAATTATGATTTTCGAATTGACTAATATATGTTGAGTTTATGGTCTTTGGTTGTCCTTAATGTTATAAACCATCCAATTATCTAAACAAATTACTTCATTTTTTTATTATAAAATTTCCTATTAAGATTCTTTTGTCCTCATTGTTGGACATTTACTACAACACGAGGCCAATAAACACTACATTACTGCATGATCTTTTTGTGACCTTAACTAACCACCTATATCAAAATCAATTGTATTTGTTGGATTGTCTACAAAAGATTTGACTGGTAGATTCTATCCCTTTTTGCTCACAACAATTTTGCACGCTCAACTTTTGTACTTAAAACATGTCATAGGTTCCTTGACACCTTTACTTTTAGGTTTTTAGAATTTTGAAACTAAATAATTGTTGAAAATCAAATATTGTTTTCCACCAACTACCTATAACATATATCATTGTCCTTTGTCAAATACTGTTTTAAAAATACATCATAAGCATTATGTAGGTTCTTTTACACATTTCTCAACATCCTCCATTTTTCCCATGTTTCATTTGAAAGTATTATTTGCCACTTCCTAAACAATTATCATATCGTCATTTAATGATTCTTCTCTTTCCGTGACCTTTAACAACCCACATTATGGTGCACATTTAATGGATTAACATATATTTTTGGGAGGTATTCATTAAACGTCATTATAAATGGTTCCCCATAACTTTTTGGAAGCTTTAGTTGGAATTGGTCATTGTGCTGAGGTTGTATTCCATTGGACATTCTTCATTTTATTTTTCTTCTCCATCATGTTATGCCAACAATGTTTACCTAGTTGTCTTTTGCGAACATCTTGTTTTGCTTTTCATTTTTTTTTACATTGTTCATAATCATTTTGCACCTAGTTTATGTTCAGTGTAACCATTTTTCATGTTAAAGGTTAGCCTGAACTAACCATCTTAATATATAGATGATACTAATATAATTGTGGTGTTTGAAAAATGCTTATGTGATATGTTTGGTTTTTAGCTAGGATCCCTGCATATGAGGCCAATAACAATGTTTCCAATTCAATCTATCAAATGTAAACTACCACAACTCAAGGACAGGAATGGGTGGATAGCTTTAGATGTTACATGGTTGTGGGTGATAACACATTTATTTGTTCCTAGGAAACCATTTTCACACCAAGAATTGCCACATATGTGATTAAAGCTACGGTTGTGGGAGGAAACACAATGGAATATACTAATGATTTTAATACCAACCTCCAACCCTTTGACATTGCCCCTTCATTTGTGTTCATTGACTTGTTTAATTTGTTGTTTGGAAAAGACATGCCGTTCCAACTATAGGGTTTTGGAGTGCAATGTGCCAATGGTCTTCTATTCCTTTCAACCATGTGCTCTTTTGACCAACATTGGAGCCTTCCACATCAATCGCATCAGTTCAATTAGTTGTTGATTGTCTCCACATAATGTCAATAACAAGACACACCTCCAAAAAGTTGTGTAATGCAGACAACGATAAGAATGCAATTTAGGTTGTTTGTTTTTTACCCATGTTATTCAACAAGGACATATTGTTTGAAATGTCTCCATTGTCCCCTAATAACCCTTGCTCATTGTAGACGCAAGGTACGAATAGAAAGTATGAAGGCCACGCTTCGTCCAAGGTCATCATAACTTATATAAAAAATTGTTTTGGCTTTAGGTTTAAGGTTTAAGGTTTAAGGTTTAAAGTTTAGCTCGTGTTTTGGGTCACTACGTTATTTGTAGATCAATTCCAATTACTTCATATATTTCAATGCTTATAATGAGACTGCCTAGGTCAAAGAATCGACCCACCTCTTAACAAAAAAATAAGTTGTTCTTAGGCCTTTGATTCATCCTCCACTTGTAAATTCTTCAAAGGCCAATTCATTTTATGTCAACCCTTGTGAAGGTTGAATTTACTATGTATCCATTTCAAGAGCTGTGATTCACCTTGGTGTGCATCTCCACCTTGTTGGAGATGGTACGAGCAAGGTGACTATGTATGAGAGTACAAAATTGATCGAGAAGGAGGTTAATTGAACACTCAATGCCAAAACATGTGCCATCTGTTTGAACACCATCAAATCCTTCTTGGCCAAACATATGTTTAATAAAAACAATGATGATAGCCTTGAGGTGATCATCTTGAACAAATTCAAGAATTTTTTTTTGTTTTGAGCTCATTAAATGTTTGAAACCTTGCTGCATCATTCAAACATCATTATAGTGGAGGTTATATTGACAACATCCTTGAGTTGAAGTCCAAGAATCGTTACGATTACATTGAAGAATGTTGCTTTCTGGGTCAAATTTCTAGTTAAAAGGTCTTCCTTTTCAAGATGTCCATTGATGGGGTTAAAAGCGAAATGGGGTTCATTGCATGAATGTAGTCCAAGGGTGATCTAGAGAACTCTTGGATCATGATTGACCATGTCAAGCATGTCACTAGTTGGACAACAATGGCTTGCAATGTTTATGTTTGACTTATTGCAAAATTATAACCATTACAATTTGTGGCATGCAATTTGAAAACATCGAAGCACAACAAATCATGTGGACAAAGTTCAACCACACAATGTTCAAACACACGTACCATGAACCAAACTTCAAAGGATTCATGGTGGACAATGCCCAAGTAAACTATAATGTTGTCAGAATTGTTTATAATTTTGGGGATGCCATTGTCAAGATGGTTGACAAAAATCGTACATGTTTGTTCCATTCAACTCAATTGCTTGATAAGTATACTAAACAATTGATCACACCTAAGCTACAAAATCAACACAAGGCCCTCTACTTCGAGTACAAAGTCTTTAAAAGAGGTTGACATTGGATATGCAACTATTCATTGATGATGGCTTTCATCAATAGTTAAGTTGAATACAGGTTCATGAATTTGGTAATTGGCTTAGCTTTGGCAATTTTGCATCAAATAGTGGGGCATGTTCATGGCTCATGTAAGAATTTCCTTTCCTAGATCACGCAAAGGATTATATTTAATCTTTTTTGTCCCCCCGCTTTTGGTCTAATATTATCCTTTTGGTATTTACAAAATTTCAACAATTGAAGGGCACAAATTGCCCACTTCTAATCTTGTTGAAATTGTGCATAACATCATGTTGCAAGAATTGAGAAAACGTAGCACCTCTTTGTACATAATGACTTGCGATGACTATGTTCGAGCTTTTAAACAATCCATTTTATAACAACATTACTTGCAAGGAGGTCCTTTCAGGCATGGTCTTGATAGGAATGAATTCCTATTGAGGAAGGCCCATGTTTCGAAGGATGCTTCCAAGCTTATAACAGCTATTGCCAATTATGTTTTTAGAACCTCATTCACAACTGGACTCCTCATATAGAAGGTGAGGAGGTGTTTGGTTGTGCTAAACGTAACACCAATTATTCTTTAGGGGAAAATGGCAAATTACATAAGCTCAACCGTGCCAATTTTTCTTATCCACATGTGGCCATTCCCGCATGTCAACCTAACTCTATAAAAAACTTACACATCCATGGGTCACCATGTGTTCCACAAAATATGTATCTTGGGTGAATGTAAAATCAAAAGTGTTTCAATACTAGCAAAAATTGCACTCTCTATAAGTCCATGCAAGATTTTTTTAATGACTCAAATGTACATGGTTTTTTTTAATAGATGTTATTATTTTAATATTTGAATAATACATGTTTAATCACCTACAAACCTTCCCAAATCTATGTGAGAACTTATATTTAATGTAGTTGATGTCATTTATGAATTTGGAAGTCCTAAAAGGAAAACCCCCAAAGTTTTTAAGAATATTTCCCCATCTAAAACTTTCAAAACCATATGCTTTTGGAAGAAAAAAATTGAAAAACAAAAAAAACTTGTACCTCATATGGACTTATGAAAATATGGTCAAATTTTAACCATTCAAAAGTCCCTAACTATCAAACAATTAAGGATTTCAAATAAAATATTCCTCATATGAATTTATCATCTCATAATATTACATCATATATTGAGTCCCAATAACAAAAAAGGAAAGTGAATCAATATAAATTTCTCCATTTTGTGATGGTCCAACTAGATGACTAGTCCATATTTTTTTACTTCAAAAGTGGATTACTATTAACAAATCATTTTTAATCAATAAATAACCACATATGTTATGTTCATAATGAAGTTGTGAATCGAGATCCAATTCCTGATTAATAAATATAAAGATATATTAATCACCATATGCATTTGAATAAAAAGTACCCAAGATAAAAACATCATTTCGTCACAATAGTGAAACATTCAATTATGCATTTACCCTCTTATATTTTCTCAAGGTGGGATAGTGGTTAGTGAGATTATGTGTGGCTATGGCCTTTGGCATATTGATTAGTACCTTCTTAGTTTTGTTGTGCAATGTTCTATGTTGCAAAAAAATACAAATGTCAAATACATAGGAAGGATCAATACATAAGATGACACAAGAGCCCAACTCCATGTTATTTTGGTTTTTGGGTCCAATTTTGATTTAAGGTTTTCGAGCACCATCAGCATTGGTTTTGTCTAGATGACTTCAACCATTGTGTTAGTGGATCTATGTAGAAATGTGTAGTTGTTAGGCTGCAAGTCCCAATTACATTGCTTGTTTAGCATAGTGTTAATTTCAATTAGAAAGAGGTCTCATTTTTGGAAGAGGTTGGGTTTCTATTTGATTTTAAATGCATGAACAACCTTCAGAGTTTATTTAGAAATGAAACTTCCACTTCAAACAATTACCAAGTTTTTTCAACATGTGCATATAGAATGAAATTAAACTTGTAGATGCAAGTAGGTGGCCCACATCTCATTGTGGCAAGAACATGAGAAGGCCTTTAATGTTCAAATTAACACAACAACACATGAACAACTAGGAGGCTGATAAATTGCTCAATCTTGCTACTAATCTACTCCCTATAGATGTACAAACTCCTAGGTATGGACAAATCTACAACATATTTTCTAGCCATAAACATTTCAATGTGACAATTGCAAATTACCTAGGTCATTCTTGCATATATTTTGTTATCATGTCAATAGCTTCTTTGGGTGGGTGTGGGGCATGGGTGCAATGTAAGCACTTGTATCAAATCCTACAAAACATTATGTATTATAGCCAATCTAAAAGTTCATTTATTATCCCACATGGAGTTGGGACGAGGTTCAATGTTTGTTGGCACTTGCTAAAGCATTTGAAAGCTAATGATATTATAATAAAATTGGATTTGTGTCAATTTTTGGAATGCCTATTTTGTTACCGGTATTCATGGTCCAATATGTGTACACAATCAGAATTCGCCGTGCTAGTGTTAATGGAGAACTTCCAAGGATGAAATAGGAAAAATTAATTTCACGATGTAATGAAAATCATTTATGAAATATATTATATATTTATCATCCTTGTTATGGTGAATGCTTCTAGAAAGTGGTTTTCAATTTTCAGACGACCCCCATGTTTATGCTACAATTCAAAACCACCATTTGAACAAATAAATATATCCAAAAGAAAATAGTTTGTGTGTTTTGAAGTCTAACCTTTGTCTACATGGTAAAATATTTTGCACATCAACAAGGAATCTTCTACCATGTCACAAAAAGTACAACCACATGGTAAACAAATATTTGTAGAATATTCAATGATGTGACATGGAATATGTTATAAAGATTCATAGTTGCTCACTTGAGCTTGCATCACATGTTAATGTCATTGAGATTTTTTCCTAGGCCATTAATTAAAACCATTTAGGATCGACAAGCTAATTATATCTAACAAAATTTGACTTAGTCCATCCATAATCAATTAGAATTGATCATGGCTATTCAATTTATTTTTTCTAATCAAGTGATTGAGAGAAATTACACTAGAAACAAATAAACCAGATCTAATTATATATGATCTTTAACCCATTCCAAAGTTGATTGAAATTGATCATGGCTATTGGACTTTTATTCTAGCCAACCAACTAAAAGCAACTAGGCTGAAAAAGTTAATTGGATTTGACTATATTTGATCTACCCTATCTAAGGTTGATTACAATAAATTATGGCATTTAAAAAAATCAAAAAAATCAAAAGTTACTAGGCTAGATAGGCAAATTAGATCTAAACAATATTTTTTAGGTTTTCCAAGGCCAAGTATAATTGATCACAGTTGTTTAAAAAGTATTTTCCTTTTTTTCCAAGCAAATGAGTGACCAATAGCAACCAAGGTAAATAGGCCAACTGGATCTCACCAATTGTGATCTAGCCCATCCAAGGTTAATTGCAATTGATTGTTGTCATTCAATTTTTATTCTTAATTTATTATTATTTTTCGAGCAATCAATAAAAAAATGATTAGGGTGCACATGCCAACTAGATCTAACCAAATTTAATCCAACATGTCCACACATGATTGCAATTGATCTCGGCAATTTAAAAATATATATGTTCATGTGAATAATCAAGAATGATTGGGTTGGACAAGTCAATTAAATTTAATTAGATTTTATTTAGCTTGTCCAAAATTAATTATAGTTGATCATGGTGGCTTGAATTTCTTTTGGACAACTCACCAACAACAATTAAGTTGGAAAGGTTGATTACATTTAATGAAATCTAATTGTGTCCATTCATATTTCTTTTTCATTTGAGAATGAATGGGTTGAAATGCAACTAGTTTGTTTTTTTCAATTAAATGTCCTGGAAAAATCTTGAACGCTTCAAAGGAATTATGTCTTTATAATAGTTTTCAAGTTTTGTCCCAAACATTATCTTGGAAAACTTGAACTACAACCTTTTAAATCAACATTTTCAAGCTAAGTGAAGGAATAAAATAGAATAAAATAAATTACTTACAAAAAATGAACATTCTCAATTGCCACACATTTATTTACATAAATACAAATCTTGTATTGTGTAAACATCTATTTTGTAACTACATGAAACAATGTGTCATTTGTGACTATTCTTGCAACTATTAACTACCTTTGAGACTATTTTGCAATTACATTATAACTATTAAAAACTTCATCCTTCCATGTTGATGATTTTAATTGCATTTTCATCCAAGAATAGGGTAGTGAATCTCATTAGAATTTCATTACAAACTAAAAGTTGGTTGCAAATAATTTCATTTACATTGTATTAGGAGTATATTAAAGGTACATTTCTCTAGGAGTGTGTATTGAATCTCTATTTCATATATTATTGTTGATATATTATGAATAAGGTATAGGGTATTTATAAGGTATATTAAGATGATGTAAATGTACTAAGGTTAATTTAAGGTTATTACAATTGTATTAAGGGTGTTCACTGCATATTAAACTTGTATTAAAAATAATCATGGTTTAACTAAAAGTGTCAAACATTAACTAAGATTAAATAAAGTTTAATGAAGTTTTTGTTTAACTTAATAAAGTTTCAATTTAGCATAGATTTCATCAATGTTTAGTTTATTGATTTTAATTTAACGAAGTTTTAGTTTCATAAAGGTTTAATCATGATTCAACCAAGATTTAAATTTGGCAAGGTTTAATCAAGTTTTAGATTTTCCAAGGTTTAGTCGAGTTTTTATTTCACCAAGCTTTAACCAAGTTTTAGTTTTGCCAACTTTTAGCTAAAGTTTAACCAAATGTTAATGTAACCAATATTTGGCCAAATTTTAATTTAATCAACATTTAGCCAAATTTTAGTATCCATAGATATTTGATCAAAATTTAACCAAAGTTTCATCGTATTTTAATTTAATCAAGGTTTAACTAGGTTTAACATAGGTCCCATGTGGCAAATTTGGTCTAGGCATAAATGCCATGTGGGCTTAACATAGGTGTGATATAGGCTATTTTTAGTACCCATGTTGAACCTATTGTTTATGTAGGAAAAACAAACATGTAGTGATTTTGGCTATGGCCTTTGCTAGTCCACATTCACACATGTATTTGGAACATCATCAAAAGTTCAATGTGGACCTACCATATGTTGGACATCTCACAACTTAAGGACTTAAAAGCTTAATATTTTATTGTGTCCCACATGGGAATGAATGGTTTTGTCTTTTGCATGTTACTTCAATATTATGGACAAGAAAGTCAAGCCATTATTTTTCCACCACATCCATAATGTTTCCCTCCCCCAAAAGCAAGAGAAAATATAATTGGAAATAATCATCAAATGCACCTCAAATAGATCAATGCTTAAATCAATGCTTGAAATGGGAATATATAAATAAAATATGTCATATTTAACTAATTATTTTACTAATACCTTGAACCCAATTAACTATAATATTTTCAATTATTATTTTAATAATGTTCAAGAAAACAAACCTAGTAAACAAACTTCACCCTTAGTAAACATTTACACCATGCAGTGAGCCATTTTCAACAATGAAGGTAAGGACAGTGAGATTATAATGAACTTAATTCACTTTTATGGTTGCATAATGAAATAGCCTAGTGAACTACACCACACATTCCTAGTAATGAGTTAGTAAGTTATGTTAATTAATAAATAATAAGTTAGGTTAATAAGTAATAGGTTAAACTAAGTATTAAATGGTAGGTAGTACCATAAATTAATTATAATAGTTATATATGTATATTTTAATTAGGTTGGTATGTTAGGAAGGGAGGTCCATAAGTTAGGGGTAAAATGTATGGTGGGGTGGACCAAAAAATTCAAGGAATTTATGAATTTGAAAGTTAATTTCCTTTGTATATTTTTTTAGCCTCTAATTTTTTTTTGTAGTTAGGTAGCAATAATGCATTGATTCCAAGTGACTTTTTTTCCATTCAAAATTTAATTCCTGTAAAGCTCAACATACTTGCAAAATTTCAAAATTAATCATGTTTTTTTCCAAGATGAAATGGACTTTTGAGAAAATTTGCCTATTTTTCACCAAATAAAAGTCCTTGGATTATAAAATTCATTATATATAAATGATAACACTTCAATTTTGATGTCAATGCTACATTCAAAAACTAAAACCAATTCCCTAAAAAGTTTTGAACTCAATCATAGAACCAAACCAAAGTCCATTGACTTAATTGTTGTTCACATTTCATAGCTTGGGTTTCAATTTCAAAAGCTCATAGCTCCTATAATTTTATGTATTTTCCATATCAATCAATCTCATTATGTACATATTGAAGTCTATAATTTCAAAATGAGTTCCATTTAAAAATTCCCTACAAAAAATGTGGTAATTAAAACCACATTTAGGTGGTAGAAAAGTGAATTGTGTTATTCCAAAATTGGTCCATTGTACCATGCATCCACCCTTAGCTAAGTACATTAATTTAAATTTAATGGGTTAGTCAATAGCGTAGTTAGGTAAACATTTATGTAGGTATGTTAATTAGGTAGGTAAATATTTATAATAAGTAAGTAGCTTAAGACCTCAAATCCTTGAATTTTAATCAAATTTGGGATTAAAAAAATAATTGTGCACATTTAGTTATATAGTTTACAACATTGAAAACATACAAACAACTTTTAAAATGTTATTTGGGGTGAATGATGAAGAAGGTTTGACCCCAAAGGCGAAACTTAATTTTTTTTTAAAAATAATTTACATGCTTACCTATTTAGATTGAATTAAAATTTTCATTTTTTGAATTTTGTACATTAACCCATTGGCAAAATGTGATTAGTTCACATGGAACAATGTTAGACCATCTAGTTTGCACAAATGAGATTAAAATGGCTATTTAATTTTCATGATTTCAATTGATCTATGCCCCTACACATGAAAATGTGTAATAGGTGGTATTATAATTGCAAACAATGATACATAATTACAAACAATTGTATGGTTAAAGGATGGAGTATACATTTGAATGTATGTTTCATTGTTGGAACATTTGATGATATCATGTTTACATCATATTTGTGATTACATGTTGGGTATGACTTCACTTATGCAACTAATGATAAATTTAATTATAACAGTCATCTACAACTAGTTTCTAATTGCAAATTGACATCACAAAATGGGGTTTTTCTAGTAATGTACAATGTTCTTATTATAAATTCTTACAAAAATTCAAGAATCATGGCAAGCTCACTTACAAATTAACCTTACTAACAATGCCCATAATCGACATCTTTTAACTCCACATAACACAATATTTTATTAGAAAAATCCTTTTAAAGTAACATTGTTATAGGTAACAAACACACATTTAAACCAAAGACGTGATGGATTATCCATATCCTAATTCATGTGTACAAAAATTCATCACTTGCGTTGAAAACAAATATGTAAACATTTGCTACTATCTAAAAGCATTTTTTGATGCCACAAATCTCTACCTTGCTTGAGCTATAACTTCTTCGAAAGATCCAAAACCATGGAAATATCAATGGTTTAAAGTAACCTTTACCACCAATGTCAAAAACTAACATTCTTGAACTTCAGATGACACATAGTTTTGGCAAATTGACTTTTAAGTGTGATTGATTATTCACAATAATATAAAAATTTGAATCCTTGAACCTTTTATTGAATTTTTCAAATTAATAAATGTTTATGACTCTTTAGAAATTTGTGTGGTGTAGTTCTCACCTTTCTTTGCCTTGCTTTAGCTATTTTGTTTTAAAAAAAAACCCAAAGCAATGACACTGTCATTTACAAAAAACATTTCCTTAATGCCACCAACACCAACAAGCAACATCTTCATGCAATGCAAAAAAATAAAAGGAGTAGGCAAATTACATTGTTTTTGGATGTATAAAGCATTACAAATAGGGATTGATCATTGGAGGTTAAAATTTTGAATTCTTCTTTAGTTTTGAATCATGTTGACGATGACTTGGGGATTGCCCAAAAGCAGGAGTTCTGGGGAAGTGAAATTTATTCTTAGACACACGGTTTGGAATGAGGAGATAGATCTAAATACTTTGTACCAAAAATTACAACATCTATTTTTGAATACCATAAATTTAATCTTAATGTTGGATTACATTTTAATAGAACATAATAATACATCTTAATATTGTATTTTGATTAAAGTTTTCAATAAACTAGGGAAGTATAGACTTTTGTAATGATTTCCATATTTAGATTATTGTATGAATTATCTATAGTATAAAAAGTATCACGAAATGAATTGTAATTTTTTTTCTGGTTTTCTTACATAGAATTTTGAACTACAGATTATGGTTAGTTGAAATAATCATGAATTTGGTGTTTTAATGGATTGTAGACACATGTGTGTTTAGGATTAGTGTAGAAATTGGGAATGTGTGAATATTGTAATGCAAATATATTGTTTTAGTAAGTGTGGAGTAGTTATGGAAGAATTTAATCCACATCTACCAAAAACATAACTCCATCATAGACTTTTCTTCAAAGTAACCTACAAACTAATTTTTACATGTGATCTTCATTTTGTATTTGTTTAAAAGCGTTTTTAAAAAATTAATTTTAAATTTTAAGATGATGAAATGTATTCAAGACAATGCAAAATTCATTCCAAACCATCTTTTTCTTTTTTTGTAAAGGAACAAAAAAAAAATTTGCTAATTTCTATTCAAAATTTTAATGTCAAACCACACCTTCACCTCCAATTTCTTAAAAAGATCTAAAACCATGGCAACATCATTTTCAAATATTCAACTCTTCCACTTTTCAATTTTGCACACAAATCAAATATCTCTAAAAAATAAATGCAAAGGCTTTGCACTTCAACATAAAGATCCTAGAAAAATAATTAAATCTTAGTTTCTATAATTAAGAGACACAAAGGTTCATCCCTAAGCTAATTATAAAATATACAATGCATGAAAAATTGGAATAGAAAATGAACACAATTGACAAAATTAAAGGTGAACATAAATTCTATGTAGCCAATTGCATTTGATTGTGGTGGTTTGTTTTCCTAGTGACCAACCAAAAACAACTAAGTTGAACAACAAATTGGATTTAACTTGATTTTGATCTCATCTATCTAAGGTTTATTACATTTTATTGTGGTGATTTGAGTTTTTCTTTTGACAACCCAATGAAAATGATTGGGTTGGATAGGCTAATTGGTCCTAACCATATTTGATTTTACTATAATTGATTGTTGTTGTTTAATTTTGTTTCTTCTTTAGGCAAAAAATTAAGATAGATACACCAACTAAATATAATAAATTGTGATTTGATTCATTCAAAGTCAACTATAATTCATCTTGGTTGTTTTTTTTCTTCAAGCAAATAACTAGGCTAACATGTTGACTAGAACTAATCACATGGCTATTCAATTTTAATTTTTTTCAAGCAAGTGAATGAAAGTCATTTGGTTGGATAAAGCAACTAGACTTGACTAAATTTGATTTAACCCATTGAAGGTCAACTTTAATTGATCCTAGTTTGATTTTTTTAATTAAAAAAACTGAGCCACTAATAAAAATTGTATAGTTTGGACATGCTGACTAATTCTAACCATATTTGATTTGACCCATCCAATGTCAATTAAAATCAATTTTAATTGTTGGTGTGTTTTTTTTTGGTGACTAATTGAGAGTGACTAGGCTAAACAAGTTGACTATGATTCGGTTCATCCAAGGAAGACTATAATTTATCATAGCCTTTGGAGTTTTTTTTAACAAGTTCATTAAGCTTGTGTTTAAACAAACATACATTTTTGTCATTTCAAAAAATTAAAGTATTAAGAAAAACATGTTAATGGACTTTGCCTTCCTCACATGGGACTTGGGCCTTGTGCTTGTGACCTATCCCTTCACACCACAACACATTAATCCACAAGAACAATATTATTTAATATTATACCCCAAAGGCTTGATTTCCATGGGATTTACCCTTTATAGGGGCTAATGAAATTGGCTATCGGATGTAATGTGAAATAGCCCTAAATTACATATTGAATGTGCATGTTCCTCAATATTTATGGTTACTTTGAAGGCATCCCATGCCATTTTCTCTTACTTTGGTACCAACCTATTATACATTGATGATTTATTATCAATTGCTTCAATGAGGTTACAATCTTCACATAACAACCATTTATAATCCTTTGGCAAATCTCTTAGTGGGTGACCTATAATTAATAATAATAAAGGGAATCGTTGGGACTTTAAATCATAATTAATATATAAAACCATGGTTTTCACACTAATAGCATCATCACCAAATTGATTATAAAGTCAAGGGTATTAGTTTGAAATGGTTAACTTGTGTGTAATATGGTTAACATCAAAACTAAATATGTATGTTTAATCTAAAATAAATGACTTATTTAATCAAATTGAACATTTTTTTGTAACATCCAAACAACTAATGTGATTAATATGATTGAAACTAGTCATCCAAACATGGCACATGGTGACGATAATGTTATTTTATACGATGTGGCAATAATAAAATAATGTTTTCTTCAAAAAATCAAAAATTTAAAACAAAGGTGCAAACATATTATTGAATTTGAATCAACTAGACTAATTAATGTCATTACATAATTGCATAATATTATAAGAAACAACGTTACATTACAATTTTTGGAATACATTATTCAAATAATGTATTTTTGTTTCAAGTTTGAAAATAAAAAATAAAAAGTAGAACTAGAAATATGGAAATATAAAAATGAAAAAAATATTACATAAATTTTAAAATGACATGAACTTCATTATGATTTTTTAGAAATAATTTTAAATAAGAATATTATGCTTGAATTTATGGCCCAAATAAAAAATTTGATTTAGTATATTTTTGGCACGTGGAATTAAATATGTTCATTTAATTAAATATATAATTGACAAAAACTAGAAGGAATTTTGAAAATTCATTAAATTTAAAACCCAATAATTTTATTTTAAATAAATTCATTATATTTGACCTAAATATTTGAAATTAATGTGATACCTTTCTACCTAAATTTGAAATTAAATGACAACACAATTGTTTTTAATTATGCAACTAAAAATGAATTAAATCAAAATTTTAAATTTTTTAAAAAATTAATTTCATTATGAAACTATCTAATTGCATAGTAAGGTTATAATGTGAGAAACTCAAAACATATATATTGCATTAAAAAAATTGCATCATGCAAGGTGAAAAATTGAAATTAATTGGATTTATTTTTAATATTATATTAAAATTTTAAACTCAAATAACTTAGTTTTAAAAATTAATTTCGTGCAAGACATGGCTACATATTGAGCTTAAAAAGACAATTAAATTCCAATTTTAATTATGAGATTAAATATTAAAATAAATTAAAGAATGAAATTAAAGTAATGTAATTGATTTCATTATGAATTTGCAAAATTATGTAGTAAGGTTATAATGTGTGAAATTCAAAATATGCATGTTTATATATTCCATGATAACATTTCTTGTTACTTTGTGAGGTTCTCATGTGATCGGATGGTAAAAACTTTGGATTATGGCCAAAGAGGTGAGGGTTCAAATCTCACTTTCCACACATTATCATCATGACTAACATGACTAAAATAATTATAATAATGATAAATACATATATGCCAAATCAGAATTTTGGCAATTCATTGTAGGTTTGGTGACTTGTTGACAACAATGAAAACAAATTAGGCATTGGTTCACAAGTTTTGGGCAATGAAGTTTTGGACCTATCTATAGTTTGAATTTTAAAAAGGAAAAAAATAAATTTGTTGGGGTACTTATTGTTTCATTTGTATCTTATTTCACATAACAATGGATATGTTGTCCATGATGATTGTATTTATTTAAAATGTCTACAAAATAACACACATAACATTTTTAATGTCCAAGTATATTAAATGTTTTAAAGAAATTTAAATATACAAGGAGTTTTTAAAATTTTCTTTGTGTCATTCATCTTGATCCATGTTTTGATTGCTAAATAGAATGACTTTTAGTTCTATCAATTGCAAATTTAATCCATACCTTTTGTTTCATTGGTTTCTCTAATAATGAACATGACATTGAACAATGTCGATTAAATCTTTAAAGTTTAACTTTACTTCCATTTATTGTTCCATTTTTTTGGTTTAATGCTTGAATGATATTCAGTGTAGGTTGATCATCATTGGTCATTTTTGTTTTTTTTTTTTTGTTTTTGGTCATGATGATGATGATCCCAATGTAAGTTTATTGGTTGTTTGTAGATTTTTTGCTAAAATTCAAATACTTTGTACCTATCCAAGTTAGTTTTGAAAATGTTGTGCACTACTTTTGAGACCATTTGCTAAGATATTATTTATAAGAATCCATATATTTTATATTGTTTAATTGGACATTAAATTTCAGAATTCTTATTCTTGTGCATATGTAACAATTTGCATGGTAATTGCCATGTTTTCCAAGTTCCTAAATGTGGATAGTTAGCACTCCAATAATTAATTCACATTGTTTGACATATTCTAGATGCCATTATGGAACCATGTTTGATTTGGAAGTTGCTACCAAATTTTTTAAAAACTTTAGA
This sequence comes from Sphagnum tenellum, assembly GCA_963921925.1. NCBI lineage: Eukaryota > Viridiplantae > Streptophyta > Sphagnopsida > Sphagnales > Sphagnaceae > Sphagnum > Sphagnum tenellum. The sequence continues at coordinate 5,800,147 of OY998143.1, read as the reverse complement.
GCATGATGAACATGTTTTTTGCAATCTTTATAATAATCATCCATTGAAAATTGAAAATTTTTAATGTCTTTTTCATATTAAACCATGAGTTTTATTCATAACATATATATAATTGTGTCCACTATGAAAATTCATAAATATGATATTTTAATTTTATATTAAAAAAATTTAAAAGAAAAAATTGACTTGAAAATTGAAAAGCTGATGTTGTTGAATTGTATGGTTTATATATTTATTTATTTAAATCACTTTCATGTTTTATTTTTCATTTAGTAATTAAAAAAATTATGATTATTTTCAAAAACTCGCCACCAATTACAATTTTATGGTTGGTTAGTTTCTTTGTCAAGCAATTTGATATTTATCCTAGCTTGATATTTCAATTGATATTCAATGTTATGTGTGAAAATAAACATAAAAAACTAATTGATAAGAATAGGGGTTTTCTTGGGGGTGTGAGGTAGTGTGATTATGAATGTGTTTGTCATATGAAAAAAAAAATGGTGGAAAATAGAGAGAGAGAGAGAGAGAGAGAGAGAGGGGCAAGAAAGTAGATAAATCAAAATATGAGTACGACATAGAAGACTTATTTATGCATTTGAGTCAAAAGACATTTATTTATATTGGGTTGTTAATGTAAAAACTTGGATCCTTAAGCTTGAATAGACACTCAACTTATTTTGTGCTTATTTCTTTTTTATCATTGATTTTTATATTCATTAACAAGCCCATGCTTCTTATGAATGTAGTTTTGCTTTGAAGGAGATTGGATTGTTTCAAGAGATTTTGTCAATGGCTCATGTTTGAGAATAAGACAACATACATCACTACACAAAACCACAATCTTTTAATTTTTCTCTCATTCAATAATATTTTAAACTTTATAATGTTTAGGATTGTTGATAAATTGTATGTGATTTCTAGGTTTGAATTTCCAAAACGTTCCATATAACCATCACCATGAACAACAATGTAATGTCATCATGGATTTTTTTTGCTCATAATCCATTACATTATCTATTTTTGTGTAGTCACAGATAAAAATTGAAATTTTATTGCATTCAATGTTTAGCTAAATTACCACAAAGACAATACACAAATGTTACAACAACATTTCACAAAGAAATTAAGTTGTCCTTTTAAGCTTTACAAAGCATGTAACTTAGTTTATGTGCAATATTGACATAAAAAGATAATTACTAATCTATTTGCTATGATGGGAATCAAAGATCAAGAACCAATTTTAGGTTGTGAGTCAAATTTTTTGTCTCTTGATAAGGTAAGATTGATACAAACATGGAACATACATATGAAAACATATGCATTATTTGGAATGATACATTTGCATGGTTGATTTTTTGAATATTGCTTGTTTTTAACTTACATTTTTCTATGTAGTCAAATTATCCTTTCCTTTAATTGTGGTAGACTTTTCCACCAATTCAAAAAAATAGATGAATTTAAAATGTCATATTTTTGGAAAGGCTTTCTATTCACTATTTTGCAATATTATGCACCTTTACAAGGAGCTATATATGACACTAGAAAATCCCAATTCATGATAGTGCATATCATGATGTGATATATGGGGTTGGGGAGGGAGGGAAAATGTGCGAAGCAACTTAAACTTTAAAGATGAATAAAAATGCACCATACATAATGGAGCAAATGCACACACATCATGTGAGCCTTGCATAATCATAGTTCCATTATAATTGATCCCTTTCCCTCCCCCCTGATTGTATGTTTTGTTCCCATGCTTCTGCACCTACCAATACCTAGGCCAAAAATGGTAAAAAACACAAGGCATATAAATTTTTAACAACTAATGAGGTGAAACAACATAATTAAGTAATCCAATTTTTATCTTTTGGGGAGTTAAATTGTGGATGTTGAATTTCTTGGATTTGTCTTGTTTTTAATGTGTTCCCATCAAATTTCCAATGGGTTCCCCAAGTTTCCAATTTGTGCTCCTTGACATGTTCCCAATAACACTTCATTTTATCCCACATCCTTTGCCCCACGTTCTATTCTTGTAACTTACATGAGTAGTCCAAAAATATGAAATTACAATATATTTATTTTAAGACAATCCAAGTTTGATAAATTGTTTTTGTGATAAGCCAATCAATACATCACAAAAGAAAAAAATTGAAAGTTTAGGGATCTTCACAACTAGTTAATTTTGTTTGTTCTATTTGCTATGAAAAATTGTCACTTAAAGATGGGTGCGCATGATATGGGTGGGCTTTTTTCTTTCTTTCTTTTAAGTGGAATCCAAAAAGTTAAAAATAAATAAAAGTGTACATGTGTGATATAATGATTGCAAGGGCCTTTGATTGATATGTGTTTGTTAAACTATGGAATTTAGTAACCTAGTTACCATGAAGGAAAAAGGTTGCCGATTAAATAAAGGAATAAGAAAAAAATGAAAACACATGAATGTAATTTTTAAATATTGTTTGCCTATTGTCCTATAGTAGCTACTATCATGGAATAACTCTCATCATGCACATATCATCATTTGTAGATTTGAAAAAAGACCCCTAATCGCCTACAGATCTTTGATAATTGTTGCTTATCATCTATATCACTTGTAAACCCTTTATAGTTGTTGCTTACCATTTGCAACACTTGCAGACCCTTTGTGGATGTTGCCTACCATTTTTAGCAACATTACCTTCCTTTCAAACCTCAAATTTCATGTTTGTGGTAGAAGGTATTTTTTACTCCAAAAACATATAATAAGGAAAAAATATTCTATTGCTATTGTAAAAGAAACAAAAAGGCACTACATAAAACATAACAAAACATTATGAAATCTTAATGTGTACTACTTTCCCCCACTATCTAACACCTTCCAATTAGAACAAAATTAAAACAATATGATATATTTTCAACCATTTTCCATTGCAAGAATCAAAGTACAAGATACATCCATATTTTCCACCTCTCCAATGTCACATATTCATTTCTTCCCCAAGAGAACTCTCCTAACCACATCCAATCAAGAATCATACAAATAAGTGATCCACGATCCTCTTCCTCAAAGGATAAATAAGGAACATTAAAAGGATATTCACCACACAAGGGTTGAATCCTTATTTTTCTAAATTTCATTATCATAATCCTTTCCACACATCTTAGTTAATGGAAATCCATCCATCCCTTATCCATTTATACTAATTAATTTAGATGGATTCATCCCTTAATAAATAGAAGATGACAAATAGGATTTTTGTCACTAGTAACTAAATAGTTATTAGAATGCCCTTTTGAGTAAACTAGACTAGGATATTATTTTTATTAGAATTCCTCCTATAATTAACTTCTAATTATTTTGTCCCATGAAGGCAATTCATTTTATTGATGATACTACTATTAGAAAACACTTTCACTTTAAAATTCTCTTGAAATTGTTTTGCCATTTAATGGTAGCTACCATCCAATGGTGGTATTATTGTCTCTTAACACCCATGGTGTTTAACCAACATGTATAGGACAAATTCATCCTGTTAATAGTGTTATAATACTTTCAAGTCATGATTTAAATAAAAAAAGATTATGTGTGATGGGTGGGGAAGACAAAGAAGGGGGGAAGGTAGGTTAGAATTGCACATTGTTGTTAACGGTCTTTATTTTCTATCCATTTGTTTGGGGGGAGGATGAGGAGGATTGTCACAACCCCACTTTTGGAAGAGTGTGAGGATGACATTCACACTCCCGAAATGGGGACTTGGGAGTCGTCTAAGATTTTTGAAACTTCAGAATTCAATTGCAGGGGTCAAAACACCTTGCCTTGAGGCGTTCTTCACGTCATTGGAAATCTTTCAACGAGAGCTATAAGTTTGCTTTAAACTTCATCCCAATCCGAGGTCTAAACAAAGAGTTATGAACTCACAAAGTCTCGGGAGTCCAAATCGAGACAGTTTCGAGATTCCTCCTTGGGAATCCTGGGACAAAAAGCCATTCGGATGTGGGTGCCGCAGAGTAACACATAAAATACTATATGGGGGAAGGTGGTGGCTTCCCCTGAGTCCGGGCCATGGTGAGTCTTGTGAGTCCAGAGTTGCCCATGGCTTGTCCTAGCACCAAGGGTGCTCCAGAATGCGAACTAACCAACTTGTTGGTTGGTTTGAAGCAGGTTCAAGTGAGTAACTAAAGCTTGTCCCTCTTCCTAGTCCCATCCTGGAGCTTCAGCACGCCCCTTTACCCTTTTTAGTGCTAAGAGCTAGGAGTGTGCCCTCAAGTCCCCACAATTCTGTTATTTTAAAAACCAAGGCCCATCTTGGGCCTAACTTGGGACTTGGGAGCGCATCAAGGATGGTTATGGTTGGTATTCTACTAGAACATCATATAGCCTTGGTAATGTGTTGTTTGTACATAAAGTTTTTATTTTTTGGTGAGTATTATGTAGGGCAATTGGGCTAATCATTCCCTGATTTTTTAACACTACACAAAAACACACATTTACATGCAAGTCCTTTATAACAAATTGTACCACCATGTTCCCACTTAAAAATTAAGGCAATTTTATTAGGTTTGATTGGGATATTGGGTGGCAATTTGAAGTTACATTCAACAATGCAAAATAAGGGTAGTTACAAAATAAGGTGGATCACTTTTTGTGTCACATTGTAAGTTTTTGTTGAATGTTGTGCTTTAACATGCCATAAAATCATCATTATGTAATTTGTTATTGAATTAAAATTTTCAGCTTAAATAGGAAAAAAATATTTATTAAAATTACAACATATATTCTTCAAATATATAATAATAAAATTTTGAAGTTGAAAATTATGGACTAAAATTTTGTTTATGACTTTGTATAAATACATTTCTGTTTGTGAATTTTTTTGGGGATATGTTATAAGGCTTCAAGATATGATATGTTAAAGGAAAGAATAGCATAAATGAAAAACAAAAAAAAACTTGACCCAAAAAAAACTATGAGCTTTTGAATGTCTTAAAATGAAGCTAATTTCAAAAGTCCATTTATTGATGGATTTCAATGTTTTTTCTTTTAAAATGTATGCTAAATAGTCATATATTTGTGTTTTTATTCACATAATCTTTATTAGTTCATTAATCATCTTTAATCCCCCATTTAAGCAACGATATCATAATAAATTACAATTTTAATGTCATCAAATGAACTTTTTATGGATTTGTTATTTGCTAGAATTTGTCCACCTTATTTTGCAATAACCCATAATATGATGTGTTTCTTTCATCTTGATTGGTTGGGATATGCTAATAAATGAAAACTTGTTTCATTAGTATTTAGCCATGGAGATCAAAATAATGAAAGAGGTGACTTATTGTTGTATTGATTTATTATTGTGATTTTTAGGTGTTAATGACACAATGAGATGGGAAAATAATAAAATCTTTCATGAAATTACACAAGGTTGGCATTGGGCAAGGAAATGAAGATGAAGATGTGAATATTGAAATACTTGAAAACATGGACCAATATGCAACAAACTTAGGAGATATTTCAAATCACATAATAATATGTTAATTTGATATTCATATATAATCTTGATATGATCTTTTTGTTCATATCAAGGTTTGTTTAGTATCATGATAAATCTTTCACCATACTAAAACATGTCATAACATTTTAGGAGATTAGGTTTTTGCTCATCTATAATCATTGTTGTTAAATGTTCAATTAAAAATCCTTAAAAATTTGGATATTGGTTAAATGACAAAATTGGGAATATAATTCCAACAAAATGCCTTAATGTTAAAGTTACACAATTTGATGGATTTCATTTAGAACAATGAATAGGATGAACAAAATTTTATCATATTTATGCACATTTACTTAGCTTTCGTGGATCATATAATCATAGAAGCTTATAGTGAATGTTTTTTGAAAGATGTTCATAATGGACATTCAATAGTGGTTTATTATCCAATAGACCCAAGACATTTCAATGAACTTCAATATGTATTTCATCATGGACCTTGCCAAATAGTCATGTGACATTAATACCAAAGTGTTTTGAAAATTAAAGTTGTTTCAATTTTTTTCCCATATAACAAAAGTTTGTTTAAAATAAATTTTGAGTTATAAACTATCAAATTTATGATAAAATGTTTATGAATTTCAATTCAAGTAATTTGAATATGTCTTTTTATTATTTATGCAATTATGCATTATAAGTCAATCAAGTTCCAAGGAACAATTTGTTATATTTAACTTCACTTTGAACATAAAGGTTATTAAAATATATGTGTGAAAGATGTCAGAATTATTGTAAAGAAGGTGCATGTTTATCAATTTAATAGCTATTTTGATAACTATAAATATAAAAATTATTCCAAAACTATAGAATGTACTCCAATAGTTAAAATAATCTTCAAATTTAAATTCTAAAATTCACTTTGAAAGAGAAGATTTCAAAAGGTATGTGAGAGAAAGATAAAGACAATAGGAAAATAGATATAGATTCTGAAAAGTATTTGAAAATTTTATGGAATATATTCCAGTATCAAAATTAAAATTAAAATTTTCATAAAAAATTTCACCTTGAAAGGAAACATATTTCAAAGGGTATGTGAAAAAATTTAAAATAATGATAAAGGAGTCAACATTTAAAAAAAGATATTTGAAAAATAGTTGTAAATGTTTTGCATTTTCATGTAGGTGGGTAGAGAGAACAATGAGGTGGCTGAGCTTGGAAGAGGTAGTTATTTTAGCAATGGCATAGACATATGTACACGATGACAAGAATTATGTGATGATAGACTTAGGAAAATTAAATAAAAAACTAAGGAAAGTAGTGCATCATTGAGCTTTCACCTTTCAAGGTTAACCGTTAGATGCCTTGAAGAAACTATAAAGCTATTTGCAAAAAAATATAGGGTTAGTAGTGGAAGATACTTATATGATGTAATTTCTTCTTCATAAAATGAGGGTTTGTTTAGTTTTGCAATGGGTTTTTATGTTCACTATTGTTTTTTCTTCTTCTTGCTTATTTGAACTTGAAGAAGTTTAAACAAGAAAATAAAGAGTAATTAGTTTGAGAATTAGTGAAAGTAAATGTCTCTTATTTCATATGTTATATATTGAAAGTTTATAGCAATTGAAAGAAATTTAAAAAAAAATCATTTTCACATTGCATGACAAGTATAGAAATTTAAATAAAGTGAAATGTTCACTTTTTCAATTATTGAAAGGCGTATAGATGACAAAATTAAAAAAGGGAAGAAGAACAAAATTTTGAAATGAGTTCAAAGTTTTTAAACTATTTAAATGCAAATTGGACATGCCTATATCATAAGTTGCAAGGAGGCAACTTTATCCTCACTTTTTTTTAATATGGCTCAAGCTCCAAATTTAAGCCTTTTTGAATCCTAGGCCTTTTCTAGAATTATCTAAGATATTCAATTTAGGTTTTTTACTCATTTGTTGGAGAAAGATATCGGGACCTAAGGATGAGGGAAACTTTCATTTGAGCTTTCCTCCAAGATGCTTTGGCCAACCTTTTGTATTAGGGTCCACATACTTAATAATTTGAACCTCCTCCCCAATAAATTGCCTAACTTCAATTATTGACAACAACAATGACTGCAATGTGAACCTAAATCAAGCAAAATAATCAAAGAGGGAGTGGATTCTATCTAGAAGCATAATAACTTAAAAGGGTTGTGTTGTTGTTATTATTATTATTACTATTATTTATGACTAAATTTTGGTCACCATAAGAGATCAAGGCACCTTGGTCCACTTGTCCTCAAAAATTAAAACAAAAAAAATTTGTCAACACAATGACCAAAATTCAAGCACGACCTCTTTTTATTGGCAATTAGTCATGACCAAATAATTTTTGTGCAATGCAATTTCATTGGCAATTGAATTTTGCAACTAAAAACTTACGACTGAAATTTGCTTGCAATTGAATTTAGGTCAGCACCTTGATAGTCTAGTTTGTTTTCTTGGACAACATGGATGGGTTGGATTGGGTCCCAGTCCCCTATTGCAATTGAAATTCAATTCCAAAATTATTATTAAAATATTTGGGACAAGCAACCAAATGGATTGGATCCTAGTCCACTTGATTTGAGTTTAGCTAGCTTGCATAATCCACCCAACTTGGAAAATAAAAAATAAAAACCATGACAAACACAATTTTTTTTTGGAAAATGTCAAATTTTCAGTTGCCATCTTGATGATCTGATTTTTTCCCCCCTTTATTGCTGGAATTGACTGGACCTTAGTCATTGTGCCCCAAAATTTTTTAAAAAAAAAAGTAAAAATAATAATGAAGATTCAACATGGTGACTGAAATTCAATGAAGCATTAAAAAAGTGATGACCAAACTTCAATCATAATAAAGTGTGTATGGTGATTCATTGTCAAGCAACCCTCTTCAAGAGTTTTGCTAAGTAAGCCATTCCAATACTAATCTAATCCTAACCCTAATGTATTGGATGCACTAGAAAAGAGCTCATCAATGTTTCACTCTGCAAGGTAAACCCTTCTTCATTAGGTGACCATGGTGAGTAGAAAACAGGTTGTTGTTGAGGGGTGAATTGTACCAGCCAGGCTTAACCAGCACCGACCCGCAAAGGGTGAACCTGCACCGACATTGGTACCTTTACCTTTTTGAGTGAGGCCTCATACATAGTGATCATATTAAGCCACTCGTAGACCCTAATTTAGTCTCAGCAAGCCTGAAGGGACGTATCTCTAATCTTTAGAAATATTTAAATGGATTTTGGGATTTTTTACAATGGTACCAATGGGGGTGCTGGTTCACCCAAGGATCTATGAAGTAGGATTTCAGAGTCAGAATGAACCAGCACCCACTATCGCACCATCCATTGGATGTCCCCTTATTACTCAGTTGTGGATGAACCTCAAGTAAGTTAATATTTGGTTTCACCTTGGTAACCAATTCTGTACAAAATAGGTCTCATATATAGGTAAATAGGCGAGGAAATAGTTAACTACTAGATAAGTAGATGGTTTATAAGTAGGTAATGGCTGTTTTTACTACCTACCTACCTACTAACAACCCACAAGCAGGTAGGTAGTAAGGAAGAAGCAATTGAGCTAACCATCATGGTTACCCAACAGAAAACTGTTTCCTGACCACTTACCATTCATCCTTCATGGTGCACTAGGGGGTGCTGGTTCACCATGGTTGAGTTAAAAAAATTAAACCCTCAATGGCGAATTGCGCCAGGTTAAAAAAAAAAAAGCCTTCATTGGTTAAGCCAGGTGAGAAGGTAAGTGGCAGAATCAGTGCTTTGACAACCTGTTGACAACCTAGTCCAGTGGTGTCAAAAGGTCAAGTCATTGCCTAGGAATCGCTGTAGAATCCACACTTCCAGTCTGTAGGGAACAGGCCATCAATGGCTGATTGTGGCCAGGTAACCATTCACTGGATGAACTTGCTCAGAACATGATGGTAGAATTGGCCATTGATGACCTATTCCCAGCTGATTAAAGCCAGTAAATGACAGAGAACTTGTGTGGAATTGGCACTTTATGGTGAGTAGAGAGAGAACAGAGCAATGAACCTAATTCTGTTAGTTAGGTACAGCCAGCCTTCAATTGGGTGAGCCCAGTGAGAGCAATTTTGTGGCAGAAATTGGCTATGGACGACCCATTCAATGGCGTCAAATGTCAAGGAACTTAGGTAGTAGAATCGTAAGCAAGTGCTAATTCTAGCTTTAATGGCACTGTCAAATGCCTGAATAAGCAGACCATCCTGCAATTTGTGATGTTATAATATTTTAATAATGTGTTCAAAAGTTAAGTTTAATACAATATGATATTGATTATGATATTGTGACGACATTGTAACACAACTTTTGGATCAAAACTCCAAAACATTATGTTATTATAAAGTTATTCATAAAATCATCCTATCTTCACCTTTTCTTTGGACCCGCTTTCACCTGCTTATCCCTTCTTTCAGTGGTATCCATCCACCAAGTAAAGAAATTTTTATTAAATCTCAATTTGAAATGCTGAAAATCAGCATTTAATGCACAAGGTTCGAGAGTAATTATAATAGTTGTACAGGTAAGAGGAGTGAAAATATATGTAACAGTATTGGAGGCGCTTAGGAAAAAGGAAAGAAGGATGAAAACTGGTTTACCACCAAAATTGGTGGAAAAATGAAAGTTTGGGTCCCACTTATTTGGCTTCGAAAAAATTTCATTCTCAATTATGCCAGGTTTATGGATAAGTCTAATGTCATCACTCTATCATATCAATGATTGTACTAATGTTTAATCTTAAACACATTGCTAAAATGGCATAAAATATAAACACTTAATCTTGAACACATTATAAAAACACAAATACAAAGAAGGAACAAGTTTTTGATAAGTTCTCTTTTCCCTTTTTCATTTTATCAGTCCCTATAATTGTCCATGATTAGACCTCCAACTTACCTTATCTTTTCAACACTTTCGTAATTTTCATCTAAAGTATCTTACCCCACTTGTGGACACCATTTTACCAATCGAAGGTTAATTCATCATCAATGTTTTTGTTATGTATTCAATTCATTTAACCCAAACCCTTATGACTAATCTGATTCAATATTTTTCCTTGCCCCCACTTTGCTTGCATTAACCTGGATTCGAGTTTCGTTATTGAATGTCTTTAGCTCCTTTCATTTAGGTTTTCATTGTCTTAAATTGTATAACCACATTCCTACTATTTTATAATGTGATATATAAATTGCATTTTTTTTTCCATTGGATAAATTGGCATAGGACCCTTATGATGTGACAACCCAACATTTGTTTTTCTTGTTACTTTAATGGTGTCTTATTTTGCTCGTTTGTGGTGCAGCAACATGGCATAGGGGAACGCATATTCAACTCAAATGTTTTTTAGAAGGCGACTAAGAAAACTTGTAAAAATAGTTCTTTTTGTGGGCCTAAGTTCTAGCAGCAAATTCAAGCCTAAAGCCATTTTCCCAACATGATCCTCCAATTTTTAAACACCTTTTTTTTGGTTTAATTCTTAGATGTGTAAGGGAATATTTCAATCAACTTGTTCTTTGGCATCATTTTCCCTTGAACCCACGTCCTTCGACACCACTTCAAGTTTTACCAGTTTACACCCGGAATTAAATGGCCATTTCTTGTAGTTCTCAAAAGACTATGAGCTAGATTAGAACCTCAAGTTTTTTTTTAATTCCTTGACATTTCAATGCATGTTGTAATTAACAATAATTGGTCCTTTTGTGATGGTTTTTGAACACTTTTGAGATTGTTTTCACTTGAAAAATTCAATGATTGGATTTTTTAGTGGTTTTAGCTTTGCTTTTGTATTACATAGGGCCACATTCCACCAATGTTCTCAATTCAGTGTCAAGAAGGGTCATATATCAAAAACTTCGTGCATCGTGTGGATACATCGTACAATTCATCCCCTTTGTTTGTGCATTTTATGCTTTTGAATCTCCTTTATTTTATAATCACCGTAATCATGAAGGTGATGTCAGAATCATTCCATTTGCAATGGGAACTTGTTAAGGTAATCCTTTGGGCATTTTTTACCTTGACCCACTTTAGGGCCTTATGTTCTACATCTATCATTTCCTTTTTTGTTTATTTCCATCCATTGTAGATGACACTCACACCAAAGATCCCCTTTCAATTGTATCATTTATTTATGAAAATTTCCATTTAAATTCAAAAATGTGTAGCATGGTCACCTTTTGTTTACTACTTAACTTCAACACCGCATCCAAATTTACCATTCCATAAAAAAGAATTAGAGTTTTGGAGGTTCCATTGAACATTTCATCATTCACATCATCTTTCATTAAAGATGCCTTATTAAAACATGTTCAACATGTGGACCCTTTTTCGATAATGGGTGATGTTTAAGTAAGTTTTGGAATTCTCATTCATTGCTTCAGGCAATGACCATTGTATCTTTTATGATGCATGCCTCTCTCTTCCACCTTCATAGAATATTTTATTTTTAAATTTTTTCTTTCCTTCAAGTATTTGGGTGCTTTTTGGGTCCAAGATTTTTTGATAACCCATAAAAAAGTTTCGTTTGTAAACAAACCTTTTTCCCAATAACTTTTGGTGGCATCGGGTTCATACTGACAACCATCAATGCCTTAACATGTTATTTAAAGAATTGGGCCCTTGTAGTTTTAATCATATTTGTTAGGTTCATGGTTGATCAATGTCTCTTCCTTCTTGAAGCCTTAGCATGAGTCAACAACACCTTCCCTTTCCAATGACATTTCAAGGTGGCATGTGATCTTCTATCGCCCTTGAATCTTGCGTGTTTTCCTCAATTTGATTATCTCATCAAGTAATAAATGGTTCGATTTCAAGATTCCATCTTGGAACGTTTGCACCATCTTACTTTTTCCAACATGCTTTTTGATGAGATATTTGAAGCCCATCGTGTTCAAATTTTATCATCTTTTAGCCCAGAGGTGGGCGCTTGGTTTATAGTTTGACCAGCCTTCCCAACCTTTCAATTTTTTTCCTCATTTTTTTCCACAACATTTCAGATGCAACTTGGAGCACCCCATCCTTCAATTGTAGGTATTTTTTGATCTGTGTGCATGCATCCCACTAACCTTATGGGTATCCACCTCTTACAATGTGTTCATGGCAACGAGCACATAAAAACCTATAATGTAGTTCGTGACACCTTTGTTGCCATTGTGCAAGATGTTGGCTTCCACGTGGGACAAGAATAATTACATGTGCTTTCTTTAAGCACATTCAACTCCTCTTGTTGATGAGTTGACATTGTCCTCACCAAAGATGACATTCACACCTTAATTGATGTTGTCATTGTTGACCCAATGTGAGTGGATTTATTTCCTTGGTCTTGTGCAATTCAAAATTTGTTGCCTTTGATGCGGCTCAAGCCCAAAAAAAAAACTTTTGCAATTGACACCCCATTAATCAATCCTCCTTTTAACAATTGGGCTATTTGGATGTTTACATAAATAGGCCAATGTGTCATGATTATGATCATGCCAATGCCATTTGGAACTTGAAAAAATCACAAAGCCTTCATCTTTCTATCTTAGTTATTTTTTTTTGTAAAAAAATTTCAATCACTTTGTAAAGGGTGTAAACATCTTCCATCTTAAGTCGGGCAATAGATGTAGGTCTAACTATGTTTTGATGTCCATCCCTTTAGGACACACCTCCCATCACCATGGCCGATCTACTACAAGTGATCAATTTTTGATATTGAGAAATTTGGCCAACCTACTACAAGTGATTGGGTTTTGACATCTAGTTTGAGCTACCTAGACATCTTGTAAATTCTCCTTTTTCCACTTTTCTTATTCCTTTGTACATTTTCCAAATCTCCAGTGTGATTATTAATAAAGTTTTGCTGGGTTGTATCATTTAGGGTTGTTGATTGCATTGTAATGACCATCCTAACTTTGCCTTCAAACAAAATATTCTGAAATAAATGATTGCTAGAAAAAGGGTTTGGAAGTCGGTTGTAGTGTAATGAGATAAATGGTGTCCATCTAGATGGCTCTCCTCATTGAGGCTGGCCATGTTGTTGTGTGACCATGATAATGGACCTTGGGAGGTGGGAGGTGGGGGGCGGGGTGGGCGAGGACACAACATATAAGTGGAAATAAATTTTTTGTTGCATTATAAGAGCCCAATTATCAGTGCACACTACTACCTACCGGAGGCCATCAGCCCACCACCAATTGACCTGATAGCTTAAGGACAAACAAGTTGCTCTATTATTGAAGGTGCAGAAAGGAGCTGTTTCAGCTGTCCTCTACTCATATACCTAGTCTAGTGCACATTAGTAAGAAAAGGCCCTTCCTCTACCCTAGGATGGGATACCTAGTTAGCCTAGGGAAATGACTAGGTCACCTCAAGTGTTGCCAAAGCTTAGATCAGTTTTTTGATCCACTCAAGGTTTGCAAAATTTTAGGCCTTTTTTTTGAGAGTAGGTAGTTGATTTCATTTCCCGCTAGGCTAATCTATATTGAAGCCAAAAAAATATTTGTTAAAAAAAGAGGTAGAAAAGGAGTAGGTTCATTTGTAAAAAATCTGGGACTCATGTGGTGCATGCAACATGTGGGTATAGTTGGAGTGGGTAGGAAATATAAATGAAAAGATATACATAAATGAAAGGTATGTGAATGAAAGAAATGTGGAGGAAGGGTAGGGTATGCAAAAGGAAAGGTATTTGGATGAAAGATATGTGAAGGACAGGTATGTAGATTAAGAAAGTGTGTGGATGAAGGGGTGAAAGGCATGTGAAGGAAAAGGTACCTATAGAGTTGAAAAAATATGTAAATGGAAAACCTAGTGTGTGGATGGAAAACTTAGTGTATGGAATGAAAGGGTATGTGGATGAAAAGTAAGTGGATGAAGGCGTGTGGATGAAAGGTATGTGGAGGACAAGTATATAGACGGGAAAGTGTGTGGATGAATGGAATGTGGATTGGAGAGCATGTGAAGGAAAAGGTACCTAAGAGTTGAAAAAAATGTAGATGGAAAACTTAGTGTGTGGAATGAAAGGGTATGTGGATGAAAAGTAAGTGGATGAAGGCGAGTGGATGAAAGGTATGTGAAGGACAAGTATATAGATGAGAAAGTGTGTGGATGAAGGGCATGTGGATTGAGGAGCATGTGAAGGAAAAGAAGGTACCCATAGAGCTGAAAAAATGTGTAGATGGAAAACCTAGTGTGTGGATGGAAAACTTAGTGTGTGGAATGAAAGGGTAGGTGGATGAAGGCCAGGAGGATGAAAGTCTGCAAGTGCCGGTCCCGGCTACTGACGCCCTTGAATTAGGGCCTGTTGCCTAGAGAACTGATTGCAACAGCACTTGTCTGATTGCAGCTGTACATCTCTCTTCTGTCTTCTTCGTCTCTCACTGGCAGTCCTGCAGCTGCCAACTCCAATCACTCTACTCTGTCGCTCTCTCTGTCTCTCCCTTCCTTTTCTCCCACTCTCCTGCGCCCTTTACATCTCGTTCTTGCCTCCGACCGCCATTGTCGCATCGGCCTAGTCCTATAATCCTTTCACGGGGATAATCGAGGCTGGCCGTTGGAGACAACGGACTAGTAGTAGTTGTGTTTTTTAAGATCTTGTAGCAAGCTACTAAGCCGCTACACTTTGGTTTGTGATTTTTGGTGAAGAAGCTCTTTTGTTCCTCGGGTCTTAGACTCGGTGTGTCGGATACTCGACGATTTTGTGCGTGTGCATTTGTGTATGTGTTTTTTTTTTTTGGACTCTCTATTCTCTGGCATTGGGGGACCAAAGTATTTGCAGCTGGTTGTGTTGTAGATGTCCGTGGAGTTTGTTTCCGCTTGAACTGCAGTAAAGAAATATTATCTTTCTCTGAATCGACGAGTGTAGCTGCGTGGTTTTTGGGCTACAACTGGTTCGGAAAGGTTCTCTTCTGTTGCTTCCATCGGCATGTAGCTTCATCCCTATGTGCATCCTCGACTTTGAGTGAATGTTCAAGTAGAGCAGGTGCGTTCACAATAACTTCCTTCTTCACTCTCTGCCTTTTCGCCCGCCCTTTGCTGTTTGTCTGTTGTCTTGTGAGGTCGATCCTTCCCTCCCTCTTGTTGCTGGTTCTTGCTCTTCAACCATACTAAATGTACAGGCTTTTGGTGGAACTAACTCTTCTTCTGTTGTTTCATGCAAGTCTTCTTCTACTGCAATAGTAGATATAGATGTTGGGGACCCCGGCTTCTCGTCTTTTCTTCTCGCAAGGAAGATCCCGGGAGAGGGTTAGAAAGAGCTGTATTTAGCTTTGATTTCCTGTTCTTCAAATAGACTGATGAGATGTACTTTGCACTCTCTCCAATGCAGCTTTATCAACGGCGTCCTCTACCTCCTTCAAGAGCGCATGCGTCGTCTCCGTGGAAGTCTGGAGGGCCGCAACTCAAGTCTCACAATATTGAAGCTTTCGTAGACCGTGAGATTTCATGGTGGGAGGAGAACAGCCGCGAGGAACGCAAGAGCCATAGCGGCAGGTGGTTTGGAATCGTGAGCGGCAGCAGCTTCTGAAGCTCACATTCTCGCTTCCCCAAGTTCTTTGCTTAGGTTCTCAGAAGATTTCTTCATCAAGTCCGGATCCACAACATGATGACTACATTACCTCATATGCGTCGAGTTCTGGGAAGGAATCTTGCGGTGCAAGTGCTGCTGTTTTCAGCAGTTTGTATCATGCTAGTTCATGTAGGGACGCAAGCGGAGGTTGTGCCGGCTGTTCCTCCTGTTCTGGCCCCTGTAGCTGTAAAGCCTGCTCCAGTGAAAGCTCCAGTTATCCCTCCACCTGTGGTAGCCCCAGTTGTAGCTGCAGCTCCGAAGGTTGCGCCAGTTGTAGCAGCAGCTCCGAAGGTTGCGCCAGTTGTAGCAGCAGCTCCAAAGACTGCACCAGTCCTTCCACCTGTAGGTGTTCCACCAGTAGCTGCTGCTGCACCAGCCAAGACTGCTCCAGTGCCCGCAAGTGCTGGGCCCTTGGCTTCTCCAGCACCCGTAACAGCAGGACCTGTGGCAGCTGGACCGGCAGTGGCAGCTGGTGGTGCACTGGTTGGTAAACAATTGACAGCATTGAAGGATCTAGGGATGACTGTAGGACCAAATGCTTGTGAGGTTGAATCACCAGCAGTGCTAACATGTGATCCTACAAGTCATTTGTTGACAACGCTCTCAGTACAGAATTGTCCTGCAACTGCTACACTCAGCCCCACAGATTTTGAAGCTATTGCAACAGCGAGCTTGACCCATTTGAGCTTTGTTGACTGTGGTGTGCCAGCACCTTCAGCTGCACCGTCAGTTGGATTTGCATCTTCACTACAGGATCTCTTCATTGTGGACAGCTTTACAGGACTCTTTGGATGGTGGCTGGGACGATTGCATGCCCTGAAGAACCTCACGGTGATTGATGCTCCCATTACTACTGATTCTGGCTTGGATGTCATTGTGTCAAACATGGATAGCCTTGAATATCTCACAATCACAAATTCCAGCCTGCCAGGAAAGCTCCCTACCACATGGCCAGCAACTCTTATCAGCATTCAGCTTGCTGGTAATCGCATCTCTGGTGGCATACCATCATCCATGGGCAGCATGACTGCACTTACAAAATTGGATCTCAGCTACAACCAACTGAATGGCACCATTCCAACAGAACTGGGTAAGCTCCCACTCACATATGTAGACTTCTCGAACAACACAGAGCTATCTGGTCCCCTCCCCTTCTCCACAGAAACTCTTTCAAGCATGAAAACCCTGAAAGTGGGTGGGACAGCCATCTGCTACGACCCAAGTACAATCACAGCAAAATTGGCACATAGTTTCAGCGTCCCAATTTGTGGAGGACTTGCACCAATAGGAGGACCTGTTTCAGGGCCTTCTTCAGCCCCAACTCCTGGTCCAGCAGCTGCAGTTACATCGAGCACACATAAGAAAAAGCCGAAACTTATTGTCATTGTTATTGCCGCCGCCGCTGGTCTGGTTGTTCTCAGTGCCATCATCTACTGTTGCTGTAGATGGTGGGGTGCAAGAGAGGGCTACCATTAAGAGCTGAGTCAATTTGCCTTTTTCCTGCCCCTGGTGCATGCAGTTGGCATGAAAAGCAAAATGCCCATTTACAACAGCTGCTGCTGCTGCTGCTTCCAGAGCTCAACTTAAGACCCATAGAGTTCCTTCTGCTGCTTACCCAGGTGACTTGTAGCAGCTCCTGCTGCTGTGGCTGCTGCTTCTGGATCTTGACTGAAAACCCTAATTTTTTCTACTGCCCTGGTGACTTGTTTAGCTTTGGCATTCTATAGACAATGCTGTTGTATGGGGTGCTTTTGATGATTGATTGAATTTGCATACAGCAGCAGAAAAAACTGTGGTGTAGAATCATGGTTGTTTTGAGCTGTAAGTAGGGTCCAAATAATGTTGCAGTCTAATATGACATTGGCATTCTGCACAAAAACTTTGAAATTGATAAGTGTATTTTGGACGTACCCCGAATATATCTCAGAGAATGCAGATGCAATCTGAGACTACACTGGGCTGAGTCTTTCTTCCTCATGATTAGCTAAGGCTACTGAAAAGGGTTATTGGGTCACAGATTTCCAGCATCTGAATGTTTTGCTTCTCTCTTCAAGCTTTCACTCTAACCTAGGTTGATGCAATTGAGGTAGATCATTGCAGAGGTGATCAGCAGCAACCCTCTTGTTGTTTGTTACAGGCCCCCGAAAAAAGAATAATTAAAAAAAGTCTACGGATTTTCTGGTGAATTCTATGGTTTTGTAATTTTAGGATGGTACTTGCATGTACCAGTGGGAACTTCTCAGTTGTGTGTTCTCTCTTTATTAATCTAGATATTCAAGAGGAAATTGAATTTGCTTTGGATAATCAAAGTTTGGTTGGCCTTGCTTACCAAGGGATTGATATTGTGTCTAGATTCAGTATAGAGTATAGTAGCTTAAGGAATTTTGGCCCCTAGGTATTAGGTCTATTTTTATATGAGGATTTTTGTAAACTGATATTTTGGCTTGTTGGAAACTTGAGATTAGTTATAGAGTTATGATATCTTGAAGGATTTTGGTTTCTTTTGGAGGGTTTTTTGAAGATTATACTTCTGCATGGTGAAATGTTTTGAGTTTCCAAAAGTCTTCTTTTGCCTTAAGATATGATTTAGCGTAAATGGCAAGGCCACATTGTGACACACCCCTTGTTTTAGCAAAGTTCATAGGCTAGTTGAGTACTCTCTACTTGGTGGAGTTTTTGTAGTCTATATGTCGATGAATACTAAACACCAATTGGACAGCTTCTTCCATTGCACATAATTCACAGCTCAAAACATTTTAGTTTGTTATGCCACTTTAAATTGCAGTTTTGGCTTTGTTGGGCCATGCTGTTGGTCAAAAATTACAAAATCACTTGGGTTTACAACACCATTGTTTACAACACCTTAATGCCAGAAGTAGCTTCTTACCTTATGCTGAGAAATAGGTACTTGGTAATTTAGATCTAGCTTAGAAGGCTAGAACTTAAAAGCTTTAGATGTAGTTAAGAGGGTCAAATTCTTCAAAATCAAGGATTCAATTGGGCACATTTATTGACCTTTTGGGCCTTGCTCAAATAATCATAACTATGGTGGTGGACTCCCATTTTGAGGAATTTAAGCCTCTTTTTGTTTACAACAATAAACACATATTCCGATGCTTACAACACATACACATAGTCACCCCAAATCTAAGGACAATTCCTTCTTGAGTCACATAAGAAAACTGATCCAAGTTTGGAAGTTTGCACTATGCGATTACTAAGGGTGAATGCCAAATGGTTCTAAGATGCTGAATTCAATAGGCTAGGTGCAAATATAAATCCCATTGTTAATCACCTAGTTGTAATCCCCTTATTCCTTAGCCAAAATTTAATCACATTCAAAATGCCCTGACAAAAATCTTGATTGTTTCATTCTAATTACAAGTTCAACCTATTTATGTAATGCATTTAGACACAATCAATTTCTTTGAATAACCTTTTTCAAACATCCCATTAGGCACTTCATGTGCCTACCCTTGGAGCATTGATCACATACCAACATGGTGGCATTATCACTAGAAGTCCCACACAACATGCATTAAAAACTTGTAGATAACATTGCAAGGTTTGAGTATAACTTCCCATTAATGTGTGGAAGATGGCATGATGCACAATTGCACACATGGTCCTTCCACACCATGCCATCTGAACTCTCCAAAACTCCAAAATCAAGAATCCTAAAACAACATTTCTTTGATTCTCAAGATGACACATCGTGTTTTAACATTTGTCATTGCACATGCATTGTTTGTTGTAGATATATACAAAACTTTGATTATATCTTTGAATTTGCGGACAATACCCTCCTCCACATATAATGGCATATCTTAGTATGTCTTTGTGCTAATCAATATCAAGGATTTACACCGTTGAAGACGTTAGACCTTGCCATGTCTGTGTAAAAGGCTTGGACCGCGTTGTGTTCTTTGACGCGGCGAGCTAGCATCACTCCCAATCGTGTAGTTGGCTTGAACTGTTTTGCGGAGGTGCTCGGGACGAGGCAACCCGTTGATTGCGTTGTCGGCTACCCTCCAGATGTTGCTGGACGTGTTCGTATCTCGATTCCATATACGTTGGCAGGTCTTACACCTGACAAGCCCATGACGCAGGATGCGTCCCGTACGGTACGGTCTTGGGTTCTCACACTCCAAGAACGTCTTACACTCACCGTGCTCCTCGCAGTGGTTACATTGGCAGCTGGTACGAAACTCGTCGACCACATACACGTCATAGCCTGCCTTATGCAAGAGCGTTCGGAACCCCTTGCCCTTGTTCGGCTCCTTGAACTTGCGGTGCTGCCTCTGTTCCGAGTCCCCTATCACGACCACGACTTCCTCACCGCTTCCGGACTTCTCCTTGAACTCCCGTATCATTTTCGCCTCCATATGTTGCCTCCCGATGAAGGACAACATCTTCATGCGACGGAAGGTGTAGTCCTGGTAGAACGGCGCGAGACGCACGTTCATCTCGATTTTCTTCGCTACGTACGTCTCGAAGGCCGCAAAGTCGGTCGTCTTCTTGTTGTACGTGCTCAATTCTACCTCCCACTCGACGACGTGTTTGCCGTCTATGACCTCGTGCTTACGTGTCTGTAAGTAGTCGCGATGCTTCTTGACGTACGTGTCCTTGCGACGCATGTCCTGGGTGTAGCGGTTTGTTTTGTCGGCATCAGGACCATCGACAAAGTATAGCAAGTCGCTCATGCTCGGGTCTATCGCTACCAGCTTCTTGTCGGCTACCTTCGTGTAGTCGGTCAGCTCATTGATGTACTGCTCAAGTGGGGGTGGTCTTACCCTGGGCTTCCTGACCTTCTTGCCCACAAACTCCTCACACACCAGCAAGATGCTGATGCTGACACCGTCCGTCTCGACCATGTGGTCGAACGTGTAGCCGTGCTTGTCAGGCTCCATGTGGAAGCACTTCATGTGTGTCCTGAAGAAGAAGTTCCAGATGCGTCGTTGATGGCGCACCAAGTTGCCTTGGGTCGTGTAGTAAGCCTGTCTGCCGATGTCCTTTGTCATACACAGGTACACGAACGTCGTCGTGTCCATGCGGAAGTGCTTGGGTATCAGGTCGCTTCGTAAGGGGAACACAATATTGACCTTCGCACCAGCTTCCTCGACAGCACGCATCATGTACAGCATCGGGCGAAGGTAGTCTTGTGGAGAGCATTGGATATCGTAATACACACCCTTGTTCAACTTGCAACACGACATGACATGTGCGCGTTGCGCCTTGATCCAGTCGTGGTACATCTCGTCTGAGGTCAGCTTCTCGCTAGGCGACAGCAGGTCTCTCTTGATCTTTCGCAGCTGCGCACACAGAGCGTTGCCTTGAGCCCTCTTCTCCTCACTCGGCGCGTCCGATGCCTGGATCATAGCGAGCGCGTCCTTCTTGCCCCAGGACACGTTAACAAAGTGTTTCACGTGTCCCACGAAACGTGCCTTGATATTATTCTCGTACATCGTGATGACCTCTATGGCCATGTAGTCGATCACCGTGTTGAGGTGCTTGTAGGGCACCTCCTCTCTGACGTAAGGCTTGTAGTGCCGGTCGTAGAGATCACATAATACTCGCTTGGTCAAGGCAGCCTTCTCTCCCACAGGTCTACCCGACTTGGTGTCCTTACACGGGACCTTCAACACTTCCTTGACAAACTCCTTGTCCAGCTTGGGGAACGGCAGGGCGGTCTCGTAGCAGTGGAGCAGGTAGAGCTTGAGGAAGTGGAAATCGTGTGTCATTATCGTGTTGGCGCGCTTGATGGCTTCCTGTAGCTTCTCGATAACGACATCGTTGCGATCGACGCGTTTGAGGCTCGTCTTGATCGTTTGGTAGGTTGGGGTAGGATCAGGTGGCTCCTTCATATTCTTAGGGCACATTTGATTTGATTTTTAGCCTTCGTGTGGACTCGCGTGGTCTCTCCCTCTGCGGGTACTGGTATTTGCGGTACACGTAATCGAAGTAGTTCCTGTAGTTCTCGGGCTTGATCTTGGCTATGACGTTCTTACACGCCTCGACGAGTTCCTGGTAGTCTCTCGTACGAGAGTCACGCAGGTAGTGCTTGAACTGTGAGAACCAGTTCTTGATCACGTTGGTCTGTGGATTGTACGGTATCGTGTAGCGCAACTCGTTGCCTGAGTTCTTGATCAAATCACGTAATGCTTGCCCCTTGTGTGCTCCTGCGTTGTCGAACAGGAACAAGTAGCCAGTTAGCTTCTTCTTGGTGATCAGCGTCTCGATGAACCGCTCTTGGTTCATGGCACCTTCCTCGTAGGTCGCCCATCCGAAGATTAATTTACATCGCAACCAAAGATTAAATCACAAAGATACTAATGAAATCATTAAGCCAAATCCTTTTTACTTGCTTGAAAGATAAGGTGAGTATTGTGAACACATGATATTTAATGACTTTATATTTCTTCCAATCCTAATCCTTGCACATTAAGACCTAATCTAAATAGGATTTAAAAAACCATTATCATGATTTCATTGCAAAGCTTTGATCATTATTCACATCAATGCATGCAAATGCTTGGAAATGTTGAAAGAAATACCACATAACCTCTCTATGGATTGATGTAGGTAAATTTGCCCTTTGTTTAGGGAAAAGAAAATTTTGAATATAGTGAAAGGGAGGCAGGTGATGCTTGTTTACTAAACCTAATAATCAAGGTATTTGAAAACCCCAATCATCTAATGGTCCTTTTTGGAAATCATATATTTAAAAACCTTTTTTAATTGCTTGAATTTTATTTTTGGCCAAGCCATCTACCTCGAGGTGGTCAATTGACATTGTATGTTGATCTATTAGAACTTGTTCCCACAAAGCTTGAAAATTTCCAAGAATTCCTTGCTTTCATTGGTAAACATTTCAATTCTTGCACCCAACCAATTAAACATTTGATCTAGGAAGGCATATAAGCTTAGTAAACATGTTTGGAAATGGTATTAGTTCAATGCATGTGTTAACAATGGTTCCACCTTTGTTAGCACATATTGATTGTAGTGTATTATCAATGGTAATGGTGCATCAAAAAATTTCATTCCATTGGCAGCCCAATAGGAAAAAGATGCAAGTGTGGAAGAGGGATATTAAAAGAAGCACATTCCATATTACACACCTTACATTGTGCCTTAGATTGTTGCATCTTCATGTGCATTCTTCACCATGAGGTAAAATTTACCCTAACAATAAATAATGGGTACATTGTACATCAAAATGCATTAACTCTTGGTGGGCATGTCACACTAATCATGCTCATTGTGTTGGAGGCACAATCCTCACCCTTGGAAGGACATTAAATCTTAAAATTTTACACTACCCACATCAAACAAAGAATTATTTTTTTCACTGTATTGTTATTTATTTTTTCAAAGCACATATAAAAGCTACCTTAAATTTAATTATATTTGAAAATTACATTAGATTATAATAATTTACATTATAATTACAATTTTTGGTTTTAATATTTGAAGTTGTGAGAAGTGACGCAAATGCAATCAAACATAGTAAAATAATGTGGTAAAGGTCTTGTTTTGACATGCCATATGTACTTTACATATCTTTTAATTAAGCAAAATTTTCACTAAAATTTATGTTTTTTCAAAATGATTTAATTGTCATTGGTGATTCTTCATTTCATGAATTCTTTCACATTCATTTC
This sequence comes from Sphagnum tenellum, assembly GCA_963921925.1. NCBI lineage: Eukaryota > Viridiplantae > Streptophyta > Sphagnopsida > Sphagnales > Sphagnaceae > Sphagnum > Sphagnum tenellum. The sequence continues at coordinate 5,776,414 of OY998143.1, read as the reverse complement.
ACATTCCTCCAATTAAAAAAATTAGTTAATTTATAAGTATAGTTACTAACTTACTAATTAAACTTATTGCTATCAATTGAATTTATTAGTAAATGATATTGAAAATATTTTAATGTGTGTATAAATATACCATGTAAAAAATATTGGGGATTAATGCGTACTATATATTAATTAAGCCTTGGTTTTTAGAATGAACATGATCTTATTATATAACTAATTCAATTATACTTTTTATCCAACAAAAAATTATATGGAACCTTATATTTTTAGTCTCGTATTTTGTAACTTGTTAAAAAAGGGTGTTTCCCCTAGATCCTCACTCATGCATGTTCCCATACTTGGAGTAAATGGTTCACCTCCCATTTGAAGCTTTTGGTTTTTTTATAAGATATAATTTCTCTTCTTAAATATCACCCTAGAACTTTGACATATCCCCAATGTGGAAATAATCCAACACTATTGTATATTCATGCACATCTTTAGGTCCATTGAAGTCTACATTAACATTAAGGTTGTCCAACATGTTGTTTCTTGTTGGGGTGGTGACATGAACTTCAATTGTTAAGATGCATGAAGAAAAAAATGCCACCCTTACACCATTTCATCATCAATTTCACCATAGGTGTTTCCATGGTATGGTGTACACATTTTGTGCCAAAATTAAAAATACACATTGTATCAAAAGTAATAACATGTAAACTTTCACCCACTTCAAATTCTTTTAGAAATCACATTCAATGAATTTAAGCTTTAAAAATAAGACAAATTATACAAACCATGAATATACACAATTGATTCATAATTATGTCTTTATGTATGTGTGCACCAATGATTCTATAAAGGTTGCTTAAATCACCATATTTGATAGCAATATACCATTTTTCATTAAATTTACAATTAAGATTCAAACTACAAATTTAATTGAAAAACATTTGCAACCTAAGAAAATTATAATCATCGATATTATAATAACATAATGTATTACCAAACATGTATGTATCATCTAATCTAAACTTCATAACTTTAAAACCAAAAACAAACCTTTTTATGTGGAAGATTATTCATTAGGATTGTTTCTTTGTATGTGCAAAGTTCCATGGACAAATTCTATTAAAACTAGTATTTTTTAATGTTTTTGTTACATTGTAATGTTTGTTACACATCCTTGCAATTTAAAAATGTACTTCATTGACAATTGAATTGTTCATATGTGCAGGAATTTCATAACATTATGAGATTTTAGGATGTCATCCACCTTTGATTACACATTTCCACCAAAAAAATCTTATCCAAACATTTACATAAACACATATAAAATGTGTTACAATGAAAACTATTAAATTGCTACCATTTTTTGTCTACATTGTACCATGAAAACATTCCATGTTACTTGGTTCTTATATCATCATGTTCATTAGGCATCTAGATTTCAACTCAAATCATTTACATTTGATTGGCAATACCAACATAATGGGTGCAAATAGGATAATAGGAATCAACCCTACCACTTTGGATGATCACTTCAAAAGTAGTAAATGGATACCGACATAATGGGTGCAAATAGGATAATAGGAACCAACCCTACCACATTGGGTGATCACTTAAAAAATAGTGGGGGGATACCAACATAATGGGTGCAAATAGGATAGTAGGAACCAACCCTACCACTTTGGGTGATCATTTAAAAAATAGTGAGATTGCTTGCTAATATGATGTGGGCAATTGCAATTGGTTATAAGACTTGGCAATGGATAAAAAATTCATGATTTTTACAATGGCAAAAAAATTTAATTTTTTTCATGTTATTTTACATGATTATGTCCATTTGAAAGCGTCTTAATTTTTTTTAAAAATGAAAAAGAATAGTGAAAACATTGGTTACAATGTTTTTTGAAAGCTTTTGAGTAATCCAAGTTATTTTAATGATCTCATATTTTATTCTAAACATTGTCATGTATACACATTGAAAATTTGCAACAGTGATAAATCCCCATCATGTAAGCTTGATGATATGTGACAAAGGTGAATGGGTTATTGTATAAATAACATTTGAAATAAGCTACAATGTCCCATCTTACAACATGACATTCCCTTTCACAAGAGCTATATTTTGAGTTGACAAATTCATTGTTGTCACTTATATGTGCCACTACAAACTCTCTTCCCTCATCATCCACATGCAAGTAATAGCCTATAATAGCTTAGTGTATTTTAACTATTCTAGCCTAGGTATATAGATAAATAACTTAGTCCAAAACATCCATAAGATCCACAATGTCATTCAAAATCAATGGCAAATAAGTTAAAATAAAACAATAAAATTAAGGAAGTGATAGAAAGAAGAATGATGATAATTGAGTTTGATAAGGCAAAAAAATCTTGATACTATATCATGAAAGATGATAGGTAAAGGGATAATTTCAAAGATGTGTACCTTATTGAAAACTTTGGCACTATTGTAAAAGTGTTAACAATATCTATGGATCAGCGAAACAAGTTATTGTGAATTGCAACTTGGTTGCACTCAATAATGTTGTGTTAGTTTTCTTAAAACATCTCTACTGCACAACAATAAAATGGCATGTACACTACTTTTTGCTTGAAGTTAACAATCAAATATTCCCTTCGCCTCAGTGAATAGGTATACACATGATATTTTGATCACCAATTGTGCCATCAAAAGGACTTGACTGCTTTGATCCGTGAATGATAATGCTTTGTCTCGGTGGTGAGGTTTAAATAATCTTTCATTTTATACAATGCACTTTTTTATGTTTATGGGTGAGGAAGGGGAAACAAAACAATTTAATGTGAAACCCATTTTATTGCTATGCCATGGAGATGTTTCTAGTAACTATCACCTGTAAGGAGTGCATTTAATCCTTGTCTCCTCTAGGGTCACTTATCATAAAGGAGGTGTTGTTACTTTCAATGGTTAATATGTCATTCATTTCATTATTATTTTTTTCAAAAGCTTTAACTTATTAAAGTTATTTGCAAACATAGTAAAACCGAGGAGCAAAACCTCGGGTTTCACTGAAACTAAAAATGACATTCCAAATTCAAGATGCAAATGTGGCAAAGGAAAACAATAGAAGAAAAAAATCAAATTTCCTCCTCAACCCTAAATAATTTGAGTTTTGTCCTTTTTTTGGTGTTTTGCATGTGTCTATGTTTTACCTAGGGGCCTACTTATGTTTTGGGATAATTGAGGGGAAATTTAAGGGATTACCTATACAAAGTTCACATTAGGGGTTAGCTATGGATTTCTAAAACAAGGGATGTCAAGTGGTTATTTAGGGTGTTATTTAGCCCAACTATTTGAGGAGACACCTAGGGGCCTATTGAAGTTGTGAGATAACTAAAGGTTATATAGGGGATTATATATAGCTTATTGTGAAGCTAGATAAGGATTTTTTGGGATGGGGGTACTTAGAAGACATTTAGGGGCCTACTTAAGTCTCTCTAAATCTTATTCATAGGGCAAGAGGGGGCGACATAAAACCTACATAGAGGATTACTTAAAGCAATGCCTAAGGGCCTACCTAAGTTATGGGCTACATAATGGTTATTTAGGGGCCTACATTGATCTCACCTATGGGGATAATTAGGGATTTTTAAAGTTAGAGGATACCTAGGGGTTAGTTAGAGAGCTATTTAAAGTTAATTCATAGTGCTAAAAAATATATTTAAAGCCTACGTAGGAGTTTATCTATGGACTACCTAAGGGCCTACCTAAGGTTGATTCATAAACCTTATGTAGTTTTAAAAATAGTTTTTAAGTATCCCCTAAATTAGGTAGGTTGCTATATAACCCCAATGTAGCACCTTACGTAATTCTTATGCAACCCCTATGTAAGTTTTTGAGAACCCTTAACCTAAGCAAGTCCTTAAATAACTTTTAGGTAATCCTCAAGTAGTCCACTAGGTTATTTAAGTAGCCTCCCTAAATAACTTCTAGGTATCCTCTAATTTTAAAATTTTGTATAACCCCTTAAATTAACTATATGTAGTTTCTTAAAAAAGCTCTAAGTATTCCTTAATCTAAGTAGGTCCCTAAGTAATCTTTGGGTAGGCCCTATGTAACCTCCATATAAGCTTTTCATTGCCCTTGCTTTATGTAGATAGAGTAGATGAGTAAGTAGGCAAGTAAGTATCCTATGGATAAATAAATATGTACTCCATGAGTAAGGAGAAAATCCATAGATAAACAAATAGTTAGACCATAGGTAGGTAGGAAGGTAGATAGGGGCTAACATAGTTAACCATTACCTAAGTAGTCTCTTAATCTTATGACCATAACCTAGATAAACAACACGCTTATTTAAGAAAAATCTATGATAGTCATTTTGGGGAGTTCATCCTTAGTTTTGAGGAATGATCCTGTTTTAGTGAAATTTATGAATAGCTCAAAAGGGAGATGATAAGTAAAGCAAGGACAAGAGTAAGGATTACTTTAAGAATAACTACTACATTATATAATCCATGAATACTTGAAGAAATAAACAATACAATATTTTATGTGCACATAGTTTGTAATGAACTACAACAGCAAAGTTGGATTCTTTTCTGCAGTTTAATTTAAGAACTTAGAAATCTTGAATACTTTCCTCTTGCTAGGTAATTAGTAAAGTTACCCTAAGGGGGCCCTATTTAAGGACCGCATTAAGGTCCTTACCCCAAGCCTAGTAACGTAAGCCCTACTTAGGGTTCCCCGGCTTGTTCCTTTTCCTCGTTACGTACGACCTACTACGCATGCAAGGGATTGGATTCTCGAGGTCGTTGTTTTCCTTGCATACTCTGCGCGGGGGCACAACTCGGGGGCGCGCGCACGTACACACGGAGAGAGCCACGGACAGAGCGCAAGGGGAAAGCAGGAGCAATCTAAGTATGGCGAGAATAAGACCAGTTTTCTGTGGCAACTTCGAGTACGATGCACGCCAGTCGGAGATCGAGCGCATGTTCACCAGCTACGGGAAGGTGGACCGTGTGGACATGAAGACAGGCACGTTTCTTTTCTCTCTCTCTCTCTGGTCTTACTTTTGTGCATCGGCTGGTTTTCGACTTTCTTTCTCTCTTCTTATTTAGTTTTCGTATGATATGATGCCATCGTTTTTTTGGGAAAGGTCATGTGTGTCTAGGGTATATTTTTCGTGTCGTTTTCTGTCGCCGTAAGAGATTCTCGTCAAGAGATTTGCAACGCTGAAATGGCATTTTGCACTCTTTTTTTTTTTTTTTCAATGTGTGTTTTTGTCCTTTTCGATCTTATTTTCCCTTCTTCCTCTAGATGCTAGTTGGATGTGGAGTGTATCTGTTTTAGAATCTTCGTTACGGGATTACTGAAACAGGAGCAAGGCGGCATATCAACTAGGATAGGCTTTGGAAAGGTGTCTACTGTCTTATTGACCTGTTTTCTGTCTGCATAAGGCCACATTGTGTGACAACACAACCGGTAAACAATTCAAGTCAGGGTTAGAAGTGTTTGAAGATCATGTTTTGTTTGTGAAAAAGCTGATGGATCCAGAGGTAGGATTCCTTTTAGGAAGTAGAGTGGTGCAAGCTGAAGGTGAGGAAATGTTCATGGGATGGTCTCTCCTCAGTGCTGCTTTGGTTCGGAAGTCTCAATGCTCTAGAACATGCTTTCTTTTCCAAGTGTCTGTTGAGTTTTTTGCTAGGTACTGATGGACATAGGTTTTTTACTTTTGTGGAGCAGAAGTAGCTAGCATTAGAATATGTTGTACACTATACTCAAGAATTGGTGTGGCACCGCAGGCATAACATAAAAGAGTGTGGCAACTCTCATGCTGTCATATTGGCCAATGCCTCCTCTATACATCGCTCTTCCTCCCAAACTCCTGGCTTCATTTTCTACAACTCTGAGGACAGCTCTCATGCTTTCATATTGGCCAATGCATCCTCTCTACGTGGCTCTTCATACCAAACACCTGGCTTCGTTTTCTACAAGTCTGAGAACATCAATTGTCCAACAACAACCTGCTGAAGGCATCTCACATCTTCCCGTTGTCATCAGACCATCAGCCTTTATCATGCCATGTGTGACCATCCTCATCATGGTGCTTGTGGCATCATCCTTGCCATTGACATCATCTTCTCATGTGTGCGTGCAAGGCCTGATCATCTAAATTGTTATCACTGAAGAGAGCTGTCTACCGAGCTTCTGCATTGTTCATGTCAGGAGTCAGGACCTCTGTCTGTCAGCATGCACGGTTCTGTAGATTATTCTCTTGCCCAGACTGAAAGACCAGCAACATCATTGGTGCAAACTTCAGTTGATCTCTTGTCTCATGTCAAGAGTTTACACCTCACTGCCTTGCTAGGACATCATTCTTGACATTCATGCCACATTCTTCCTGACATTTTGCAGCAACACTCAACCTTTGGTCGCCAGGTGTTGTCTACCAAGTTTCCATTTCATTTCGGTCAAATTAATTGATTTTTAGACATTTGAATAAGATCTTTGTTTCTTAACATGAATTGTGGGAGTTATAGCAATGTCATTGTAGGGAATTATTCTAATTCTACATTGATAGGGGTCTTCTGAGTCAAATACTCAGAGAAAAGCCTAACTGTTGGGGTGCTTTTGTCCAAGCTGGCATTGCAACAACAAACTTGCCATCTTTGGAGTTCTTGGTTTCACAGCATGCTTATAGATCTGTTGCAAATGCTTCCATTTTTGAGCAGGTTTTGCATTTGTGTACATGGATGATGAGCGAGATGCAGAGGATGCCATCAAGGGTTTGGACAACATAGAGTTTGGAAGGCAGCGCCGTCGGCTGTGTGTTGAGTGGGCAAAGGTTTGTGGACTTACTCTATTTGTTTAGTGTTAAGCATAATCTCAGCCGAGTCATCTGGGAAAGTTGGTCAAAACTGAATTTGCAAATTAATTTATGAAATTTCGAATTTGCATGGGTTTGTTGTTGTGGAATGATCTACAACTTGCAGGGAGCTGACAAGTCAATGGGTAGTTTGAGCTTGTCAATGCTATTCAACAGTCATGTGTGTCACCTGTGGTGTTTTGTCTTTGACCCTTCGTTACTTCCTCCAGCATCTCCAGGTTTAGCCAATGGTAGATTTTGAAATCCTCTACCAAGCTGAACAGAACTGTTCATTGCAAATTGAACAGCAATAATTAATTGATGCCCCACTGTCAGCGAGAAGGGACAATGGATGTGATTGCTCATGAGTGATGGTTATGTGAAGAAGGATGTGGTAGCAACCTGTTCAGATTGGCATTTTTTGCAGCAAGGTGATGGTGCAGTACGTCGACGGGAAGATGCCCGCAGGAGCATCACGAAGCATAGGCCCACGAAGACATTGTTTGTGGTGAACTTTGATCCTATAGAAACTCGTGTCCGTGATCTAGAGCATCACTTTGAGCCTTATGGGAAGCTGGTGCGCGTTCACATTCACAAGAACTTTGGTTTTGTCCAATATGAGACACAGGAGGAAGCTACAAAAGCCTTGGAGAGCACCAATATGAGGTGAGTCCCTCAACATGGAGTATGTAGGCCTGCATTGCAGCAACTCTGGTTATTGTATGCAATGCTGGATATCCAGTCTATGAATGACAACCTGCATTATTTGAGTATCTTGTGTACTATCCTTTTGTTCTGTTATGCCTTGACTTCATTGCTGGATCTTATCTGAACTTTTTTTCATTGTCATACAGCAAGGTGATGGACAGGGCCATATCTGTTGAATATGCAGCTCGTGAAGATGGTGATCCTCCAATCAGGGGTGGCCGAGGCTTGAGTCCAAGTCGTCATGGAGGTGGAAGAGGAGGTGCAACAAGGGGTAGCCCTGATTATAGTCGGGCACGGAGCCCTCCACGTGGTGGTGGCCGTAATCACAGGTAAATTCTCTCTCAATGAATGGCTACCAACTATAGATACACTCAGAATGGATGTCTGGTGCTGCTTTGAGTGAATGTGCAGCATACCACATGGTACTAATGGCAATTCTTGAGTTTTTCCCTTTAAATTCCCTCTCCATATTGGGTATCGTGCTCTGTTGTGAGTTACCAATGATTGCTTGCTGGTTGTAAAATCCCTTATCCTGTGCAACTTCTCAGTCCTCTGAATGCCAATTAGTAACCTGGGGTTTGCTCTTTTGCAGCCGATCACCACCCCAACGCTATCGGAGCCGCTCTCCTGATTACCGTCCTTACAATGGCCGTTAGCTGCAAGAGCAACCTTCTGTCTTTTGGAGGATTTCCTTCCCTGCTTTCAGCTAAAGCACAAGGACAAGAACAACAATTGATCTGTGAATGTAACACAGTGACCTGTCTGATAGGCATAGTGAAGAAGGGTTCTTAGCAGGTGTATACATATGCCTTCAGATTTTGAAGGCCACATGGACAATTCCAAATGTTTCACTAAAAACCCTTTTAGTGAATACTGGTACTCAGAACCCCTACATTTGGTGTGCACAGCAAGCTTCCTATTGTGTCAATGAGGAGTATGATGGTGGTCAGGACTGGGGAACCATCCTCTGATGATCTAGTGTCCAGGCAGTCTCCCTGAAGTTATGAACTTTATTTGAAAGGAATGTGTTATATAAATACTTTTCCAGATCATGAACTTGATTGTGATGAAGAATTTGTGATCCTTGTTACCTGCTTGTCATGTGAGCCACAAGATGATTGCTTTGCCACTGTGATACTTGATGTGTAGGAATCCCATATAACTGTTTGACTTGTTCCATGTATGCTACTGTTATGAAGTTGCCTTTGCTAGCAAATTACATCTGGCTTCAATTGGCTATTACAATTGAGGTGCTAGACTCTGCCATCAACTCTGCTATCAAACAGTATTTTTAAAGTAGGGGGCATAAGAGACTTGTCACTGCATACGTTCAAAACAATTCCAGATGTTAGAACAGTTGTATTTGCAAAGATCCATGGTAAACTCTGTCTTGAGAATGTAAGGTAACAGTTCTGAAATTGGCAAGTAGGATGAACAGGTGATTGGTTGCAGCTTGGCAGGAGATCACTACACTTTGTTGTGGCTCCAAAGGCCTCAATGCATGAAGTTCTAGATTGGGAAAGGCTATTCAGGTTGGTGCCTGTCTTACATCTGGAATTTTGGAATATAATGGCCAAGTAATCATCAACTAAATCTATACTGTGCATAGAGTTGAGAGTTGAGATATGTTTCTGTCGCAACCTGTAATGCATATCCAATTGTACTGGAGTTCATACATTAAGCTGCACCAGTGCCTGTGTCTTTATAATGCTTGTTTCAGTGCTGCCAAGGATCAAAGCTTGGCTGTTGTGGTTGAATTCAATTTTTCTAGTACTGCATGGCTGAGGCTCATGATGTGTGTGCATGAAAACAAGCTAACATGTATTGAGATGAGCAGATTGTAGGGAAGATTTTGCCTGCAACTTGAGGAAATTTAGGGCAAACCTAGACTCAGGTTGATAGGTAGAAAAATTCAGTAGTGCACCTTGTGGAATAAAGAACAGGTTGAAGTGTCGAGTTTGTGGTCCTCAGCTAAATCTTTCTCACTTTTGGGCTTTCAACTGCTAATCTTAGATAAATTCTGAAGACATTTCATAGCTCTTCATCTGGTTTCTGTACCAGATTATGAAGCTTAAGTGGGGTTTAAGGGAGTGCTAAAGGAGCTCATCAACAAGGATGGAGATGATGAAAAGGGCTTGCAGATGGTTGATCACCCATGCATATTTCATTGCAAGCTCCTGGAAAACAGCTTCTTTGAAGCAATTCCAGGAGTTGCACAATTGAATTAGTTTAATTTGTATGAGCATGCCTAGCAACAGGCCATGCTTTACAATTTTACTCTACCTTGTGTAAATTGTTCTCTCCTCTTCACTCTGTCTTTCCCTCATCAGTGCCTGTATGTACAGAGAGAAGCTAAATTGCAATCTCTCTCTCTCTCTCTCTGTGATTTCTGTCACTGAAATCTGTGCAGTGTCTTAGCTAGCCTGTGAGATTGCACAGGCCATGCCATGAAGCCAGGAAGCACCCATTATTAAGGAGCAGAAACCTGAACCCAGATGGATGGACCAGGAATGCCCTGATTGACAGCAAAGAGCATGTAGTAAGCAGGTGGGGCTAGTTGGGGAGTAGTGGGAGCTGTGGCAGTAATGGTGTAGGTGTTGTTTGCTACTGGTACATAAGCAGTGGTAGCTAAGTTGAGGAGACGCTGACCCTGACTGAAAGAGTGGGTCACAAATGGAGCACTCACTAGGTTGAGCTCAATCCAAGCTACTGGGGTTAATGGGACTGTGAATGTGATGGTGAAGTTTGTGTTGTAGAAGATTTGTGCAGGTGATGCAGTGATGGTGCATCTCAAAAGATCCTGAGCAGGTGCAAGGTAAGGAGGTGAGAAGGCATCAAGCCTCAGCTCTGTTGGAAACTCTCCACTAAATGTATAGAATTGGTGTGTATTGCTCCCTGCACAAAGAATTCGACCATCCTGCAAACTCATGAAACAGTCAATAACTGCACCATGTTTCTTAGTTAGATCATAGACAACTGCCTGGCCAATCTCACCCAATGAGGATGTCAGTCAGGTAAAGGCTATCCTTCAAGACAATGTTTTCTAGAGATTTTGCGAGGTTCATTATGGTGATCCAGCATTGACACAATCTGAACCCTGCATGATGTGCATAGGGGTTTGATCAGATACTCACAGGAAGGAGATTGGCTGTTGAGTGATACACACGAGGAATGGTTGTGGGTGCCAATGGCGCAAACCGCAATCCTGGGGCAGCATTAGAACTGTATAACACGGGGTTGAGTGCAGCGTTGGTTGCATGACCCCATCCCTGTGAACCTACAGTACAGTTTGTCTTGAAGTGTGAGTTCCAGAAACCTTTCGGAGGTGTAAGATCTAGGCAACTTTGTTGTTACAAATCTCAACTCCCAGGAGTCGGAGGCTGGGTATGTCTTATGATTGCAATGACTCAATGCGAGTATAAGATTCTTGCAGAAACCCAGCTGGATTTGAATCCACAACTACTACTACCTAAATGGCTGTGAGCCCTAGCCCTCTTTCCTTTAGTCTTGATGCTGAGAACTTCAATAGATGTCTTGAGGAAAGAGAAGAGATAGGGAGATGGTACAAATCTAGACTCCCGGGAATCTGGAAACTGGGTATGTCTTACCGTTGTGATGACTCAATGTGAGCCAAAGATTCTTGCAGAACCCAGCTGGATTTGAATCCACAACTAATACCCAAATGGCTGTGAGCGCTAACCCTCATTCCTTTAGTCTTGATGTCGAGAACCTCAATAAATTTCTTGGGGAAAGAGAGGAGATAAGGAGATGCATGATCTATGTGCTCCAGGTTTTCTTAACAATGCATGGGAAATGTAATATGTACCTGCTTGGGCGCCATTGATGATGAGGATGTCTTGGGAAGGAAGAAGGATCATGTCACCCATGCACCGCGGCATCGGCATTGTCTCCATGGCCCAAGCTGGAGAAGGATCAGTCACAGTGATCCGACCACAGGTAGTAGAACAGGGCGCGGTGGTGGTCGAATTCTGGAAAGCACCGTACTGAGCCCCTCCGCACACCAACACCTCCACTACTGAGAACTGGTTTGAAGCCAGCAAGGGCAGCATCACGGCCGAGCCAGCTGATGGGTAGTTTCGAGGCTCTCCTGGGATGGTGGGGAAAGTCGACACGACAGTGCTAGTGAGGTAATTGTAGATGATCGAGTCCCTGTTTGCAAAGATGTAGAGGGTGCCATCAGGCAGAAGAAAAACGTAAGGGTACAGATTGTCTTCTTCAATGTCATCTGTTGCGCTCAAGAATGGGAGTGCAATTTGCCCTTGTCCATTAGGCGGTAAGTATTCATATGTGAAGACTGCTCGCCCGCCGATGATGATTTGTGTCCCATCCGGCAGTAACTGGTTTGTTGCATACCAGCGACCTACTTGCAATTGCGTTGTTGTCGACTCTACCCAGTCGCAAGTTCCGTCAGCGGGACACGGTGAAAAAGTCCTGCAGCAGACGATCAAGAAAGTCAAGTGAGGTCTCTCATTCATGAGCAACAAGTTCTTCCTTCGTAGATCGACTGAATCTGGTTAAAACTGTTCAAGTCCTCAGGGTCGAATCCGGTGAAGTTCTTGTCTAAGTCGAGAATATTGTTGAGTGGAAACTCCGTCCAGATTGGACATGGTCCAAGATGCTGTACTTGCTCTTTGACAAGCAGTTGTCTGTCGAGCTACATAAAGGAGCGGAGTCCTCAAGGACGACCTAGTGATCCTGAGAATCCACAAAAATTCCAATGATTCAACTAGATACGATTCAGGCCAGCTTCATCATGTAGTCGGAATATTCTGATACCACATGATGGCGGACTTCGAATTACGCACCTGACTACTTTGGTTCCGTCGAAGTCTCCACCCGTCTGGATGAGGGTGCCATCAGGAGCGAACTGTCCCGAGGAGCACCATGTGTCTGTGAGGATAGTGAGAGGCCGCACCGTGTTGGTGGCTGGATCGAAGAGCACTGAGTGCGCAGTGCAGTCGTGCTTTAGGGTGAGGTCGTTAGGGTCGTTTCTGCAGGCACCATCTGAACATGACCGACCAGGTACGTTTCATTATCAAAAAAACCCACCGCTCAGTTTCCCCAAGGTTCTTGAATGCTGAAACCGATAGAGGCAAAATCCGCGATACATAGTAGACCCACAAAATCTGGTAGGCTTTTTCGGCCAAATAGCTAGAGACACAAATGCTCACTGATGGCTCTTGTAATGATTCCCAATGCAATGCACGACCTCAGGTAATTTCCCCTCAAGAGAGACATGTCGTAGTGTTACTCTTTCAGGATGGTTGTTAGCTCTGAACATGGATTGCGTTCGAATCTTTACAAGATCATCTCAAGTGAGGGCAGTTACGATTGTCGATCGACTACTAAGATAATGTTGAAAAATGTGTGTTATACTAAGTTGTTTCTAACGTATCAATCTAGCATTTGAATAAGCTTGAATGTAATCCAATAAATATAAATCGTATATATCTTGTGTTCTCAAATGTTATAACGATTTGAAGAACTCATTGGAGAGATCAATGAAATGACCTGAAAATCTGAACAAGTACTTATGCCAGCCCAAGACAATCTGAGCTTTGGGGTTTATGAAGTACCTACTTGCCAATGGGATTTGGGACGCTCCGATATCTGTTCTGTCCAGCAGCACGACTGTGTTGTAGTGCGTGACCGCTGTGTGCATCGATGCAATTCCGGCGTTTTGCAGCAGAATCTCCCAGGTACCAGGTAACCCAGTTTGGCCATTCACTCCTGAGCCCACTAAACATATGAGGAATGCGGCCAAAGCCGCGACTACTAGTGCCAGTTCTGGTACGCGTATGCTGATCCGCCTACAACTCGATCTCCTCAGCTGTTGAACTGACGCTGATCTAATCATCTGCAAGTGCTTATAGCGTGCATCATCAGATTCTTCTTCTCTTCTGATCCTAGTCCTACTGGTGTGGCAAGCTCCACAAATCCTCATCTAGTGTTCAAAGGGGATTCGAGCTCCCAGTCAAAGAGAAAAAGCTTCTACAAACGTGATCAGCAAGCTGCTGTTCAGACGAATTTAACAGTGGGTTCATAACACTAGCTGCATCGGAGACTACAAAATGCAAGCCGACTCAACACATGGAGACTCGGCAACAATCAGCTACAGAGAGTATAATATGTAACCAGCTCAAAAACCACATGTTGATGAGATAACTTTCTTCTAAATCGTTGCGAAATCAGAGATAAGAGTACGAGTTTTGAAATCAAGTTTGCAAAGCAGCTTGTAGAGCTGGGAAAGCAAAAAAACAAATCTCCAAGCTGCTCGTGATGATACTAGTGATCATACTAAGCTAAAAGAAGCAAGCAGCAGCAGGGGGGAAGAAAAAAAAACCGCAGCTGCAAAGGTGCTTATTATCTATTAGAAGTCTATAACTCTGCATCTAGCTATGTTGCAGTAAGTACTCCCCTCGCGATGAGCTTGCTTTCGTCAGATACTGAGAGATGCTGCTGCAGCCAAACCAACAAAACAAGGACAACGACAACAAGAGAAATTGATGATGGAGTATTGGGAGGGGGAGAGAGCAGGTGCGGGAGAAAGAGACAATCCATGGATCAAAACTTTTCCGGAAAAAAAAAAAACCACACACACACACACACACACAACACAAATCTGTTGCAAAATTCTAAAAATGGATTTCCGCGACAGACAGCTGCACGTTCTTGGAAAGCAGCTGAAAGAAAGCTGCAGAAACGGTAAAACAAAACGCCCGGCGCCCACTCTCTCGCCACCACATTGAACAGCCCTGACTCGGCCAACGCATGCACACGCAGTGAAGCGAATCACTCAATTCTTCTGCGCCTTACTTACTCACAACAGAATTCTATATATTTGTTTCCTTACTTGGGGACTTTTCTACTTATGAGTATACTGTCAGAGTGAACCAGCATCCACCAGCTCATGACCATGCAGGTTACATGGATGGTGTGTGGACTGGAAACTTTTTTCATTCTATTCCTGTCCCATAGATCACCAAGTTCATCACCTATGTACTAACTACTAACCATCCACATGCATCTATCTATCTACCTACCTATCTTAAGCACCCCTACAATTCACAATACCTTGCATTTTCTTGCTGGTTATCGGAATGGTTAACCATTCCTTGCGAGAATTGAGGTGTTTTCTTTTCATCCATGTAGAGAGCAATTGTGAAATCTTCATCCAAGTGGTGGTGGGTTGTGGCTAGTGAGAGCCCAAGGTGGTACTTTGTGCTAAACTATTAGGTTACTAGTGGAAGGTTATGGGTTGTAACTTGTGACCTGGTAGCCAATTGAAGCATTGAGACTCTCACAAGGGATAGTTAACCATTACTAACTACTACTAACCATCTACCTACCTTCCTAAATAGTGACCACTTACATCCGCTACCTTCTTACCTATGCTACTTACTCATGACTTTCATGGGTAGGTACTTTATCTAGGTGTAGTTAAGGAGAAGGTTGGAGGGTTCACAGGATAGTAAAAAATGTTATCTTACTTCCTTTACTTGGGACTTTTTTCAATTGTACACATGTTCACATCTTCACCTCAAAGAAGTGCAAGTTATTTTACTTCCTTTTACCCAGGACTTGTCTACTTTATACACCTGTTTACAACTTCACCTAAAGGGAGTGCAAGTAAATTTACTTCCTTACATGGTAATCTTACCTTTTTAGGTTTCCTTCTAAGTTGGAGGGCACCTTAAAAAGGGGAGATTCCCTCTACTTTGAGGTATGCATCGTATGTTTTTAGCAGGGTTCTTACACTTCATAAGGTTGCTTGTCATTTCTTTACATAGGTTGAGGCCCTCAGATGGGGTGTAACCCGATGGAGAATCCACCCTTGGCTCAGCCTCGGGCAGACTCTTTATCTATCTATAAAGGAAGGTAGTTTGTTTTGTTTTGTAGGTATGAGATCCACTGAACCGGGGTGCTTCAGATTGTGTTCTTGGTGTCTCTCAAAGATCTCGACTAGGATGGGTGCATGGGCTTGGTTCCATGGTGTTTGGACTTGTGGTGCAAAAGTTCTTGAATATTGAATGATTTTTTCACTGAAAATTAAATTAAATTACAGCTGAAAATTTCAAAGGAATTGGAATGTGACTTTGGTGTTCTTGGAAAGATCTTGATGAACAGGATTTAATGAGATTTATTTGGTAATTTTTGGATTCAGAATGTGGGAGATATTGATTTTTAAGTGGTTTCTGCCGCTGAAAATTCAAATAAATTCCAAAAAACCAGGTTTTGGAAGGAAAAATCAGTTGAGAAAGTGGTAACACTTGAAGGCTTACCATTCAATTCAAGCATGATTTAGTTTCATATTTGGTTGTTCAAAAAATCAATACATCCATTGCAAAATAATGTTCACATCTTGAGTTTCCCTATTTTGTAATGGGCTCACACTTGTGCCAATGGCACAGGCCACACTAGTTCTGGTAATGAACTCATTCATGCACTACCTACCACTTTTTTACTTATCCACCTGTTCCCAATTTTACTGAAGGGATGTCCTCTCATGACACTCCTTTTTGTTTCACCTCTTTTCCTCATCTCCTGTGTTTAAAACTCTTGTCTGATTGTGACACTGATTTGGGCTATACTTGTTAGGCTACCACGTCCTAGCTTTTACGTTCAATCTTATGAGATGGTAAACTACCAAACTTTATTCATATCAGGCAGATGCATAGAGAAACAGAACTAATAGGACACCATGTGGTTCTCCACACAGTAGGTTATATAGTTGTTCACTTGGTATATCCCGCATGTCCTAAGGACACCTTTCAAATTATTTGTTGGTGCATGTTAGAGATTAACTTAAGTCCATGAGTTTAAGTATTATTTCTTGGTACATTGAATCCCTCAAAACAGAATACTTTTTCTTTTAATCCACCAACTGCTGCAAAACTTAAAATATGTATTTTTCTTCTTGCTTAAATGTTTTGATATCAGCCTTTGCTTGATCAAAAGATTCTAGATGAGTATCTGCACTCGAGATGAAACATCTGTATTTTGCTTAACACAGGGAATGAGGAAGAATGCTAACTACTTTAGCTTGAAAGTGTTCTATTCCTACTAACATGTACACTACTTGGTGGGGACAAACAACCCACCAATTGAAGGATATTCAATTTGTACCAGAACTGCACAATCCATAGTTTCATTAGTGAGTCAGCTCATAACATTGAAATCCCCCAAATTGGGTCCCATTGCAAACAAGTTTAGGCAATTGTTCAAATTCCAGACGTGGCCTAGACAATTGCAGCTCTTTCTCGTTTATAATGACATTTAAAGCTCACCACATTCAGTCAAAAATGCATCATAAGTGGTAGTTGATGTTAGTTTGATATGGTTACATAGAAAAAGATTCTCAAAACCTCTTCAAATGGTGACCACAATTTGTTACAAAGATCACATGAACCACAAATCTTAGCTGAAGAATATGAATGGTGAGGTCCAAGCCCACCCAAACCAGGTCCCATCACAAACTAACTGGAGTACTGAGACTCCCTAAAACCTGAATCCTGTAGCAATGTAATTTGGATAGTGAAGACCCCAAGAACCCAAACTTCTAGCTAGGGAATTAGGGCTAAAAAGAGGTGGCCCATAAAAAGTATTGAGATAAAAAGTCAGCCCAAAAGCTTATGTCACTAAAAATACACCAAAAAAAGTTCTACTTGCTTGCTCACCAATTCACAGCAAGAACATTGATAATGATGAGGAACCGCAAATTTTCCCCTTATTTTCCTTTGAAACCCAAAATGTAAAAGTATAAGTAATGGTCCTTCGAGAAATAACATCTCAGGTGTACCTGACCCTGCTGGGGAGTGTTGCAGAACCAACAATGTGCATATACCCTGGCCCCTGATGAGTGATTGGGTTTATGATATGAAGTTTTGAAAGACGTGAGTGAAAGAGAGAGTCCATTCTACCCAATTGCCAGCAGAGGATCATTAAACAACAATGGGGTGGTGATAGGTGAAACCCCAGATTCATGGTTTTGCGTTTTGTTCCTTTCTCATAGATAGAAAATCAATGACTGCACACAATGACGGCGTATTCCCATACTTAGAGCTCATGAGTTTGTTTCACTCTCTAGGATGCTGCAGAGAGTGGGCCCTTCCTTACTTGTCATTACTTATTTCTTATCTGCTCCGTTACGCAAGTCTAACAGTGTGGACCAATTCTCAAAATCCCCCCCCCCCTTCAATCCTTTTCTCTTCCATTGGGCTACTAGGTAATTGTCTAAAGTTGTAGGCACACTTATGTGTGTGTCTCTGGTAATCAACGCCTTTCATGTATTTCCTCCTATATTATGGTCTCACATTGCCAGCAGACGGTTCCTTTAGTGTGGATTTTGCCTTGTCAATTTGGCACTTTATTTCACAGTTATAATAGATCCTGATTAATAACGACTTGTGAAAGTGGTAGGAAGTATTTGATGATGAGAACATCACAACACTTTACCAAAAGTCCTTGGATCTTTATTATTGATAAACCATCCATGCAGAGAATAAGAGTGTATGAGCTGTGAGCTTTATGGAGGGTAAATACCATGGTTGAATTTCATTTATTATCTTTTTGTCAGGTATCAAAGGGAAAAAAATGACACCGCATGGAAATTTAAAATGCCCCAAAGAGGTTTTATGATCTGCAACATGAACTCTAAATACACTAGAAAATCCCAAGGAGCTCTTTACAACCAAAAAGAAACTTGCAATCTGGGTACAGAGAAGAAGAGACATCATTCTAGGGTATTCAATCAGCCCCATTAATATCCATTTTCAAGTTTCTTGTTCAAATGAAGAAGGAAAGTTAAGATGAGCTGAGGAAATCTCCATGCCCATACCAACAAAATGTAAGAAGTTTTCTTGGCAAAAAGTGCATCCCAATTTTCAAGGTGAGATTTGTTTCCAGTGCACTCCAAGCTTCCCACAACCCAAAGTTTATTTGGCTGTCTTCACTTGTGAATTTTGACCTTCACAATACCCCTAGGGTTGTCCATGTCAAAGTCGTAAGCAAGTTAATGAATGATAGACAAAGACGTTGAATATGAAAGGCACCTCAGTGACGGGTTCCTAAGACAAATTGAGCCTCACATGCCGCCCACCTACACAAACTTCTCACAAGCTGTGCCATCCCATGGAGTCAACCCAGCTTCAAATACCAAGGGCTGCTTGTAGCAGAGCTAGACCTTTGAGGGGTTGAGCCTTCAGTGTTGGGAATTGGCTGAACTGGTATTGAGCTTCAAATTTTGGGGGAGGAAATGGTGAGCATTATAACTATCACTTTCTATGTAATTGTGCATCCAAGGGGACTCGCATTACCTCATATCACCTAGTTGAAGACAGATTTGAAGCAATAAAAAATCATTTGAGAAAGTTTTAGGTTCTTCCTATTTCCAAATTTGTAACAATTTTGTAGCTTGTGTGAGTAGGAACGTGGTCAATTTTGCAACGACAACACAATGTGAAACCTAATAACTTTGTGCCAAGTCTTATAGGTAAATATTGACAAATATCAAATCACATAGAATGACATACATATATGGCCTGTCCATGTCCTCTACCCCTACAATGAAATTTGGGTCTGAAATTTTTCATTTTGGGGGATTTCAAAAAACACTTTAGAGGGAGGTTTTTGAGGGAGAAAAAATTTCATCCATGGTAAGAAATCCTGGGACAGTGAAAACTAGGCAGGTCAAGTTTGATCAGTGTACTTTTTGCCTACAATAACAATATGGAATGGCTGCCCCTCCAAGGAGTTATGTTGTGGGCCAAGAGCTCAATCTCAGGTGACAACATAGTAAAGCCCAGACTTCCCTTTTGCATTCCTTTTGATTGGAAGCTCCAAGAGGGCAAAAAGTCACAAAAGCTGATAAGTACTTCAAAGGTCATTGTGACAAATCTGAAATTCTTTTGCTTTTTTTTGGCCTTTTACCTCTCTTGGGTAGTTTTTGCTTCCACTTATGCTCTAATAAAATATGTATTCCAAGTACACCAATACACACACCTTGGGTGAACCAGCACCCCCCTTGGAACCATGGTAAAAATCCCAAAATCCATTTCAATATTTCTAGATATTACAAATATAGCCCTTGCTTGGACTAGATTAGGGTCTCTGAGTTGAAATCTTACATTTTTTGGGCTTAATATGGCCACTAAGAGGCCTCACTCAAAAAGGTGAATGTACCAAAGCCGGTTCACCATGGCCCACAATTACAGCTCAGGTACTTACAGAAAGTCCATGCCGAGGGAATGCACAGTTGACGTGGCAGCTCCAGAGTGGTTAGATCTCAGAAAAGCCAACCATCCCAACAGAAGATTAATCGGCTACCACGTGGCACCCCACGATTGTCGGTTGTAGCCATTGATGTCCTCCTTGTATAATGGGATTTAAAAAAAATTGTTGAAAATAGAGACGGAAACGGTTACTTGCTTATTTTATTAAGGAATTTTTTTTTTGAACTTTTCCCCCCTTCCCAACGACCATGGGGAGTTTTTTTTTATGTTTTTTTGTTTTCGGAGGTATTGTTGCGTGAGTTTGGGCTTGTTTTGCTTTGTGGGACCCTTTCAGTCACCTATCTGTAGATAGCTTTAAATAGCTTTACTTTTTAGCTGTCACCCCTCCGCCCCCACCACCGCAATCCCCATTAAGTAGCCCACAATTATGCGTGTGAAATACGTATCCAGCCACAATTATTGAGTTGGAGAATATTGTCTTATTTTTTTGTAAATGTTAACTTGTTTGGCAATAACCCTAAGAATACTTATAAATGATAGAAAACATTGACTCCCAAAAAGAGTTACAAGATGATAGTGTAAGGTTTCTGTTCGTGGTTCAATATATTTGATCCTAAGTTATGGAATTTTTTTATCCAACAAAATTATGCTTCAGCTGCATGTTGCCCAAAAGAATAGACTAATATAAATGTATTTTGGGTTTGTCCAAAACTTAATTAATTTCCTTTTGTGGTGGGGCAATCAACGATGCCCATTGCAAAAAAAAAAAGAAGAAAAACTTTCGAGGCCCTTACAACTGATTAATCACACATATGGATAATTTAGTTATAATCCAATAGATATATGTTATGTTGGGTTCAGGGTTCCTTAATTTAGGGAACCAGTTGCCCAAGCAATAAACAACATCTTCATGGATGTTGCCCGCCTACCCCAAGCTTTGTATATTTGAACCATATACAGAGCTCTGGCAAAAGGTGAATTTACTCAAGGGACATTGACATGTGGTGTCATTGCATCTAGGGAAGTTCATTTTCTATACATACATCAGCAATAATTGGTGGTCACTCTTTCAAACATTGGACCCAAGGTTTTAGATACATACAAGGTAGGCCCAGCTTGCAAATTGGAAAGACAACATATTACAAATTGGCATTGAAGGGACGGTGGTTTTCTTTTTTGGGAAGGATTTGTGTTTTGATATAACTTCAACTATTCAAGGTGGGAATTTTAAGTGTTTTGCCCAAAAGAAAAATAAAATTTTATACAACATGGTTGTAGCTAGGCACATTATGGCCTGCAAAATGGAGTTTGTGAATGATTGAATTCTCCAACCCCAACCTAATTTCCACAGTAAATTTTGTGAACTTGTAGGAAATGAAATCAAGTGCACAACCGGTTTATTGTGAAAGAAAAAAATTGTCTAGAAAGCATTTGTTGCTCTTCATGTGTAGCATTTTGAACTCGAATACTTGGATTTCATCAAAATATAACAATATATGGGTCATAACCAGGTGGTTCTCACTTTTTCTAAGACTTGCTGAGTGTGGTTCTTGCAATTTCCAAGAACTAGCTTGGTTAGTGTGGCCATGTAATTTTGAATCCATGTTATCATAGGATTTGGCAGATTACTGTGGAGTCTGGTATCCCGGGACAAAATGAAAAAAACAAAATAAAAGTTTGTCATAGGTTTTTACTCTGGGTAATCCCCTAGGGACAAGGTGTTCCTCATTTAAGCACCAACTGGACTTAGACCTACACGTAATGTGGGTGTTACTCATGAACTTTTGAAAGTAGTTCATATTCTAATGAGGAGGGTACATAAGATGGCTGCTCAAATGCAGGGGCTGATAATTGGAGTAAGTCTCTCTGAGAAAATTGGAAGGAATCTCAGAAGAGACATATGTACGTGTGGAAATTGGGATGAATCTCAGAAGATTAAACATATAGCCTATATATGTATATTTATGTTGAACACTATTGTGGAACCATGGTCCTCTGGGAGTTCTATAATTCATCATTTGGAAAAACACTAGCCTGGTGCATTTTCCCAAATCCTGAGATCGGAGGTGAGAGAAGTAACAAATGGGGCAATAATGCTAATCAGTGCACAAGTACAGATGTACCACCTGAGCACCTTGTAAAACAGCAACTCTGTGAAGAAGATTTAGAGTTGCTTTGAACATCACTCAGCAATCAGCATTTAGTCAGCTTGCTTTTTGTTTGCTGGCTATGTGTCAGGTGACAAAAAGAGTCAGTATATAGGAGTAGGTATGTGGTTGTAAGCTTTTCAATAGAACATGGCACTATTCATAAGCATTACAAAGCAAGTGGACCAAAGTGCTTTTGAACCTGAATAAAAGCTTCATTGTAGTCCAACGGCCTTTGCTCCAGGCACAGAAATCACAAGTGAGCAACCCCCCCCAATAGGCACCCAAGCAAAAAATCAAATACATTTATGCAGGAGCTCTTTGTAAATTTTTAATGAAACGATTTGTTCATTTGCAATGTCTGGAGAAAGATCACCCATGATCTGAATAAGCAATTAATTAATGTTACAATCTTGTAGAAAATTGTGTTTTGGTGTTTGGGGGTGTTAGGTTTTCTCCACAAAACTTTCCCATACTCTCATATTTCTAACTATATATCGAAAATCTAAGCAGGGTTTTAACACACTCCCTCACTGTGAATGGATGAATTGAGACGAAGTGGATCTGAGATTGGCACTATATCAACCCAAACATTCCTAGATCCAGAAGAGGAGCTTGACCTTCAAAGGGTTGAGAAACAAAACATTGTAATCCAATCTTGGAGCAACTAGGGCATATCTCCAATAATGATACCTTAAAGGTCCTTATGTGTATATCAAATTCTTGCACTCAACAAGAGACTTTTCAGATTTCCCCTTTCTTGTACCTAGATTGGG
This sequence comes from Sphagnum tenellum, assembly GCA_963921925.1. Classification (NCBI taxonomy): domain Eukaryota; kingdom Viridiplantae; phylum Streptophyta; class Sphagnopsida; order Sphagnales; family Sphagnaceae; genus Sphagnum; species Sphagnum tenellum. The sequence continues at coordinate 5,753,696 of OY998143.1, read as the reverse complement.
TCACTAGGAACTAAAGAATGAGAGGAAGCCAGGGGTGTGGAAACAGGATAAACTGTGTTCTTGGCTCCAGATGTGATAAAATCACTGGAACTTATACAGATTCTGCTAAGGTGCTTTGAAATCAAAGTTGAATGTGACATGAGACTTCATTCTCATGAATCGGCTATTATCAATTTGGATCACCTACAGCCTGATTCTTGAACGAATGTTCTTGTCTGCTGCAGTATGAACTCAACTCCACTGTGGTATTCCTAAAACTTAGCAGATTGGAACTGTAAGAGGCAGGCATACCATCATAACTTCCTCTTGATGAGGATGAATAGCACCTGCCTACAAGGCTGCTATCTCATGTCTCCCTCAACCCACTCTGCTCCTCAAATGATTAATGACCTATCCCCATCAAACTTGATCCCAGTTGCACCACTAGATTCTCCACAACTAACTGCCATGCACCAAATAAAAGGAAAGGACACAAAACACAGGGCTAGTCCAAAGCTTTGCATTAAAATCTGAGATTTTGTGCACTGGCAAGTTGGATTGGTAGATGTCAACATACTGGCCACCAAATCTGAGAACCATTAGCTTGTCCTGATTGCAGGCCGTGGGCTCCATTGAGTTCTGGGCAAAGGTGTGCTCACGGATGCCAAAGCTATGTCACTTGTGGAAGAGGTGGAAAGCAGTTGGGGGCCTCCCACCTAAATGTTTGCATAGCTAAAACCCATCTGCAGAGATGTACTATAGATTGGAAGCATGCTCATGAGTAGCTATGAGCAGGTAGTCTTTGGTACCATGTGCTGATATTGGACCCTTGATCTCCAGTTTTCACTTTGTCCTTGCATGGCATTCAAAGTGCAGTGTGTTACCTGACAGTGCAGCTTAAACAAGGTTCTTCGTCCCTTCAGTGAGACCATAAGCTCTAGAACACCTTGCTGAATCAAATGCAGAAGGAACAACAGTAGAGCTACTGAGGCCTGCACAAGGACTGCTACATACAATTATACTATGCAGATCAAGAGACCCAGCACTAGGTGTTGTCAGAAGCATCAATCACTATGTGTTTAGTGATTGCAGGAAGACCAGAGGGTGACTTGGTGAAATGCCTGCACTGTCTTACAAGTATTTAGTGCAACCTGCCAACTTTGTACATCTCTGGATTTGTTATAGACGTGCTGGAGACCCCTTCCTGAAAATCAGAATTCAAGTCAAGTCCAGAGGAAGAATCCAGCTCTGGCTCATCTTCAGATGAAGGCATTACATGAAGATTTCCTTCACCTGATGAAGGTGAGACAGGTGAGTGAACATATTCTATAGCCAGGGAATAATAATGGTTATCAGCAATGAAGGCTTTCTGTGAATCGTCTCCAAAATGTGATGCACCAGCATTGTTCCATCAGAGTGACCTGTGACAAGTAGGGTTTCCTTTTTATTGCAGCAGTGTGAAGGAGATCATCACAGTGACAGGCTTGATTGACATTGTGGCATAGTCTGCAAGTAAGTCTCTACGTGTCAAGAAGATATAGATTCATCCTGTGACATCACCCACTGCCACATACTGGCTCATGCCTTCATTGCCATCCTGTGGCAGCATGTAAAGACATGATACATCTGCATCAACCTTCATTGCTGAAATGAACTGGAAGTTCTCTGGCCAGGCCATCTTATATTGCCCCACTGGTATGTCCTCATACTCTTGCCTTGAAAACACAGGCTCTTGATTTATTTTGCCAATACCTGGAAGAACACAAATGAAGACTTGCACCTCCTGTCTGGGATTTTGTGGTATGGCTTGAGATCAAATCATGTGGGGGTAGTGTCAGATTAAACTCTCCCTTCTTCCCGAGTTGTCATTATCATAGGACTCATCAGCATTAGCAGTAGTCTTGAGACTACCTGTGACCTACTTTCTGCAGAACCAACAGAGGTCAATGACCATCACTCAATGGCAATAGCTTTGCTGTGTCAGATTCGTCATGTGTCAACTTGTGACTCCCTGTATGATCAACAATGCTTTCATGATCTGATGCTAATGGATTTTCTGGTGCTAATGGATGTTCTGGTGCATCCTCCTTATGGAGATCTCAAGTGTCTGGGCTGATGCTAGCCTTTCCAAAGCAAGCCTGCTGTCATCGTATGACAAGTTCACTGAGCTGTTCAAAGTGATCTGTTTTCTCTTTGAACAGATCACTTTGAACAGCTCAGTGCACTTCTCTTTTAATCCTATTTAATTATCAAGGACACATCCCCCTCCCACTTTCTCATCGGGTTCTGTTTCAGGGCTCATGTGTCATACAGTGCCAAGATTGAAAAAAACATGCATGCCACAGCTCTGAGAAGAACCCAATCTCTTTCCTGTTGTGCCCATCCTTGTGACCCAAGTGCTCTAGGATGATGAGCATGAAGAGTGTCTTCTGAGTCCCCAGTACTGGTTCTCTCTAGCCCAACAGCATGACAGACAAATCAGTCCTTGTGTCATAATTGCATATTGAAGGCTTCACCCAATTCCCCACCTGGTATGGTCACAAAGCTTTGTTGACTGAGATTATGCCATGTTCAAAGAGAAATTAAGTCACAACAAGCCTGGAAAAACAGAACAAACCATGCATGTAGATGAATGGCCTGTGTCCGCCTAAGATTTGATGCTATAATACTTAAGTTTCTGTTTGTCAGAACAGAGTCTTGTTTCAGAAGGAGAGATGCTTAAATACCACTCGAATATGAAATAAATATTGACTCACAGACATGTGTACAACCTTTCAAATCTCACAGCAAGATTTCATGCTAAATGGCCAAAAGATTCTCAGCTCACTGTGGATGACCAGAAGATCCTGACAACTCAAGACCTGTCTCAGTGCCTTACATCACAAGGAGTAGGAACTTGATCAAATTGGCATGCCAACTCATTCACAAACAATCAGCCATTCACCCGGTTTAAGAACAGGACCGGGAATGACGAATCCTCTTGGAACTCAGTGTGTGATTTACAGCAACCTATCAAGCCATGAAACAAAAGACCAGAGTGTCTCTTTTTCAGTAAATTACCTGCTGTGATGATCTGAACGTACAGGGAGTGACCACATTGAGCAAAACCTAGCAATCCACCAAAAGCTGCAGCATCTATTCTTCTGATCTTGAAAGTGTCACATCAAGAAAGGGGAAATAACCTATATCCATATCACTGATACCAAAAACAAGAATTTCCAGAAGCAACATGCTGAAGCTACTATGCAGACCATAACAGCCACAAAATGCATAAGAACATTGAACTATCAGTGTGAAGTAGCATGAAGTAGGGGGCTCAAATGAATTCTGTTCAAGTGCTCAACTTGAGTATGCAGGCCCTGCTCTCCTTTCATCAAACCAACCATTCCTGTCTAGCCTATGCACCCAATACCTCTGTAAACAAAGACGCACTCACCTTCAGTCCACAAAAGAACCAAAGGATTGCACATGATTGACAAGGAGCAATGCATTCAGTACTTTTAGACACTGACAAACACCTCTGCAGTGCAAGAATGGAAACAGAGGATTGAACATGGATCCTTGAAACTCCTTAAAACTAAACAAGTTTTAAGCAAGGTTTCTTGAATGGTTTTATTAATAGTGTTATAATGGTATGTTCCACTTTGGGTGGTTTAAGGTAGGGGGATGTAAGTATCAGTAAAGAAATGTCATCAAATTTGGACTGCATTACCAAATGCACATCACCTCCAGATTACACAACAATTTCCTCCTGCATGAAATTCACAAAAACCAAATACAGTAACAACATTCACGTCAAAGCAGCCATGCCCACCACAATCACAAGCTGACAGTCCGTGACCCCCGTAGCAACTTAAGGATCAGCAACATGCTGTCATCACTTATGAATTGCATGCTCTCCAGGGCATGCAGCTTCCAGATGACAATTAATGAACATCATATCCCTAGAGACAACAAACTGGAAGTGCCCAGGTCAAAATACTGCACACAACCAAAATTGTGCAATCCTATCCAAGATTGGGTGTGAAAATACCTTCACTGCATCTTTTGATATTGAAGTTTTTACTTCTATGTGTTCAGATAGAAGAAGAAGAAGAAGAAGAAGAGGAAACCAGTGAAATGATTGCTCCAATCCCAAAAGAAGACACAAATCCACCTCCAAGTCTAATCCCTGTCTTCGTGACATCTACACAGTGAGCAAGGCAACTTAGACTTTGAGTATCAACTATCTCCTGTTCCACAAATGATCATCAAAGTGCCTGTCAGCCATTTGGTAATCAATTCAACTTCCACTACAAAGCATTGAGTGCAAGGTTTTTTTTGCAAGAGACCATTGTAGCCATCAAATGTTACCATATTCCCAAAAAAATCATGTTGCACATTACATTGCATATTTGTGAAGGTGGTTTCCATTTGTGGTATCCTGAATGAAACATGACAGCTGCAGAATCATCTTTTGCTTATAAGACTATGCAACAAGAAACTGTTTAGGTGATAATATGAGTTGCAAAATGGGAAGCTGGATTTAGGGTATTAGGCAGGTGCCCTCCATTCATCCCATATAGAAGACTTTTCCATGAATCTAGTTGTAACCAAAGAAAATTGCAAAAACCATTTACCACTAATTAGAGGAGCAAATACTCTGGATTGTCTGCAAAGTTGATAGTGTGTCTTCTGACCTGAAATGTTATGGGGTTCCAAAGTCTACAATGCTATCTGTACAAAAGCTGCATCCTTCCTCCTCCAAAATTGAAGCTCCATGTGGATGGGTGGCACATACACATGAGCTAAGCAAGCTGTTGTTGCAATGGGAAGTTACGGACCACCTTCAGAATGTCAGAAAATGTTACAACACCTAGAAGCAAACCTTGGTCATCAATCACCCATACTTGATGAACACGATTCTGCAAAGCCTTTGACATCACTTCTTCAAGTGATGAAGTTAGAGAGCATGTTACAGGAGGTGACACCATTTCCTTGCATTCAAAAGTATTCCTTGCATGGAAGTCTGCTCCTATCCCAAACTGCTGTGCCCCGCTTGCTCTGCCAAAGAGATCAATCATTGAAAATGACGACCAGGCCTGAAGTACTTCAGTTGTGCACCCTCGCAAATCACTCGCTGAAAATTTGCCTACAAGTTTCATTCCACGTCCCTGTTGTTCATCACATTCAATTGTCAAATATCTCCACTTGACCTTACAATTTGTTGGGTCAGAAAAAATGAGACCATTCTTGAGTAGACATGAATAAGAATCAAGACCCTGGAAAGCTCAAAAGTGTGGCTGCCACCAGTGTCTTAATTGAGACAAGTCTGCCTTCACATCACTGTAGATGATTTTGAAAGCAACTGCAGAGCTGTGCTAAGAACTGGTCAACTTTCTTTCAATCTTCAACAGGGCAAACAAAGCATTGTTCTCTTAGCCAAGAAATGGGACATGGATACTCACAATGACAAGCTTAGGAGCGTCAGAGCTGTCAGGTACACCATCCACAATTGCAACAGCTGTGAGAGAGACATTGCGCATGCACTTGACAACATCCATCACCTTCATATTGCAGGGTGCAGCAAGCACACTGGTTTGTACTATGCCCAAGGTGCTTATACTGAGCCCAGTCACAAACTCCAGGTCCTTGGCATGTGTGAGCAGAAACTCCACCATGTCTGTCTGTGTCAGCATGTGATAACCTGGTGATGCTTCCATGAGTTCCACTGGGATTTGGTTTGAATGATGCATCAGGCTCTCCACTGGAACCAAAGCTCGATGAATGCCTTTGCTCATTGGCTCCATAGCCTCATACACCCTGACATTCATGGAAACAGCATTTGTCACAGTACCTGAAAACTAACTAGCCATAACCTCATCAACCTGTTTATAGCATTGCGTCCTCGCCATCTTACTGCAAAATGGTTCTAAGCAAATTATCATCAATTCGACCATCTCCGACGATTCTGCCTCTTTCCACCTACAGGACCTGAAGGACATGAGTTCTTGTTCCCATTAGCATCTTTTCTTCCAGAAGAAAGAAAGTACTCTCCTCCTAACCTAGATTGCGGACGCATAACCACATTGCAAAACGAGAAAGGGACGAGAACGAAGAGCCTTACGAGGCGGTAGGGCTGATAGTCCAGAGACTGAGACCTTCACGCGAGTGACCGATAATAGAGGCGACTGTAGACGACAAACGATCTTCGAAGTCATCCCCTTCCTCCTCGACGACGTGAATGAGGATGTCTAGCACGCTCACCATACCGATGAACTGCTTCCGCACATGTCCAGTGCTCTTGTCCGCTTCCATAATCATGGAACCTCCCGCGCCAACCCAGTGCCCAGGCGGCGCCGCAACGGGTACCGCAAGAATGCTCTTGGCCATCAATGCGTTCAGCGTGTCACCAACCGTGGCACTGTAAGGCACCTCCACCAAGCGCCCCTTACGCTGCACTAACTGCTGCACCTTGGTGTGCTTCAACACCCCCATTTTCTCCTCCACATTCTCCTCCATCGCTACCTCCATACTTTGCGCCGACAATTCACACCCAGTTGCTGCAATCTTGCTCCTCTTCTGGTACCTCTTTTGCTCCTCTATTGCTACAATTTGGTCGTACTTTGTTGCAGAATTTGTGCTTCGATTCTGCACCTTTTCTCACTGAATTTTTCCCCTACTTTAGCTTCAAATTTCTAAATCTATGGCGTACTTTCGGTATCGATTTTGGCGATGGTAAGGAGCTTGAGAAAAGATCCTAGACAGGAGTACACTTGGCTCCGTTTCTTGGCACGAAGACAGTTACTCGATCCTGCCAAGGGGGCGCCTCATCCCAATGGACGAATAGTGCTGAAGTATGGACGAGAGGAGGATGGTGTTATAAAATCATCCATAGAAGTCAAAATTGGTGCAAATGCTAAAAAGAGGGGGGAAAGATGGAAACTTGAAAAAGAGCGTTGAAAAAGGGGAGATGTAGGTATCATGTGGGTTAAAAACAAGTGCAGCAAATTGAGAAAGAGAGCAAAAACCAAGATAGAGGTAGAAAAAAAGAGGAATAATATTGGAAGAAAGGTTTCACATTTCCATTCCTCAAACTCATGCAAATACCGCCTTCAGACTCAACACCCTTTTTGAATTGCCTTTCTAAAAAGTCATTTCCACTAGGTACTTGCGGATTAGCTAGTGCAACCTAAAAAGAGACCAGAATCACTAGTGCATCACACAAAAATTTCCCATATAAATGCCCATTTATTGCAATACAATTTTGTTACTGAATATAGAGGAGCAAGATTGCAATGAAACCTTACCGGAAAACATGATTTTGGCTGATGGAACAATGCAAAGTCCCATCTTCTCAAAGCAAAGAGTATATAAACTTACCAATGTGACGTATCTTCTTATGGTCAGAAGAACATGGAAAGTTCCTCAACTATGGCATCCATCTAAGCAATTACAATATGCAATCTTGAAGGAATTTGAGGATAAAAGTTGACAAAATGGAAACTTTTTCATAAGACTGAAGTTTAGTGAAAGCTTAACAAACCCCAGATTCTGTGTTGCACCTTGGACAGGTTACTTGCTTTCACCTACATGTTCTAAAATCCAAGGCAACAATGCATTTGAATGCTCCCTGGCTGCATTTGAATGCATCTTGCACACTAATGGCATGCCATATGCCCTGGCAAACCCCAAAGTTGTTGGCTTTCAAAACAGCCCTGGATGTGCAGATATAGGTTTGTTTCCTAAAAAACTTTCTAAGTCTGCAGCTCACACATGAAACTTGGGTCACCACTTGCTCTTGCATGTACTTGTAACTGGGACCATTTCCATAGGAGATTATGAGAGTCTTCCTTGGAATGGATACCATGCCTCGTCTTCCTTCAGATCTCATCGTGTGACATGAAGTTGGTGAAAAGAAAGTCATCTCTCCAAATTTTGTGTGGTCCTTACCACACTATGAGTCCCTTCCCATGCACTCACTGCATAACACTAGCTACTATACAATCAACTTGATTCAACTGGAGTCCAAGAAGAAAAATGATGCAAAGTCTGTTGGTGCTGAGCTCACTTCCATTTCTTGATGGTCCAATTGTGTTGTGTCCACACAGATCTATTTCACCACAGTCACAATTTAGACCCATGCACCTCAGGATTAAAGCTCCTCCCATTAGCCAGTATATTTGAATTGATTTAAATCATTGTGCCCAATAAAAGTTCTTTAAGATTTTGTCTATGACTTTGAGTGTTTCTCAGATTTCTACATTTCCACACAGTAATTGCATTGGGCCCTTCAAGCCATTTTCTACTTCACAAATTTAACATTGTCTTCGAACAGAACTTTGACAAAATCAACAGCATATGTTCTGAATGCTATTTTGCACTCTCCAGGATGCTTATCTATTAGCCAGATCATACCTTTTCAAAAAAACATGCACCATTTTTCATGGGACATGGACCAATTTTGGTTTCTCCATAGCTAGTTGAACCAGCCACATGTATGTCTTTGGGCACAAATCCGACCATCAATCCTTCTTGTACCAGAGGCCATCCTTCAGTGACTCAGAACTTAGAACCCACACCTTTCAAAAAGTCTGAGGGAATTAGAAAGTAAGAAAGATGCAGCAAAAGGAGATGAGATCACTTGTTGATGCCAATAGCAATGGGGCTTAGAACCTCGCGTCCCTGATGTCAATTCGATATGTAAGCCAAATTTGGATTGCTACAGCCTAGTAATCTATAGCTCGACAAACATCATCCATACATGAATTCTAGTTCACTCCTCAGGTCAATGGTAAGTTTGTTGCCACTTCCTTAGTGTGCTTGAAGTCCCACCTCAGATTGAAAATTTTAGCTAGTTCATGTATACTAAATCTATTAGATTTGCTCAGATTTCCCATCCACTAAACTACATTGAAAATAGATCTAATAAGATATTTAGAAAAAGCAAACAAGAACTCTGGTGCAGTTGGCCACATCAGTCAGCCTCTTGTCAAACAAAGTGTTTTGTTGTCTAGCACTATGCAACTAGATAATTTGGAACTTCAAAGTTAAAACATTTGGCTGGTAAAATGGGCTATCTCAAGTGTAGGTATCAATGTGATGATGGAAGCTTTATTTGAGGAAGATTTGTAGAACAAGATGTGTTTCTCATTTACCTTGTATGCAAGGTCCAAAAAGAGTGCTTCAACTTCTGCCTCTTCTAGATCTCTTCCTATTCTTATCTTCTTTGGAGATAAACCAAAGTTGGACGATGCATATTTCTCAAAGAACTGCATCTGAGAAATAGGGCTTTTCTTGTCAAAAATAAGCTCTGGTGGTATGCCATACAGAGGTTCTGTCCAAGAAGATACAGCCTTCCCACCTTCAAGTTTCACTTCTTTCTCCAAGTCTGGTTCAAGGCCAGAATGCCAATAGACTGGTAGAACTAGGAAGGTAGGAGATGGGGTGACTAGAAAGGGCAAAAGACAATAATTCCCAATGGGACAGAATTAAACCCACAACCAAGTCTGAAGACCTCGATTGGGATCTCAAATAAATAGGAACGACTGACAAAGCCTCCTCAAACAGGCAGGAAAAGTGGAGAGTACCTTGACTAAGAACACCCTTATCACCATATGTGTATCGCCTAGAAGAAAACATAAAGAACACACTGAGCTCTTAAAGTTCAACCACCACTCTCCAATTGTATGTGATTTCAACAACTTGTCTAAACCTGCAATTTTGTGTAAGTGATGAGGTTATTTGGTGTAGACATGGAGGATAAGTTCTCTAACCTCTTAGTCATGCCTTCCCATTCTAGCAAGACCACCAGTGCTACATATCACATATTTACGGATAGGGATAGAGATGATCTATCTGAATAATCCAAGCTCCAGCCCCAGCTATCTAGAAATGTCAGTCAATTGTCCATAACAGCTCCTTATGACATTATTATGTTCAGCACTGAGGTGATGTGATAGTCCTTGCCAATTCTTGCCTGGATGGCTTAGGTTCAGTTACTACTATCAAAGTCTCTAGATGATCATCATAACACATCATTTCTTCTCTGATTCCATACCTCGCATCCAACCCAACCAAATGAAACTTGTTCCGAGGTATGATCCAAGCTTATGTGCACCCATCCCCTTGCTCAAACAGGCACTTTCTCCACTCAGCACAAGATTCTTCCCCTGCTTTCCCCCCTCCTGCTTCTTACATGTCCATATTGCAAGAAGAACTGTACATTCTCCTCATCCTCTTTGGCATACTTGTATACAATATGCTCAATCCCCTGGAAAATTGTTGATCTTGCTGAATGCACAGTGGAATCAGGTTCTTAGAATCTTCAAAGCTTAATGACCCAGAATGTGATGGAGTATTACCACTGAAATGATATAGAATGCAATGCCAAAATTGAAGCAAAAGCTTTAGGGCAAGGAATATGCAGAGTACCTTGGAAGGGGTTTTGGGACCCAAGCTTGGTCCTGATTTTGGAGATGTCTTGAAGGTGGTGCTCAATTTCATGTCAGCTACATGGGAAAAGCTCTTAGATAACATTGTGCAGGTTAGCACAAATTGGGAAGAAAAGTCTTTCACAGCCTTCCAAAAACCAAATCAACATTCATGGCTCCTCAAGTCTCATTTTTGCTGGTTGCTTGGATGGTTGCTTGGCTTCAACCTACATTCCTGAATTGAGCAAGGGACTGCTAATAACCCTAATTTGGCAAATGTCAACTAGTGCTGAGGAAGAGCCAGGATTACTGCAGTTGTTACCATGACGTAACGCAGGGAACACATGAGAAATAGACAAGCAGTTGGCCATGGCCAAAACAAAAAAGTACAGGAAAAGAGCAATGATGCTAAAACTGGGTTTAGACAGAGACATGGTACCCTCAAAACAACCCATGCTAACATTGTCATGTCAGAAGGAAAATCAGGTGGTAAAAACCGTCTGCAAGGATCGACCATAAAGAAAATCCTGGTACAAACAACAACTTTTCAGGACAAAGCAAAACATAGAACATTGCATAATCAACCGAGCAGTTGGCCATGACCAAAACAATGCAACAAAGGACAAGAAGGACGACACCCACATAGATAGATAGAGGTCAGGTGCGTTCAGGACAGCCCATGCGAAGTATCCGTTCTCATAAGTGAAATCAGGAGGACAGCTTGAGTCTACAAGGATTGACCACATCGAGCCTAGAAACTTTTTGTCCTTGAACTGAGAACTTTTAACCTTAACCCAATGCACAAAAAGGGCAACTGTAAATGCAAATGGAACTAGCTGCAAGAGGGGTAGCATAAGCTTTATAGTTAACTGCAAAGAGAAAGGTATCATTGCACCCAATTCAGAGAAACAAAGTGCTAAAAAGTGTAGCACTGATCGTATACAAGAGCCAAATAGAGAAGAAAAGTGTGGTCCCAAGACTAAGCTTGCCCATATCAAAATAACTATAGAAAACAAAAGAGAAAATAAAATAACCACCGAGCTCCTAAGGTTCAACCACCACTTATTTAAACGTGATGTTTCAGAAAACCTTGAAAAGTTAGTCAGAAAAGAGTCATGGAGAAAATCCCAGGACAAAGGACAACTTTTCAAGAAAAAGCAAAACATGGAACATTGCATAATCAACCAAGCAGTTGGCCATGACCAAAACAATGCAACAAAGGACAAGAAGGATGACACCCACATAGATAGACAGAGACCAGGTGTGTTCAGAACAAGCCATGGGAAGTATCTGTTCACATAAGGGAAATCAGGTGGACAATTTGAGTCTACAAGAATTGACCACATTGAGTCTGTAAGCTTTTTGGCCTTGAACTGATAACTTTTAAGCTGAACCCATGGCACAAAAAGGGCAACTGTGAATGCAAACTCCAAAGAGAAAGGTATCATTGGACCCAATTCAAAGAAATGAAGTATTACAAAGTGTGTGCTTGCCTGGAAACTGAAAAGAATAACCCTGACAGATTCAGAAAAACAAAGTTTTACAAAGAGTAGAACTGCCCCGGTACAGGAATGAAATAGAGAGAAAAAGTGTAGCACCAAGAAAAGGCTTGCCCTCATCGCAACAAATGTGGAGCACACAAGAAACAGTAAAACTCCCGCTGCTCTCCCAAGGTTCAACCACCAATCTAATATAGTATTTGACTTCAACCACTTGTTTAAACTTGAAGTTTCGCAAAACCTTAACATATTAGTAGAAAAAGACTCAAAGAGAAAATCTGAGCACAAAATACAACTTCTTATGACAAAATAAAACATGGAACATTGCAGAATCAACCAAGCAGTTGGCCATGACCAAAACATTAACATACAACACAACAGAAATCCCACACAAGTAGGTAGACACAGGTAAGAATCTGTAACAAGTCTCGATACAGGAGGAAGAACATGGAAATGACGAGTTGTGGAGTTTGGAGGACTTCTTGCCTTCAACAAAGTAACGGCCCACTGGACACAAACCCAAACTGCAAATACTGTTGATGTGAGAGCAAGGCAGAATACCACATACTGTCCAACTGTGTCAAAAGAGAAAAGAACTATAGAAAAACATCTAGAAAGGAAGAGGGCTAGAAAGTCTTGGGTTGCCTGCATAGAGAAAAGAAATGGAGAAGCATAGAGTGCTACAAAGAAGTGTTGGGCTTCCTGTAAAGATAGAAGACTTGTCACAACAAATAGAGAAAACAGCAGAAACCCCACTATCTCAAGGTTGAATGACCTCTCACTGATTGTAGGCTTGGATTTCAGCTCATGAACATCGACACTAATAATGTCAACTTCTTGGTTATCATTCAAGCTTGGACCAGCAAGAAGCTTCCTCCCAATAGGAAACTTTGTGATGAGGAGAACCCTGTGTAAAGCTCTCCTGTACCCCTTCTGGTACATCTCCAGTATTGCTGATGGTCTTGTAGCATCTGGGCATTTTGAAGAGTCCATGTATTGTAATATTTCTGTTATACAAGGGAGAAGAATGCCAGCACTGGTTTGTTGTTCAAAAGCCCTTTGCAACATGATCCTAGCTTCATGGTCACTTCGAGCCACACCTCGTCCAAGAGCGTAGCAGCATCCAAGCTCCACATATGCACAAGAATATCCCTGCTTAATGGCTAGTCGATAAAGCTCAACAGCCTTCTCATGGTTCTGTTCTGTACCAAGTCCATGCTCAAAACAAAGGCCAAGTCTATACTGTGCCTCTAGGTTCTTCTGCTTAGCTGCATCGCTGAACAATTTGAATGCCTTGTCAAAATCTTGCCATTGACTGATCCAGTTGCCAAAATGCTTACCTGCTTTCACCTGCTCTTGAATCCAATCCAATTCCATGCCCTTTATGTGATCTGGCACGTGACCTCCATTGTTACATGCATGGAAGACTGTGAAACTGTACACATGAATAGGCATATTCTCTTTCAAACCCTCCTCAATGCACAAATTTTGACCCAAAAAAGATGACAACTTTTGGGCATCATTCTCAACAATGCACTTTAATGGGGATGGAAATGAATCTCTTAGGATCAACTCCTTGCAGTACACCAACATTTGGCAGATTTGAGGAAATTCAGGCCGTTCTTCAGCCTTTGTGGCCCAACACCTGCCTATGAATGCTGACAGGTACACTGGGCAGTAGGCCTTTGATGGTAAAGCAGGTCTCTTCCCTATGCAAACTTTCTTATAAAGGCCCTTTCGACGTACATCTGAAAATGGTGTCTTCCCAGTGAGCACCTCAAAGAAAACCATGGCAAAGCTATAAACATCCGCTGCTTTGGTGTACTTTGTGTCTTTGTTGTCCTCTTGTTCAAATACTTCGGGTGCCCTCCATGGAGTTGTACCCATGTCCATCGTGGTAAATTGGGAGTTCTCCTTTAATTTTGAAAGGCCAAAGTCTGCAATCTTGACATGCCGAGACCAGGAAAGTTCAAGGTTCTCATCATCCTTCACCACATTTATTAAGACATTCCTTGCCTTAAGATCCCGGTGCATCACATGGCTTTCATGCAAGTAGTTCATGCCGTGTGCTATCTGTAGCATGATATCAACAGCTCCAAGGAGGGGAAGAGGGGGTCTTCCCTCATTCCCTGCCATGCGACTGGCTAAGTAACTTTCAAGGTCCTGCCTCATTAGCTCTAAAACAATTACTTCTTGAGTTTCATTGAAAGTATGCCCAATGAACTGAACCACATTAGGGTGTTGCAACTTTGCCAACAAGTTCACTTCATTCTCAACATCCTTCCTACTTGTGTTCTGGGGACGTCCAAAAACCTTAGCTGCTGCTGTCCCTCCAAGGAATTCGCACTTGAACACTGTTCCAAAGGACCCTTCTCCAAGTCTTTCCTTTCCATGCACATCAACATCGTCAAACTTTATCAAGAATTGGCCATGAATGGATCTCCGTTTCAAGTGTTTTGCTAGATTGTAATCATTATTGGTGTTCCCTGAATCTAAGCAGGCATTTATATGCTGCAATAGGGTCTCCCTGTCCCAATCAGATGCTTGTTGAACACCTGATATTGGCAAGTCTGAATCCATGATGGTTGAGAGATCAGATTTGAATTTACACCCAGCTTCTGCAATTGCAATCTTTAACACCTTAACACAACTGAGAAACTCTTTCAAGTGGATTTCGACCTTCTTTCCCACTGACACAGAATTGGACGAATTAGCCATTGACCTCCACCAATCCTCGTTGGCCCAATCTTTTGCCAACCTCTCACCATAGCACATAAGACGACACAATTCTGCTAGAACTTGTTTGCACGAATCTGGAAATCCTGCATCTAAAACTCTGTCCAAGTTGAGGAGATATTTCTCCAGATCATCCATTGAGTTCATGTATATGTCTGCAAGGAGTTTGCACAGCTGTGGGTTGAATTTGACTTCGCAACACTGTTGCACCAAGTTGCTCACTATTTCCTTGCATCGGATGTACAGACTCGTCATGTTGGAACAGAGAGAATAGATGCACCCTGCCAAGACAATCACATTCTTACATCATTCAGAGCCTAATTTCCAAAAATCATTTGGACAGATGTTTCCCACATAACAAAGCCCAGTCCCAGAGAGTGGCCACACAGTTGCAAGTATGGTTCCTAGAGGAAGAAGGATCTATCAGGAAGGGTGTGTCTAAGTTCTGATAGCACAAATGCAGACCCTCTGCCGTTTGCAGTCAAAACCTTCGTGATTATTGCTAGACCTGCACTCTAGGTAGATAATCTTCCTATCTTCAGACCATCTCTCAACGAAAGAGCTAGAAACCTTCCAATCCAGTACTCAGACTGGTATGCACCTACTGCATGGTTGTCCAGAGCAACCTTAATGTTGCTGGAGATCTATTACAAATCTTGGAAGTGAGACAAAAAAGGACAAGCAAAAAACAATCATTGTGAGAACTCCTAAGCATGGCTGTTGTTTACCTGTGATGCCTTACACAATCCCCACCCACAAAGAAGGACAATAAAATGCAGAAAGATAGTGATTGAGTCCAGATCCGAAGAAGAAAAGAGCTCCAATCACAGGCCAAAAGAGTTGCAGCTCCAATCCCTGTGTCTTCTTTCCAGATTTGTGCACCTTCAGGTTAAGCAAGGATCCTGTTAACCAGGAGAACTGAAAACAATATTCTCCTTTTGCCTTCAACTCCTCGATCTGCTTGTGAAAAACTTGCAAGCAGTTATTATAATTGTTAGCAGTGTCACTTGAATCTCGATAAAAAGTTCTTCAACAAGCTTTCATGGCATTTCTTCCACAATAAGTGCATACTGGCAGAAAGCAAAACAATACTAACTGTACCTGCCAAAGCTGGTTTTTGTCCACATCTAATGAGATCTGTGGAAGCAGAGAATGGCCAAATTGAAATAGTTCAAGCAAACTTGGCGCGTGGTGCCTTTAATGTTCTGGAACCTGCATACAACCTCTAGCCATTTTGCCATTACTGGACGGAACCAAATATTTCCACATCATGAATCTATGTGCAATTTTCTCTCTCTACTCTGCCCTTTGTCTGGCGAGCAGGCAGTGACCAGCTTATTAAGTGAAGTCTATCAGCAACGATAGAAACACTCACCAGGGCATCGTCTTTTCACGTTCCACAGCAGCCTGCAACTGACTCAACAGCTCCTCCTCTAGCGGATGCTACTACGCCCGTAGTACTGGACTGTCAAGGTGCCCCAGCAGTGAGGAAAAACACAAACCTTGAAATAGACTAGATCTTACGCACCTCACACAAAGGCTTGGAAACGAAGACGCTAAAACTAGAGCTTCGTTGGAAAAGAAACTACGAAGAGAAGGAAATAAATGAGGAGGGGAGGAGGGGAAAGTGTGGAAACATATTCGTAACCTCACGCGAATGCGCGTGCAGCAGAGCTGATCAGGAAATAAATGAGGAGGGGAGGAGGAGAAAGTGTGGAAATATATTTGTAACCTCACGCGCGAATGCGCGTGCAGCCGAGCTGATCAGGAAATAAATGAGAGGAGGAGGAGGAGAATGTGTGGAGATATATTTGTAACCTCACGCGCACCTTAACCGCCGAGCTGATCAGGCAACGTGGGTCGCCACGGCCAGAGTAATAAGGCCCGCTTTACACTAGGAGACAAGGCCAACGCTCAACCCGAATCAGGTATTCCTATTGGTGGAAAAGTTGAAATTCGCCCCCCGGGGCTTCACACCAGGAGTCAAGGCTGAAATAAAAAAACTATTTTCAATCTGCTCCAATCGTATATATAAACTAGTGGGTGCCCGTGGCCTTTGGCCACTGTGAAGTCCCCCGTGGGTGCCCGTCACGGTCACTGGGAAGTCCCCCTCATCCTCCACAACATTTGCCAAAGCATAAAGGATAAAAGTGAGGTGCTTATATACAGAACATCTTGAGGAACGCATTGTGAACTTGGGGAACATATTGGGAACCCATTAGGCACTTAGAGAGAACATCGTGAGAACACATTGCGAAACAGGGAAAAATGGAAAAAAAATCCTTCTCGCCCCCCCAAACTTAAAAGGAATAAAAGCAAGGCACCTTGGGCCTTCCCATTGGTCGAAATTCTATTGTCCGTTCGGCTTCGGCAGACTTGCAGGGACTCTCTCGTGCCCAACCCGCTCGTGCTGGCCACCGTCACAGCCAGCTAGCCCCTCTCCTGTGCCCAGCACGCACAGGACCTGCAGGGACTCTCCCGTGCTTAGCCCGCCCCTGCTGGCCATCGTCACATCTAGTCAACCCCTCTCTCGTTTTTGCCGGGCCGGGCTCGGTCGTTTGTTCGTCCGTGACGGACAAGAAATCCGTCACAAACGGACGAACGTAGTGAATTTATATATAAGATTCATGTAGTGTGCGTGCGTGTGTGCGTGCGTCTATCTCACACGACAATTTTGCATTTTAATTCACCGGCAGAATCGGGGTGTTGCATTTTCTATGGCAGAACCGGTGGCACTGTTGAAGCTACAGTTCTGGCTGTCTGTCTTGCAGGGTAAGGTAAGGCGACATGGGCATGGCAGAGGTAGGGCAGGGCAGGAGTAGGGACAGGGCAGACACCCGCCCGTTGGACAATAGAATTATTTTCATTATAGAACATATTTTAATCTTTTTGAAAAAGAAAATAGAAACAAAATAAATAAATAAATAAATACATAAAAATAGAATAAAATGAAGATAGACAAAATAAGAATAGAAAAATAAAAACACGAAACAAACATAAACCAAATGGAAACAAATGAAACAAGGAAAGGAAAATATAGTAAAATAATTTTAAAAGAAATTTTTTTTCCAAAAATGATTAAACCAAATAAAAAGTAAAAAATAAGAAAAATTAAAACTTATAAAACTTCACAATGGCCGAAGGTCGCGGGCACCCAGGGGGAACTTCACTGTGGCCGCAGGCACCTACTAGTTATTAGTAAATAAAGCTAAACTTTCTGGCCTTGTCTTGGCACTAAGGGTGAAAAAGGAGACCATCGAATTTGGGAAGCCAATTTCCAACCCTTTGGGTAAATGTTCCAGAATTTATTAATATCCTGACATCAATGTTCTAGCATTTTCCTGGTGACTTGGGGCCAAGCAACAAGACAAAAATTGCTCAAAGTTGGGCCCCAAGTTTTTTCAGCCCTGACTCCTTGAGTCCTAGTGTAAAGTGGTCCTAAACCAGCACCCACCAGTGCACCAATCTGGATGGATGGTGAGTAGATGGATGTACCTTTTTCGTCCATTCCTGTCCCTGTGCTAACCACAGTTTGACCTTTTTGGATTTTTCATTTCTTCAGCCCTGTCCTCAGTTTTGTTTTTTTCCTTTGGGCGAAAACTCTAAACCAAAGAAGGGTTTCCCTCATTTTTTAACAATATATATAATTTTTGAGTGCCTAATGACATGTACTATTTCCTGGCATATTACAGGCTCACAAAATTGAATATCAGACTTATTAGGTACCTTTTGGTCTTGACAGGGGTTTTTTTTATTCCCCCTCCCCTCCTCCTCAATTTTGTGGCATCAAAAAATTGGCGATCTTTTCCAAAAAATAAAAATAAAAATAGCTGGGTTGGGTTTTACACTAGAAAAACACATTTCTGCCAAATTTTCTCAATTTTTCGTCGAAAAAATGACAAAAAAATTTCGAACAAAAATCAGTAACCCTTCAGTACAGAACAAAGAAAGAAACCCCCCCCAAAAGATTCCTAAAAAATCATTGAAAATAAACTCAAAATGGGCAGTTACTCACTCGAAAGGAAACAAGATGCGTGTTACAAGGCTGTTGTTCTTGCTGTTGTTGTCGTCTTGTTTGTTTGAGGAAGTTTCAGTGGTATGTATCGGAATGTGGGCTGATTTGGTGGCGTCGAAGTTGTGTTGTTGGTGTTGTTTGCTGCCGCTTTCTTGATTTCATCGTTCATGATTTCATCTCTGAAGTTTTGTTTTGTTTTTTTTTCCTCTCTTCCTGTTGTGTCTTTGTGAAATTTTCACGTGAGTTTTATGAATTTCATGAGTTAAATTTGGAAATCGAGAGTTTTGGTGAAACACACACACACACACACAAGCAACAGCATGATTCGGGGCTTCTATTGCTTCTGTTTCTCCGTGAGGCAGTCAGATCCTGGTTGGGAATTTTGAGAATGTTTTGATATGTATTCCATGCACGTACTAAGTTTTGTTTGCAGTGGTGATTCTGGACTGAAGCATCATGGGTGTTGCGGACAAACTTGCACGTCATGGGGGCAACAACAATGTGCGTCGAATCCTTGAAGCCCATTATTGTCGAGGGTACAAATCTTCATCATTGGTTGTTGCTCTGTCACACCCTAATAATTCTCAAGAACGTAATGCTGATAATTCCCGCTTTGTAAGCCCATGTGGTTCGTTGTGGGCCAGAAGAACATTAAGGACGGAGATGATGATGGGTGAGATAAAGAATGGATCAATGGGAACGTTTGGATGAGCATAAACACTGACTCCTAAACCCTAAACTAACTGCAGCTTGAATGCAGCTGTGATGGTGCCCATGAAGGTATATTAGGATTTATATTGTGCTCAGGATGCCAGATTGGTGTTTACTAGTATATATTGCATCTCAATATTATGCCACGATCTTGAAAGGATTCACCTCCAGAAGTAGAGTGAATTTTGGATACAAAAATTATGGGTGTTATATGTAATAAGGGAGAGGAAAAGTGGAGTGATTCATGCAGGCATTTATTGTAAGCCAGGGAGTGCCATGGCGAAGCTCATCGTTGCCACCCGGGATGCAGAGCTCCTAATTCTTGAGGAACTTTATGAATGGGCGATGGCCAATGGAGTCCCTGGAGTCGAGCTAATATCATCGAAGGGGGTAGAAGAGCTGGAGCCCAATGTGCGGGCATTGCAAGCTTTGCATTCTCCACACACTGGCATCACAGATTATGCCACTGTAGGTCGGTCCTTTCCTGAAGATTTCCTTTCTACAGGCCGTGGTCAAATCCACACAAGGTCAGATCCCTTCACCTTTTTCTTTGCTTATTGACAGTCCTGAAGAATTTATATGCTCCTCATTTCACAACCTTTGCAACCTTCATTTGAACTGTGATTTGCTTAGGAAGGTTGGCAGCTCACAGTTATGAGAATAGGATTGGCAACTAATTAGTAGTTTCTATGTGGATCTGTGCCAGTTTTAAAGTGGTGGGGATATACATGGATGAGGTGAAAGGCCTGACATTGGAGAGTCAATCAGGAGACATTGTGAATGCAAAGTGGCTTATTACATGTGCAGGACTACATGCTGATTATGTGGCTCACATGGCAGGAGGTGCCAAGCGCCCTGTCATCCTGCCATTTCATGGCAACTACAAAGAGCTCAAGCCTGAGTACCGCAACATCATTAAACACAACATTTACCCTACTCCTGACCCAAAGTCTGTACCTCACAGCCTCATTCTCATTCTCACTTCCACCCATTGCACCTTGCAGCTTTTTAGTTGCTGTTTGAGATGGTAGTTCAAGTTTCTTCAGTTGCCATAATTTGTTGTTAGTCCACATCCATGCAGCTGTCTGTAATGTTCTTGTCTGCTGTAGATGGATTGCTTGAACTTCTTGATGGAACCAAGGGCCCATGAGATGTTCTTGAGATGCTTGCCAAAAATGCACCATGCACTTTGTAAGGTGTACTTGTTACTAGGAGTGTTATTCTACCTGCAATGTTGCTGAGTACAGTTGACCATACCGCCAATGTAGTGGAGTATGGTTTACAGTGTAATCCAATTTGCTTTGGAATCTAACCATGTCAGACACTCATACTGGTGTCCAGTGACATATACTGCATAATGAAACACAAAACAAACTTTCAGTCCATTGACAGAGGTTGGGATATCTCATTGTCAATTCTTTTGTACTCTTCACATTATTTGGGGATTCCCCTTCTCTTCTCAAATGGCAACAAAAGTTGCATTCCATGGGGCACCTGAAACCTAATTCCTTTGTCAGAAACTTTCTGCTGGCAATGGGACCCTGGTCCCCCCACAGTGATCAACAGGGCAAAAGTACCTCACAAAAATAGAGCATGATCAAAATCATCTTCATATGCTCTACCCAAATCATCTTCATCATCACTTCTATCCTTCTCCATTGTACACTGATTGCACTTTCGATGAAATCAACAATCAGCTATTAAGGTGTCTCTACCTCTCTGGAGCAAAGCTTCTCTTCAGGTGATCAGTATAGACTCTTTAAACCACTTTTTCCTCACCTACAATAATCTCTCCTCTCCTAAAACCCCTTTCCACTGAAATTTCCTCAATAGAACCTCAATGTCTCTATAGTCCCCTAAACTCAGCATTACTTATGTCTTCTCAAGTATTATCCTATTTGATGCCAAAATTGGATGTAATGTAGCTGCCAAAGTAGAGCAAATGTGATGAACAAAAATGCCCAAAACACTTTTAAATATGGGGTGAAGCTCGACAACATAATTTAAACAAAACCATCTAAATTGAGTCCACTGAATATAGAGAGAGAGAGAGAGAGAGAGAGAGAGATTTTTTACTCATGGTTGGACTTATTTTCAAATTATTTGATTACATACATTCTAGTAAATAAACAACCTTGATAATCAAAAACCCATCATCACTTGCTACATTTTGCTGCACTTCAACACATCACAGAATCCACTCACCACAATACTTATGAACAGATGAAATATCCCAAAAGATCAATGAGCCCACTTTCTCTCTTTTTTGGTGTTCTTTCAGTCGATTGTCTGAATACTGGTCTTTAAATGTCATCCCACCATGAGTCCCAGGCAAGCCAAATGAATGAGAGTTTTATTTTAAAACATGTTTCCTATCAAGTGTACCAATGATCTCAAGCTCATATGCTAGTTAAAGAGGTAAGCCATTTCAACAACATATAGCACACTTATCCAACATTTGTTTTCTTCCCAATTCAAACATTATCTCCCAAACTCAATTGCAAGCCCCAAGACTCTTCAACATCTAAAGATATAATCCATATAATCTTGCTTAATTTCAAGCATCTTCTTCTTGATTAATGTATCATTTCTTAAATTTAATGTTGAAGTCATTGAATTTAGCTTGCATAATGCACCTGCCAACTTCATATATAGAAGTAGTTTTGATCCAAGCAAGGTACATGTGATGGAATAAGAGATGTATCAATACACAAGAATGACACATGGTCCCTAACAAATTTACCTCTACCAAAAGTACCCATATATACAAAGTTGATTTATAGATTGAAAGAAGGACCTTCAAAACAACCTTTCAAGTTCAAAGCTTGAATTGTTGCAAAGGGTTATGAATAGCATGCAAACATTGCCTATGACAAAATGGTTGCCTTGTGGCAAGATGGAGCACCATTCAAGGTGTCATTTCCTTTGTTGCCAACAACAATTGAGGTGTCCTCCACATGGATTTGAAAATTGTATTTTTCAATATTGAATTAAAGGAGGTCTAGGATTTAGTTGTCCAACTACGAGGATTTGTGGTTGTTAGCATTGCACTTTTTGGATTCACAAACTCCACAAGCCCTTTTATGGCAAGAAAATTTTGTCCACATGAAAATGGCTTTCTTTTAATACTCATTATTTATGTTGATGACTTCCAGTTGGATAGTACATTTTCACATTCAGAATTGACCCCATTTCATGATGAAACAAAAGAGAAGGCTATGTGGCCAAGTCCTCCATAAAAGTTGAATATGCATTGTGATCATTTTTAAAAGGGTGAAAGCGTAGTTAGAATGACTGTTTGGGCTATCATAGTTATAGTTTTTTAAATTATTGATGAACTCAAAATTAAAGTCATATTATTTGACATTAATATTGTCAATTTTCTAGTTATTTAGGTAAGAATTTTTTTTATTAGGAATCATATTAAGAAATATGGATCAATTCTAGGAAAAAATAGATTTTTGATGGATTTTTTAACCAATGACTCTCCTAGTCATAGAGTAAGACATTGATATGAGAACTAAAAAATATGCCATAAAAGGGTCAAATGTTTTCCGAAAAAAAAAAAAACATCAAATGAAATGTTTAAGAATAATATACATGGAAACTTTCCCTATCGAAAAACATTTTGATTTTTTAATTTTAATATTGCATTAAATCAAGTCTTATTAATCCATTTTTCATTCAACTATTTTTTTTACAAGGATATGTTTAAAGATATGTACACATTTGGAATTACCCATACTTTTTAATAGAAGCATAGGGAAAGGTACATTGGATCATGTGTTGTCAAATATCAAAATGTAGGAATTTTATAGAGTGATAAAAATTGACTTTCACAATCTCAAAAGTAAGCCACCTAACAAGACTTTCAGAGATAAGCAACTTGTGAAGCTCTTTGGATTAAAAGATTGTTCAACACAAGAAAGAAATAAATAAACAAAAGCCCATATATCCATCAATTGTGAATATTTTTAAAGTTCCATCAGAATGTTTTAAAATTCTATCACCCTTTGGATAAAAACCATGAACATCAATGTGGCACAACCATTTCATTGATGAAACTAAAAAAGATGAGAAAACTAAACTATACATCCCAACCAAATATTGAATTACAAAGATACTAATAAAATCATTAAGCCAAATCCTTGTTACGTGCCTCAAAGATAAGGTGAGTACTTTGAACACATGATAGTTAATGACTTCATATTTTTTTCAATCCTAATCCTTGCACATTAAGACCTAATCTAAAGTCTTTAGTTAGCTTAGTTGAACATGCTAAATAACATGAAAAATAAAAATCTCCTTGGGTGATATCACTAAGAACCACCCAAGGAATGGTAAAAATAATAGAACGAAAAAAAATCATATTCTTGATCATTTGTTTCATTTAAACTAGTGTAGCATGTGTCATTGGCCCAAATGTGAACACATTGATGGCTCACTTGAATTTCCTTCCAAACCCAATTTTTACAATTTGTTTGAGTTTCTAGCCAACAAAATCCACTAAAAACTTAAGACCTTCCATAGCTTAGCTCTAAAAATTGTGAAATAAACTCTATTAAATTTGTTTCATCAAAAAGTTCCCAACAACACCAAGAACCCCCCCCCATATTCCAATACAATTTTTAGTTTTGATTTGATTTATTTTTCATTGAGAATGTGTTTCAATAATCAATAGCTTCCACATTATAGCTCCAAATAGTTTCAAACCAAGTTGATGCACCCTTGCCCATAGCAACTTTTCCAAAAATACCAAGAGTGTGGCATGAAACATTGTGGGTTGAGAGATTTCAGCATGACAAAACAAAATAAAACAAAACAAAATAAAAGTAATAATGTAACTTAATTCCTAGATAAATGTTTTTGAATTATATATATATTTCTCATTTTTATCCATGGCATGTCAAAGTATATGGTTTAAAATGTTCATTTGAATAATAAAAAGATGAAAAATACTACAGTGTTTAAAAAAAAATGTAATGCTCCTTTTCATAATCCTGTTCAGGAAATTTAAAATTTAATAATTAAATTATACCTACTCAATTAATTAATTAATTAAAAAAATAGTAAAATTAAAAATCATAAAAACCACAACATGCTTCAACCTTGTGTTTTTGACCAAAAGGATTAATGTTAAATATAATAACAACATTTCAACTATAAACCCCTTATTTATCTATTCAGCAATTTGGTATCTATTTTTACACTAAAGATGAACCAATATCTATTGTCCAAAATTACAAAGACAACTCCTAAGGTTAAATTCCAAAAATGTAAGGTTCATCAGCCTTAAGAGAAAATTTGATTATTTTTTAACCTTTGTTTTATTAAAATGTACATATCCTATGTTATATTTTCCATGTGGTACCCGTATATAACAATCAAGGACATAATAACCCTAAATATTATTACATACTTGAAAGCTTTTCCAAATGTAAAATTAAAAACATAAAAATAATTTAAAAATTTTAATTAATGTTTCATAGTTTATTCAACTTGGTAAATATAATCACCAAACAATTCCAATGAAATTTTTATTTCAATGTTTTTAAAATGTTTTTCTATGTTCCGATGGTTCTAATAAAATGAAAGTGTGATGTTCCTGGTGGTACACACAAGGATACTTTTCTTAACCAAATGTTGTAACAGCAGTGGATGTTGTAAAGGGACCTATCTTAAGGGGGGCGAGAATTCCATGATTTTTAAAGTACATATATGTAGTTAGGTGCAAGAGGAAATGATGGGCTATGCACATGTTCTTGGTGTGTTTCTAGAGGTTCATAGGTATAATAGACTTGTTTGCTTGGGTACTTTATTGTTAGGTCAAGAGAAAGCCATCATCACTTTTTTTTGGTTGTTACCAAGCTACAATTGTATATTGAACTTGGCATAGTAATTAATTCCATTCTTTGAGAGTTTGTCTTGTGCACATGTTAGTATAATATTATGTACATGAATGTGCATGTGTTTTCACAAACATCCCCCAGGGTGTGTGTTCGATCTTAAAAGGATTTGAAGTATTGTCACTAGATCTTCTTGCAGTAGGAGGTTGGACCATTTGTGTGCAAAGCATGGAGAAGGTGGGAATGTGAACCTTTCGTTTCTATGCTGGAACAGAACAGAATGAAAAAGAGCTGGTCCTTATCTTTCACAATAGTTTTATTGGGGATCGCCTTTTCATTTAGTCATTAAAAAACAAACAAATGAGTGGATCTAGAAGCCTTGAACTTTTAGTGAAAAAGTTAAAAGGCTTCCAAACTTCTTGTTGCATGAAAGAAAGAGCATTTGGTTCATCCATTTGTCTTGTGAATCAAAGAATGGCTGCTAAAAGTGTTGGACATATATGCAATTGAACTCAAAAACCTAGAAGAGGACTTACGGAAGCCAGAATGGACTACCTAATCTCCATTTCACAGGAAACATTCAAATAGTATTCGTGATTCATGAATTAGAAGAAATTAATGTGTAGACTTAATTAAAGTTCTTTTAAGAACCAAGAAAGGCATTTAGAGAGAGAGAGATTGTGTGCCTAATAAAATAATGCTGTCTGGAATAATAGAAGGCTTTCTTTGCTTCTACCCTGTAGTTTGTTGCTTCATGAGATCTGACCGTGCCAATCTGCAACCTTAGAGACTGCAATACCCAGGTCTGATTACCCACATGATATTTGTGTTGGTGGACATGTCTTAAATCCTTTTCAAAGCTTTCCAGGAGTCATAGTCATTAATATGTCATTGGGCAGCATCAACCTGGCCCATATCTTTGAGAAGATGGTATTTCTTAAGAGCTTTTTCCACAGGTCAATGACATGCAGTTTTGTTTCGAAAGCTTTTTCCTACAAGTCATGCACTTTGTTTTAGCAAGGGTTTCACAGTAAATTCTGTTTCCTGAATATTGGGTTCAGAGAGCAAGTCTAGACTTTCCATATATTGAACGATCATTATGCCAACCCACCAGCTTTCTTGCATAATCTCTTTATCAGTTGCAACAAATTTCTTAGACAAATTATCTCTGGACAAGGAGCGGCAAACCAGAATTTGGAGATCAAGGAGATTTCTAGGGATCCCACCACCTTTCTTGCATAATCTCTTTAGCAGTTGCAACAAATTTCTTAGACAAATTATCTCTGGACAAGGAGCGGCAAACCAGAATTTGGAGATCAAGGAGATTTCTAGGGATCCCAGGAACATTCGAGAATGAGCCCCATTGACAGATGAAGCAGCCTGGTGGAGCTTATTGTGAAGGGTAATCACCATTTCTAGGATGCAGCAGGCACATGAGATTACAGGAGTTATAACTTATGATTGTCACTTAAATGGAAGCAAACGATTGAAACTCTGCCTAAGTTCTAAGCTAGCAGCTCTTTGAATATGCACTTAGATCCATAAGATCTGGAACATCTGGATTTGACAGATGCAAAGAAAGCCAAATTGAGGGACTAAGTCTTCCTGAGGAAGATGATGACATTCAAGTGCTGATGGCATTTCTCCTCAGTAGCTGGCTGCTGAGGTAGTCAAGTGTTGTCAGATGGCCATGATCTTCCACATGTCTGCTAAATTAATTACCAAAAAGGATTGGGTACTCTGACATTGAGATGAATCAGACTATTAATGCTGAAAAAATTTATATGCACATTGTCAAAATTCTCCAGTGATGAATGAAACACAAGATCATTTTAGTCGTGAGAAGAAAATGATTACCATGTGATCACCATGAGCTTTGGCGTAGTAGATTGTGTTCCTTGTAACTGATATAAGCTTGAATCTGTAAGTCCTCACATTACACAATCAAGCTGGAGGTGCACATGTACATGGGATACAAAGAAAAGACAGGACTGAATATGTACATCTGGAGCCACATTCAGAATGGAAGCTCCCTTGAGTTCTGAGCTCAGTACATTGCAGGTGCACCACCATAGCCAACTACTTGCAATATAACTAAGTTTGAAGTCTAGCCCTTCAAGCTTCCACAGCTATGGATACAAAGAACAAAAGGAAGATGCATTATATTGATGACACAAAAGACTTCTTTGCAGGTCCGGAACTTGAGCACAAACATCTGGATATATTCTTTCCGCTGCCATGGAGTGGTCAACAACCAGCTGCTTTCAGAATTGGGACAGCTCTAGGTCTTGAAAATGTAGAACAAGAACAAGAAGATTCGTGTAGACTCATGAATACATATATAGGGTTATGCTCTGCCAAGAAGCGTGACTGCGGGTTTTGTCTCCACTTTTTTATTGAGCTTACAGTTTCAACTCCCATATTGCAGGAAGGTCTCTAGATAGCTGAGTTCCAAAACAACAGATTTGAAACAAGCAGCTGATGCAGCAGAGATTGAATGTCAAATGATCCGGAAATATAGTATTCTACACTTTGACTTCAGCTCGGATCAAATTCATAAATACACACAGAGACAGAGAGAGCTTGAGCTCGAGCTCAAGCTTGAGCCCCATAATCTCTTACAAGAGTTCTCTTATATTATGTAGTACTTAGCTGTGTCTACAAGAGAGTAGTAGAGTCTTGTCTTTTTCGTCTTCAAGAAAAAGACAAAACCTGGAATCCTGGATCAAGGTTTTGGGCAAGTCTCTTACTTTGGTACAAAGTGCAGGTGTGTAACATGAGAAACCCATTGCTGCGGAGCAGGTGGATTGCCATGGATAGGGATAGTTTTTCTGATGCAGTAGTTGACACTTGAAAGTTTTGCAGCAAGCATGATCTGCAGCAGCTGGTGATCATCATCATCCTCTTCTTCTTCTTCTTCTCCTTCTTCAACCAGCTACCAAGCTTTCACACATAAGGTCTAGCTGCTGCTGCTGAGGACAACTGAACTGTTGGGTTTGAGTGCGAGAGAGATGGGTGTCAGATAAAAGTGCGGCCGGTGGTGGCGATGGGGAAAGGATACAAAGGGTACATGGGATAGCTGGTCATGGCAAGAGATCCACCATACTCACCACAGCTACGTTCCAACGCGAACATCATGCGCACATACGAGTCTCGCAGCTTCTTCAGTAGCACTAGCGGTGATACAAGCCTGATACGCAGCCTGGAGACTTTGAATCCCCATCTGCCGCTTCTTGTTTTCTTGTTGCCTAGTTTCAGCTTCTTCGGCTTCCGTCTCCAGCCCCAGAAGACGCGCGATGACGACTTGGTGGTCGTGCCGCCGCCTGGCAGCTGCTGGTCATGTCCATTGATTTTCTGGTATGGAATCTGTCCGTAGCTGCGCATCCGTGACAGCACTGGTCCCAGCGCCAACACCCTCTTCCTCCCCATGATCGATCGATTGAGTACAGCTGCAAAAGTTTCGAGATATCACCTGCTCTTACAAACAGCTCGGCGCCTCTTTTGCAGAACTTCACAGCTTCCTGATCTCTGCAACAACCAAACAGGTCTAGTTCCCCAGGAGCTTCGAGCTCAGAATATTGGGGCTCTTCTTCAGATCTCTGCTGCAACAGCTGCTTCAAGAAGCTCCCGGAAGATAGCTCCAGTTTGTTGCTGCTATTCACGGCCGGCATGGACCCGAGTCCTCATTTCGTTACCCAATTGCATCCACATCTGCACAGGAATTCCAACCGTTGTAATTCACAGAGTACGTCGTGTCTTAGCTGCTGCTGCTCCTGCAGGCACCGCGATGCACCTCGAGTCTCATGATATTTGACAGTCTCTGCAACCAGCCAAAAACTTCCCCAGCCAGCTGCAACTGATCGATAAAGTCGGCTGCAAGATGAAGAAGCTCCAAAAGCACACAGTTTACTGAACAAAAAAATCGATTCTCAAGAGCTTTCCGCGACTTGACAATTGCTGTTGCATAGCTGCACAAGAAAAAAAGGCTAAGATGGGTCTCATCACCCGCCCGCACGCATTCACAAAAGCCAAGTTCTTCTCACAATATTCACAGCTCTTCTATTCCGTCAAGCTTCACAACGACAAATAATCAAAGCAACTGGCAGTCCCAGACGACGACAACAGGAACAGCTCCGCATGCATGATCTTCACAGGTCACTGAAGAATCAAACTCCAAACCAGATTCTTTCTTCTCTCCACCAACAACCAACCAACCTGGAACACAAAATCCCAACACCCACTACTACAGCTAGAAATTCTTATTAAAAAAAGATTGCTTCCAAAAAACTTGCAACTTGACAAAAACCCTTCAAAATCTACACAAAAATTGTACTGTAATACCTTGACTGCAAAAGTGCTTGCAAAACAATAGAACAAAAATTCACACACACAAAAGCCTTCCAGCTTTCAAGAGAATACAAAATCTCTCTACATGCAAACTTGTTTGTGAATTTAGCTGGTAGTAGAGAACTAGCAACTGTTTTAGAAGTCCTCAAGGACAATAGTTTGTCTCACTCCAGACAGAAGAAGAAGAAGAAGAAGAAGAGGAAGAAGTATGCAAAGATGGCAGCAACCGCAACAGCAGCCAACAGAGCTCCAAAGGAAATACAAAATTTCTGGCAAGCTGCCAAGACGACAGCAAAGGGCGTCAGTCAGGCTATATGGCAAGCATGGCTGCTGTTGCAGAAGCTCACAGGGTTTGAACTCTGGACCTCCTGTTGTACACTCAGTATATGTACTTACTACCAAGCTGCACTCTCTAGCTAGGTATGTCAGGCTAGGTTACTAGTTACTAATTATTACCCTAATTTTCTTTTGTCCTCTTCTCTTTAGTGTGGGCCTCTCTCTCTCTCTCTCTTTCTTTTTCTTTCTTTCTTTCTTTCTTTCCTTTCTTTTTTTTCTGGGGTTCTCTTTAGGGTGTGGGTGTTTTGGGTTGGGTGTGTGGAGTTGTTTTTTGGGAAGCTGGTGTCATGGGTACGTCTGTTTTGGGGATGTCATCAAATGTGTCATTTCTATTGAGACATTTCTATTGGTGGGTTAAGGGAGGATGTGATGTAGTTTTCTTTTATTCCCCTTTATTTTCCTTGGTGCAAGATTTTGCCAAAATGCAAAATAAAATTTAAAAATTAAAGGAGAATGTTCTGTTATAATATTGTTTTTATGGGTGAAGAAATAGCCAAATTTTAAAAAAAATTCTGAAAAAGCTTTGCCACATTTGGACTCTAAGTTTTAGTTGGTTGTCTTCTTAAAACAATTTGTTTTCCTATTTATTTAGAGTCTAAATTCTAGACAGGTTCTAAGACACCTGTCATCATTTAATGCTAAATCCATCTTGGGATGCTAGCCAACATCAGAAAATTGGAAAAAAATGTATCAATGAATCTGATCATGTGTGCAGGTGGGGATTTTGATTAATTTTTTAATAAACCTGTTTTGTTGGGTGGGGTCTAGAGACAACTAACTTATTAAGTTAAGTTATATTAATCTATTGTTTGGATTTTGTCCAATCCGCGTGGGAATGAGGAATTTGAGCCATCTGCTGCATGTGCAACATTTTGTGTGTGGGTGTAGGTAGGCTTGCATTTTGTTGTTTGTTGTTGTTGTGGTGTGGAGCTCACTACCACCTGCTTGCACACCATTACTTGCATGATGCATGATGTATTATCTAACTAACTAAATATTAAGTGAGCAACAAAATAATTTATTTCATGGTTCAGGTGATAACCCTGATCCCCTCACATAAAAAATATGTAAATCCTTTGAGTGGGTGGACCCAAATTGACCCTCACAACACAAAAAATCCATGAAAGTTCATTTCATTCATTTTTATACAAGTCACATTGCGCTCGACTGTGATGTCATCATTATATCTTATCAACCATGGGTTATTTTCCCATTTACAAACTTAGCATTATTAGAGGTCTTATTCAAGACAGGTGTGTAAACTTTTCAACATGTGCCATCATTTTTTCAAAATGACATGGACTTTTGAAAAAACAGATGAATTTTTTCAACAAACCAAAGTTTCATGACTCAATATCGGTTGATATGATGCAAAACCTTTCAAATTTGTTCTCTATAATACATTATTTTACTAAGACCCAAGGCCCTAACAAGCTTAAGATTGAGTTATAAACTTAAATCATAACCTTTTTGTTTGCTAAACATAGCAACTCCTGTTTTCAACTTTAAAAGTCCATAAATTCTAAAATTTGACTAATTATGAATTAATTACAAATCTATGTAGATATTGAAATTTTTAATCTTGAAACGAGATAATGTAAACATATCCTAACATACATAATAAATGGTAGCAATTGTAATCACACTCACATCACAAAAGTTAATGTTTACATCAGAAGCAGTCCACCCAACCATGCAACACACTCAAATGTTTACACCTCAAAATTGGGATGTCTTAAAACAAAAAAAAAAGAATGGCATGATGTGTTTAAAATATATCAAGAACACCAAAAGAATTGCAAAGAAAACAAAAGAGAAAAAGAAAGTATGAGTAGGTAAAGCCTATGCAACTATTAGGTTTCCTAGTACTCTACTTCTAGATGATGTATGTACATTGACATCGTATATACCGTGAAAATACACATACAATACAATGTATGATACAGTGGAAAGGAAGAAAGAAGCAAAGAAAGTGCTGCTGGTTTGCTTTTGCTCTGCTTTGTTTTACTTTTGTTTGATGGGTCCCTTGCAGAGATGGTGCCACGCATCTTGGGCTTTGTCTGAACAATTATCTTGTCCTCTGGTGCACCAGTACTTGAGCTCTGCTGCAACAAAAGTTTGTCAGTACTGTAGTAGCACTGTAGCAGTAGTAGCAGCATTGGAGGCTCTGGGGTGCTGGCTGCCAGGTTCTGAGTTCTCTGGCCAACACTACCCCGACCTCGCCGCCTCTCTTCCCGGCAGTCCTCTGCAGTCTGAGCTCTCACACTAGACACAGCCCAGATCTCGAGGAACTACCTAGTGGCCTTTGCATCCGGAGGTGTTAATGGATATCGAAGGGATCTGCACACGATGATGGATGGGTCTGCTGTATGACCAGTCAAAAACAAATTGGCCAACTATAATATCAATCCTGATGCATCAAGGCTCCCCTCCAGTCAGGAATTTCCTAACAGGAAAGCTGCATTGGCTACCCACAGCCAAAAAAAAGCTGGCAAAAAAGGCCCAGTGGAACATGCAGAAATTGAAGAGAGACTGGGGACTTAGTGCCTTGCAACATTGTTGTTCAAGAACTGGATATTGTTCATTTTCAAGTACTGCACTTTGTTTCTGAACAAAACAAAGCAAAGCAAAGCAAAGCAAGGCTTGCCTATCATTCAGCCACTCCTTTTGTGGAGCTGCCAATTATTTTTTGTGCTAAATTTCACATCTAAGCAATACTTTTCTCTTTTTTTTATTGTCTTAAAAGTCCTTTTTAGATGACTTTTAGTTGATCACATTCTGAGGAGAAAAACCTGAAAGTCATCATATTTGGACACTGGGTTCTCTTCTTTTATGCTGTTGCAAAATTCCTTTTAGATGCCTCTTAGTTTGCCACATTCAGAGGAGAAAAACATGAAAGTTGCCAGATTTGGACACTAGGTTCTTGGAGGTGACCAAAGCATAGCACGATTCTAGAAAATGTCAACTATCCTCACTGACTCGTAACCAGATTTTGGCCATTGTGGCCACATAACAAACTTGAAAAAATAATTTGGAAAATCCTTGGCTGAACATAAAATTGTTGTACATTGTATTATTGAATCCTATAATATTTGGAGCTGATGAGAGGAGCAGCTTCCATCTGGAGGATGACTCAGGGACTAGACAACAGTTGGAAGTTCTAGATGGATGCTCAAGGGCAATTATTTACCTAAAACCAGAGTCAAAGGGTGGTCATATATGCTGCTGCTGCTGCAAGCTGTTTGTGGCCCACTGCTTGATATTGGACAAAGCCTCAGGGCCTGATTGGGCATTCGGCATTAATGTATATCTCTATCCACAAATGTGAAATGAATGTATGTAGTTGACGAAGTTTGCTAGGAGATTTGCAAACACTACTACAGTGGACAAAAGGAAGTTTTTGGCCCCTTCTCTTAGTTGCAAGTTATTAGAGCATCTCTAACAGAGCTCAGCATGTGAGCCTGCAAAAATATTTCTCACATCCAAATGTAGTTATTTATGTGTTTGTAATGTCACCTCTAAAGGTAAAACTGGGACTGCAAATAGGTCAGAAACAACTAATAGCAACCCACCTAGACCAGTCAAACTATCTAGCCAATCAAGAGCACGTGTTAGGTTTTGTTTTGCCTTCACCACCCTTAGCAAGCAATGCTTTGCTGAGCAGAGCCGGCATGTTTTGACTCTTCTTCATCCAATTTGAATTTGCAGGGCCAGATATGGAGCACCTGTTGAGCTGCTTTTACTTACTATAAGATGTGAAAAAACTTGAAAACTCATAAGGGGCTTGTGGGAAGCTTGTAGTCAACTGATCATGTGTAGGTTCCACATGGTTAAAATCATGCCTTTTGGCATCACGAAAATGGTAAGAGAGTAGGGACATGAAATCAAATGGAGACATATAATAAATTGTTTACGACAAATCCATGAACAGTCATGAATCTGGGATATGTCTGACACAACTTTATGAAATGGTTTGCGTGTCTTTGGTCTGGTATGTTCACAGCTTCAATCAATGAGCAGTGAATGTGAGACTTGTCAAGGTAGCTTTGCCAGCATGATTGCTCCCCTGGTCTTATATTCTGATATATATATATGTGTGTGTGCTGATCTCACAAGTTACAACTACATTTCTTATTAATCTAGTCGAAGTATTGATATCGATTTGATAGACTTTATTAAGCCAAACCACCACCAATACAAAGAAGAATTGTAAATAGGTAGAAGAAGAAAAGATGCTGGCTAAAGGCTTTGAAACAGTAATATTTTTTTCAATTTCCTGATGTTGGGTTATTGTCCACCATCCAAGAGGATTTAGCATTAGATGACGACACGTGTTAAAAACACTGTAAAATAACCTAAAAACTAGTTTGAAAAATTCTATCAAATTAAAATCAGAGTCCAAATGTGTTGAAATTCTTTCAATTCATTCTTCAAAATTTGGCAAATGTCTTCATTAAAAATGAGAATATTTCATTTTCATTTGCAAAATTTGGTGAAATTTCACACCCCCAAATAAAACACTGGTTTTAAACAGTTGTTTGAAACATTGGTTATAGTTTTGGTTGAATTTTGTGATGTAGCCAAAATCCATGGAAAGGTTTAGCCAACCTCATGGCGAGGAGGAGGAGGTGGGTCTCTAGAGGGTGAAAGTTGAGACGTAAACAATGGCAGGACCACCACTGCCAGGCAACTAATATTTTATATGGATTTACATGCACAGCTAGCTCCAACAATTTACCACTAAAATAAACACACCACCTTCAAAGCGGTAGCAAAGATGTGTGGGTGAATATTTTGCTCTTAACAAGAACTAATTAATGGCATTTTAAGAATCATGAAACCCCCCACCATCTTTGAAGTGACAATGTTTGCAATTTAGAAGAAAAGTGAAAGTTTAGATGTCCTCAAAACATGAGTGTTGGAAGTGAACAATATTTGCATTTTAGAAGAAATTTTGAAAGTTTAGTAGTCCTCAAAACATGAATGTCATCGAAGACAAAAAGTCAGCTAAAGCCTGAATTATACTCATTTCCAGGTGAAAATCTCATAAATTTAGATACGCCAACAAACTCTGAAATAGAGTCATAGACATGTTCTCAGATCCAGAGCGCTATCACTATCCTCATTCTTTCTTCATTTTCAGCAAAATGAAGAATGAAGTGCTAAAGGTGGTCTTGTGTCTTCGTCAACTTTCTCAGCTATGTAAGCCATGTGTAATGCACTGACAAAATTTGTACCAAAACATCCTAGTGAGCAAAGCATGGAATAATTCCTTCCAAACTTCTCAATGGAAGGAACAAAGTTTTAACATAAAAAAACCCTTTCAGCTTTGGTAGTCTTTACGGAAAAGCTTTCAGCTTTGGTAGGTTACAAAACTTCCAATTGGATCCTCAAAAGTTGCAAGACATGAGCCAAAGAAGTGGGCCAAAGAGGTGAACAGAATGGTGTAGTAGACTCAACCCTAAAGTTGATCCTAGTGTGAGCCCCTCCCATCCATAAATTGTTGTTCATGTCCAGTTTCCAACTCTGGGCAGAATCGCTGCCACTGAGGAGGTCAATACTGAACTGGGGGTGAAAGCCAAAGACTTGGAGGAGAAAAACACTGAACTGGGGGTGAAATCCAAAGCCTTGGGGGAGAAAAACACTGAATGGGGGATGAAAGATAAACACTTGGGGGAGGAAAACACCAATATGGGGATGAAACCCAAAGACTTCGGGGAGGAAAATACCAAACTGGGGATGAAATTCAAAGACTTCGGGGAAGGAAAATATCCAAATGGGGATGAAAGACAAAGACTTGAAAGAGGAAAACACCAAACTGGGGATGAAATCGAAAGTTTAGGTGAACAATGGGTTTAGGCAACTATATTCTATCGTGGACACAACTAAAGCTTTTCCGTCTTTCAGGTTACTGGCCTCATCATGAGATAATAATTCTTTCACAAGCTGATAATAACACATGTGGTACCAAGGCAAGACAAATAGTCTACGACAAGAGGAGGCATCTATGACGATGTGGCCAAGCTTGCAAAGGCAATATATTATCACACCACCTAGACTGATAATCACCAGTTCTTTGTCGAATATTGACTTATTTAAAACAAAGAAAAAATTATTTTCTAGAAATTTAATTTTTAAAAATTTCAACATGTGACAAATATGTACCTAAAGTATACTTTGTGTTGTGTAATTGTAATAATAACCACAATTGTTGGTATAGGAGTTTGATTTCAACAAATATGAACGATTTTTTCTCTTCTTGTACAGGTAGACTTTTTCTGAATTATTTTGTGTCAAAGGCTCCATCATAGGTACGGTATGAATGCATGACTTTGGTGTGTGTTAGTTGTTGATGGAAGAAAGGGTGATGTATTTTTATGGGCCCCAGAAATCCAGGGAGTGGTGGTGGGTGCTCAAATGGCTTACTTCGAGAAGTGTGCTTTGGATCTTTCGAGTGATTTGAGGAATAGTTTCACACAGTGAAATTTAGGGTTTTTGTTGGTTTGGGTATGAAAATGAGCCGTTTTCATTCAGTATTGCTACAGCTTGAGATGACTATGCTTTTGAGGGAGAGGGCCAAATGGGCTCTGAGTCTTGAGTTGATTACGTGTCCTTCTTTCGCATACCCCGTGTTTGAATTTTGGACCTTTCATGGTGTTTATCACATCCAACATGATGTAATAATTTTTTAAATATTATTATTATTATTTTAATTTTTTTTCTCTGGCCTCACCCATAAATATGAAAAAACTAAACAGAACAAGGTAAGAGATTATTTAAAATTGTTATCACCGGGGCTAATCATTATGGTCGATTGATCATAAATAATCATATCTTTTCATATGCCTTGTGAAGACGGCTGTACCATGCACAAATTTAAAACGAATTTAGGGACCCAAATCACCCAAACCAGTGCTGGCTGGTTTTCGGTTTTTGGTTGGGTCTAGATTTGGTTCAAAGGATAGAGTCCAAGGGATCCACATGGGACAAGACTAGTTTTTTTTTTTTTTTTTTTTTCCTTTTTCCTATTTTCCCTTTTTTTTGAGATCGAAAATTTGGCGAAATTCAACCCAATTATTTTTTAATTTTCTGAAAATGTTAAGCACACCCAAAACCGAAAAAAGTCTTCCTTTCTATAGAAAACCCTAAACCCCACCAAGACCTAACCAACACGGGTCCAGACAACATTACTTTGCAAGAGAACCTCCGTCTCAATTCCAACTTTTTTTTTTAAATTTGAAAGAACCTTCAGTTTCAGTTTCTAGGCAAGTCCAATTCCAAATTGGATCTCATTCTACTTACCCAGGCATTGTTGAAAACTGAAAAAAGTTCTAATTATTAACATTATACAACTAATAAAAAGTCACCAACTATATCAACTACATGCCTAAACAAAAATAAGTAAAAAATGAAATAAAACCTTGAGCCATTCCAAAAGTAACAATTACATTGAATGCCGTCTCCCCCCATACATTTATTATTTTTAAAATGCATATCTGAATGTTTTTTTACTCAAATGAACAACATGTCTAACCCTAGGCAGAAATAGAGATGAAAATTAAATTTATTATACAATAAATGTATATATCTGAATTTATTTTCTCTCAAACTAACAACATGTCTAACCCCAGTCAGAAATAGAGATTAAATTAAATAAATAAAAAATAGAACCTGTTCCAATGCTGGCTCTGACTGAGGTCAGTTCTAGATTTGTTTTTTCCAAAATTTTGGAAGTCCCGTACCCAATAATTGGCCTCAGAACTGGAACTGGAACCGGCCAAAAAGTAGGAACCAGCCAAGTTGCCAACACTAGTTGTAGTCCAAACCCATTCTCACACTATTTGAAAACCGTACTTCATTGAAGGTGGTGTAAAGGGTGTAACCGTCCAAGATTTCCAATTCAACAAAATGAAGTGACAAACGCATGTGATAGTGTGTTGTGTGACTCTCTCGTATTAGTTAGTTGTGACGACCCCAAAAGTTCCCTTGTTTTTTTCTGGGCATGAAGGGCATCTTTGATTGGTCGATTTTAAAAATTAAATATGATCAAGCTTTGGCCAAAATTTCCAAAATAGATGTGTTCTAAGCTCCTCCTTTGGGTTGCTTACGTGGGTTACAAGGGTGGAACTTAGGGCAAAGAACGTGGGATAAAGTGATGGGCTACATGTTAGAGAACACATTGGGAACTTGAAAGAATGGATGTTTTTGGCTTTAAGAATGGAATTTCACACGGCAAGAATGTATGTATCCAATGCAGAATTTCCTGAAGCTTGGCTCTTCTCAATCGAAATTGCCAAGCTTCCATATAAAGAAGGAAGTGGTTAGTTGGTACTTGGATCTTGTTGTACCATGGCATCAGTTTCATTTCTCTTGCAGAAACAAACCTCCTTTCGAAAATTCATGTTTACATGGTCTTGTTCTGTCACACCTGCATTTTTGTTCAGCACCATAAATAAAAAAATCTACACCTTCTTGTAGTACATACTTGCTAGAAATCCATTAATAACTTGCAATAAATTGCACCGAGATCTATTGACCAATTTTGGAGTCTGCTTGACTTGGAGTCAAGTTATTTGGATTATCGAACCCAGCTCCCTATCGAACCCAGCTCCCATCATTCGACCATCCATGGGAAACCAGTTATGACTCAGTTATAGATGAACTACAACTAACACACATAGGTTTCACCATGGTGAGATCTCATCTCACGCACTTTACATTGGTATTTACCAATGTTGGGTGGTTATTTATTTTTATTATAAACCTCTAATTTGGGTTTTTCTTTAATTAGAACTATCTTTGTTCTGGTTTTGGTTTCACACGGAAATGGAACTGGGAATCCAATTCTGAGTCCAGTTCTTTTTTTGAAACCAAACTCTGGTTAGGGTTTTTTAAATCAAATCAAAATCCATGCTAACAAAGGCCTGCTTTACACTAGGAGTCAGGGTTGATGTTGAACCCAAATCAAGCATTCTTATTGGTGCAAAAGTTGAAATCGGTCATGCGGGCTTTACACTAGGAGTGAAGGCTGAAATAGAAAAAAAAAATTCAAGCTACTAATAAATGTTGAACTTTATGGCCTTGTATTGGCCCCTAAGGCTGAAAAAAAAGGATACCATCAAATTTGGGAAGCCAATTTGCAACCAACCCTGGTGGGGGGGCAATTTTTCGGCATTTAGTAATATCCTGACATCAATGTCCTAGCATTTATTAGTAACTTGAGGCCAAACAACAAGCCAAAAATGCTCACAGTTGGCCCCAAGCTTTTTGGGGCCTGACTCCCAAGTGTAAAGCAAGCCTAAACATGTAGTTACATAGACAAACTATACATGGTTGCAATGTGAGTACTCTTTACAATCTTCTTACTAACCCTCGTAAGTCTTATTTCACTAGACATAAAAATTTGTCGGGTAGTTAATCACATTCACACAAAAACCTGCAACAAATTTTTCTTGTGTATTTGGA
The DNA here is from genome assembly GCA_963921925.1 of Sphagnum tenellum. Taxonomy (NCBI): domain Eukaryota; kingdom Viridiplantae; phylum Streptophyta; class Sphagnopsida; order Sphagnales; family Sphagnaceae; genus Sphagnum; species Sphagnum tenellum. The sequence goes on along the minus strand of OY998143.1, from coordinate 5,714,350 downwards.
GGCATGATTATAGAGTGTAATTAAGTGCTCAGATGGCTATGGGCTTTTATGAAAAGGGAAATGCCCACCTATGTGAGCGTTTCACGTTTTGTAAAGCCTGTTGTCCCAAGTTTTTACATCATATAAAGCCCTCAAGCAGGGCCCCTACAAATATTATTTTTACAAAACTAATGTTGACCTGTGAGTACAATTATATTATACAACACTTAAGGGTCGGTCCTATGAGGTGGAGCAAAGTGCAAGCCTGAATCCTGTACAGAAGGCTTTTGTAGATGATGTATCCATGGATACACTACTAAGGGTTCATATGCAAAAACTAAATTACATTGCTTTCTCTAGGTGAACTAAAAAAACCAAACTTCTGTTTGAATCAATTTTCAAGATCTTTACCAAGTTGCCTCCCACACTTTTTCTGATCTCCCACAAAGGGGAAATCTTAGGTATCATTTGGCAATCCAGTTGCAAAATTCAAGGTACTCTGGCAACAAGTGAAAAATTTACAGGTGCAGCTGCTGTTCTTTGAATTCCAAAATCGCACAAAAAGCAAGACCTAAACACCGACGATGATATGTACTAACATTGCTTAAGAGAAAGTAAGGCCTTCACAATTGACCCATTATGGGTGAGCTCCTTTACCGATGATGAAGCAAGCGAGGGAATCAAGATACTTTGGGAAGGTGGGTGGCAATCATGTAATGTCCTTTTTGTGAAAGGAACAACCAAACAATTTTACCACATTTGTAAGAGGACGATTTGAATTGTAACTGTTCACCTACTCTACTTATCCCCATTACAAAGTTACTATTAAAGTTTGGAATGATCCCCAGTAAAAGAATTCCAACAAAATATCGTAATCTTCTTGGCACATAATATCAAAGAGTTTGGTAGCAAATTCAATGCTATCAGCATGTCATGGTTGTGATGATTCAAATGTAACAACAACCGACTTCACAAATATGTTTCCATCAGTCCTGGTTACTTGGATAAGGCTACTCAACTTAATAGTTCATGCATGTGAAAATCATGTGGTGTAGAAGCGAAAGTATGAATGGTGTGAAGTTTTGTTTATGGGTTTAGGGTTGAGATTCATTTAGTCATTGCTCAACCATTGAGCAATGACTAAATGAATGTCTTTCCCATCTTTAGACTACCGTTTGAATCCTTCAAAACTTAACACTTTCTAACTGCAATTTTCCAACCTATCGTAACCCAAATCATACACAAAGGAGTTGGAGGACACAAAGTCTCTAGGTTTGTCCCACAAACTTTTGGATGACTGATTGATCCACTGACCTAACTATAGTTAACCGGGCCGATGTACGCTACATCATCAAACATGAGATAAGATAGCGTTGAATTGAACCCCTGAACTAACTTCCAACTAACATGCGCCTTTGAAGTGGGCTTTGCTATCATGTTGATGCTTTTTGCATGATAAAATTCCAGTGTTGGTCTGGGTCTACATCTGGTATCAATACTGGTAGCAAGTACCTTAACAAGGCTGGTATGACATGAAGCAATACCAACATTGTACCACCGTAGGTACTGCTGGTTCACCCAAGGCCATACCCATACTACTACCCAGCCTGCTAGTGACATGAGGTAATACCAGCCATGTACTAGTTTTACACCAATTTCAATAGCACATATGTACACACCTACATCATACCAGCGAGTCAAAATTCAGTTTAAGACCCAATACCACGACCAGGCTAGTATGAATTTTTTTATAAAAAAGTACCCAATACAATGACGGGGCTGGTAGGTTCAAAAATTAACACTTGATACCATACCAACAACACTCATAAATTCAATTCGACAAGCCTTGCAATTTCAAATTCATTTTGAAGTAATGAATAGCTCGATATCATGGTCAGCAACTTACAAAACCAGCTGCGCCCCAACCCCACCCCCCCACCGGCGTAAGGCGTCACTGCCAGATTTATCACACATATGCCAAAGAGCATTCTAATGCAAAGTGCAGTTTTGCAGTATGCATTACAAGCAATATCTATATCTTTTTGCTTCTTGAAGATTTAATTATTTTGCACCCTCTGAGGATGAATGACTTCTTGGCATCTGCTGAAGCAGCAAACTGCAAAGTCCGTCCTGCAACAACAGGTCATGGCAAGCTGCAATGCCCTTCTGTGCATCCATTTAAATTACTTACTACTGGCATAACAATAAATAGGCACGTTGCTTGCTGGGAAGTGGTGCCAATTTTTAAAATAAAGCTTCAAAATTGTGGTCGGAAGTAGTTAATGCAAATTGGACTACTACACGACTTTTTTGTTGCATTTTTTTTTTGGCTCTTGTCCTCTTTCTACTACTACTATCCATATATTTCACAATCACAACATACACCTTCAGATCCCAGAAATGATGGGCCGTTACTAATATAATCATTTATTTTGTTGATTCCCATCATGATGAAAGGAATTTAAAAAGGGGGAAAATCAAAAATACCATCAATCTAGGACCTGACAATAACATATCATATCATCAACATATGTAAGGGGGCTTACAACATGGGGTACCAACTCATGATTTGTAACTCGGCCTTTGGAATTTCTTCCACTTTATGGGTAACAAGACCCATGATCAAATAGCCTAGTGTTGAGAAGAGATTTCTTGGAATCAAAATGTTACTATAAATTTTCTTTGAAAAATTTCTAATAAAAAATCAGGAAATTTTTTCTGTAAATTTTTTTTTGTGTAAAATGTGGGTTTCTAGCAAAGCAAGTTGTCATTTTTTTTGTGAAATAAGAAATTTTGAAAATTAACAATTACGATTGTTGACTAGAATGCCAATCACTTATGGAAGGAGTGAGAAAGAGAGTTTGTGATACTTTGGAAAAGTCATGGAAGCCATGAGGTGATTTTGGGCAATAGTGTAATGGGTGATGCCATAGTAGTACAAAGTACTTATACGCAGCACAGTTGTGTCAGTTATGTAACTTTTGGAACAAAGGATGGGGCAGGTTTACCTGCACATGTGTTCCACAAGCGTTGTAGCTGGCTGGATGGTACCTCCTCGGGTATCTAGCAATTATCCCAACGAAAAGCTACGAACTACCGTATAGAGTCTAGATCTAGACCAACAATGTTGGGCGGTTATTAGAAACACGAACAGACCCCCAACGGTTATTGGGAAGGTTTTTAGATTCATAATTATGGTTCTGAGAAAATCAAAGATCTGATTTTGCCATATAAACATGATTCTCAAAAAATTGAAAAAAATCATATAATTGGCCAGAAAACGATCGGTTCATTATTGGTTCTTTCATGAAAATCACGCTTTCTTTTAAGATATTTAAAATAACCAGGAATAGCAGTTCTTTGATTTTCAAATATTAAAAAAAGGGGAACCAGTGATTATGTGAAAACTCAAATAATCATCCAACACTGGTCTAGACCCAATTGAGTACTAAAGGTGCTGCACATTGTATATATTATTGAACCAGTTTCATTGTGCTTGTGCTTGTGGGTGATCTTGGAAATATTATTTGGCAATGTGTTTACCAAATTGTTGCCGTGGTAATATAATAACAAAATATTGTAAGCCTTTCAAAAAAACTCTTGGATAAATGAGCAACAATGTGTGTGACTGATTCCCATGGTGAGGGCCAAGTCCACTGGGAAAAGAGGCCAATAGGTTCACCTAGTAGTTGTCGATGTCTCTCTAAGTTAAAAAATTATTTTGCCTATTACTTTGACATTTTCATGCAAGGAAATTCCCTTACTTAGAATATTTACTTCTGAATATTTATCCATAAGTTATTCAGGGTTGCTAATAATATGTATCCTTATGTCTAAAAAAGTGTTGATAGAATACGGAGTTGCCAATACAACATGATATTTGCAAAGAGATTTAACAAGTTACCATCCATTATAGCACTAGTACCCAAGTTTATTGTCATTTGCATGTTTCTGGGTCAATAACTAAACACACTGAACACATAAGTTTTTGTAACGTTTAGCAAAGATTGCAAGCAAAATGTAAGGCAAAAATCAATGAGATTAAAAAACAAAATCCATGTTTTGACCAACATTGGCTGGTTCTTCAAAAAATCAAAGAACCATCAGTTTCAAGTATTTGAAACCAAATCTGAATGAGCGAACCTCAACGAAAAAACTGCAGAGTTTCTTTGCTGGTTCTTTGAGTTATCTATTTTTTTCAGGTTGGAGCTGGGGGGCAGCTCTTTGAAGTTTTGGCCTCCGCTGGTTACATAGCTATTTACCTGGTCTGATGTTCAGTGGGGGTTTGGGCCAGAATCAAAGAACCACCCAACACTGGTTTCAACACACATTAAGTTTGTAAGAGGATAAATTCCAAAAGATAATCTTTGCACCTCACATAACATATAAACCCTAAACCCTAAACCTCTGGCCACACCCCCTGTGCCAGCCTTGATAATTGTTTAGTGTTTACCATCTCCAACATAGGGCACAATAATTTCCCCATCCCCACTCATCCCAACCAATTTGGGGATGATTAAACTTTGTGAACAGTTGTGAAAGTTGCAATACTTGTGAGCTCAAATTCCAAATATGACATTGCAAGATTTTGTCTCTACCAATTTGGGGATTGTCAAAATGCCCAACTGTGACCACAGGTACCACCACATCATGAGAGAGATTTGTACTCAACCTCCATATTATTGAACTGAACGGAACTTACTAGGGAGCATAAACCCTAAACCCTTGAACTCTAATTCCTTATGAAAATGCTAGAAACAACCCACTTGGAAGAACTTGAAAGTTGCAAAACTGTAAAGTGTCAAAGCTATATAATCTAGTCTTTTGATATATATGAATTACAAACTTTAGTGAACTGGGTGTGCTTGCAATCCAAAACCAAATGTTAGTATGTAATCAGGATGAATTAGCTGTGCAAGCAACGATTTGTGGGATCATGACATTTGAGCTTGAATCTGGCCAGGCTTCTGAGTCTGCAGATGTAGCTGCAACCATGGCTGGATGCTTTGCTTCATGCACTTTTTCTAAGACATTCTGTTGGAAGCGGTTGCGAGCAAGGAACATGGGTTACAAACTGGCCTTCCAAAAGATCATTTGAAAATCATGCCCATCATATATGATAGAAGTACACCAGTTGTTCAGCATCTGAGACTCTACACTACCAGTGGTCAATCAGATCTCTCTTTTTGGGAAGCCTTATGGCAGCAGGTACTTCTATAGGTCGAAGTAGCTGTGACACAATGTTTGGCAGCTGAGAGAGCTGCTACTTGATTCAAGGGCAGGACCAATGGTGATTCTGTGGGGCTTTAAAGGTCGACTAGAAGGTCTCAATCCTTTTGGACCTGGCAATGCATTATAAAAATTATTTTTAGAACAATATTTTGCATCATCGTCCAAATTGATTCTCACAGCAAAGTCTTGTTACACAATTGAGGGAGTGGTCTTCGTTGTCAACAGAAAGGAAATCAGTGCATGAGGAGGGATGTCCTTTCAAAAGCAGACTAATTTCTCCACTGGATTCAGCTGTTGCTGGTTAATGATAGAAAACCCTTCCAGAGCTAATTTGATTCTCTCGTCAATGTAATAACCACTGACCACTAGTCAGTAGTCCATGGTTTTATTTTCACTATACAAAACAATCTGTGACCCGAAAGCGCCTTGAGAATCACTTACAAGATCTCATGTCCAATCCAATGTACTAGCAAAGAACCCACCTCACGAAGGGCATGCATTACTCCAGTGCCCTGGTTGTCCACACTTGAAGCAGTTTCCACTTCTGACTGCCTCCCCTGTTGGGCTTACAACATTACTACCTCCAAAATCAGATTGTCCTCTCCAGCCAGAACTATTTGACCGTGAGCTACCTGAACTAGAACTGCCAGCTCGCCCACTTGCCCCTCTTCCACTAGCCCTTGATGCCCCCCGCCGCCCTCTGGCTCCTCGGTCCCTTCCTTGGCTTCTTTGTACAGGAGCTGGATCTGGTGGCAGTGGCACATTAGAGCCTGTCACTACTTCCCACCTGCAGCAAAATGTTTGCATCAGCAGGGATCTCGATCCATTATCCACTGGTTTTCAGTATACAGTTTTCAACACTCTGATGGAGATGCTTGACACTGGAGAACATTTAAGGATCAAGCAATTGCCAAATTCTTCAGCCCGTACAATACATCACACCTTTGCTTTCAATCCCCAACAAAGATCAGAGCTAAGTGATACAATACATTTAATCCACAACTTTCTACAGAGCATGGTTAGTCCTAGACATCCCCATTAGCACTACAGATTTCCTTTGGCCAAGGTCATGAATAAAGTTTCAAGACATACTGGAAAAAGTCACAGGTGCGGGATCGACACCGATGAAAACGTCTTCCACGATTTGCTTCAGTGTTGGCTGTCAACAACACACACACCTCTTGGCACTCACAGCGGACTTCTTCAACACCTGGAAGAAGATACAATCCAGAGGGGTCAGAGGGGTAAGCATTTTTATAGTGTTTTTACCTTGTCAGGAAGGCCAAGACATTAAAACCTGAATAGCCTGAGAGAGTGAACAGCTCCTAAGAAAATGTATACTTCCCTAAAGCAAGAAAACTTGCAAATGACATAGATGAACTCATATCTAAATAGGAACAAGAGCATGGATCTAGCAAAGCCAGTTGACAGGATAACCAACAAAAAAGAAGAAGCAAAAGACCAATGTAACCTGAAGCAGGTGGCGCTGAAGCAGTGTTTCGTCGCTGAGTTTGGGCACGGGGCTGACCTTGCTGTGGACAGTTTGAATTATAGTGCCCCACCTGTCCACAATTTGTGCAAGACCGCTGATGTGCTCCAGCATTACCAAACCCATTACCATTCTGAAAGCTACTTGTGCTTCCCAAATTGGCACTGCTGTTCACATTAGCAAAGCCTCGGGATGCAGTTTGTGCAGCAGGTCCTGACCCAGCTGAAAGGCCCCAAATTTATTAGTTTTACAACAGAACACCTGTGCACAAAATCTTGCAGTTAATTTGTATGTGTTCCAGCTCTACAAGACTCTGCTGCTGTGTCCTCCATTCAACAATTGTAGTGTCAAAAAGAAAAAGCATGCCTGTTGTAGAACGTGTGCCTGTTCCACAGATCTCTATTAACTCCTGCAAGACTTGGTCACAGCCTCCAACACACCCTGCAAAAGGCACACACATCAAATATATAGGCAGATAGCTTCACCATTAACTTCACCATTCACCCATTTTACAGTGACAAGAATAACATAACAAGTACAGACCAGAGAATAGGGGGAGCCTGGAGAATCATACCTGTGTGCTCAGTGCTGAAATTAGGAGGTATCTCTGCCCTTCGAAACTTGAAATGTATTTTCATAACTTGCCCTGCTCATAGCAAATGTGTACAGAAAATAGTTTCAGCCCAGTTTTGCACCCACAGATTGAAGACTTGGAAGACTTAGGTCAATCCTCCCTCCTCTGTGTTATTAGTCCTGCTGTCATTCTTATCTACATCTCTCAGGCCGTCAATGGAGAAAAGAGAGGCAAACCCATGATTTTCACCACCAGTATTGGATGACATTCTCAGCAGTATTGCCTCCCAATGCAGGAGAACATGAGTTACTTATACCTGGTCCACAAGAATCGCAGTGCAGATTGGTGACAGCTGCCTCTAAAATGGGTCCTGGTAGCCATACCACATTCCTGCACTGGCAGCTGACCCCATCAGTTATTCCATATAGAAATTGATCAACAGATTCCTTGCAGACTACATCAGTGGCTACAAAAGAAGAAGAAAAGAGGAGTCCACAGATATCTGAGCCAGATACCTTAAACCTGCTGAAGAAAGAATTAATGACAAATTTGCCAAAATGTTTAGGCTAAGAATAAACATCCGTCTAGAAGAAACAGAGCATTGAATATCAAACAACTATTCCATGGTTTTAGTCTGTTCAAGCAGAAGTTTGAAAAGAGCACAGACATGAAGGCAACAATATCTTTCATAAGAATAGAGAAATCTCCATTCTCACAATGAAGAAGAAACAGCAAGGTCAACACTTCCTCAGGAAGCCACAGAAAGAACCAAACTAGGGAAGACAGAAAACAAACCAATACATGAAGGCAACAACTGAAAGAATTGAGTGAAAAGTCTTACGTTTGGATAACCAGCACAGCCAACCATGAATTTGCCATCCTGTTGACATAAAAAGAGCATTCACATAACCAACTCATAAATACTTCACTTATGAAGAAAGCTGGAAACTGGATCCCAAAGAAATGAAAAAAAAAACTTCATGAAAGTGAACAAGGATTTGGCTGTTCAGGACTTCTTCACACCAAACCAGTCACTCAACTCCTTGAATACCTACCAAGAAAGCTTTCCAAGGGAGGATAATTTACATAAGAATTGGATGCAAGTACCCACCGGTTTTTTCCGAAGGACCATATGGCTTTGCTGACATGTTGGGCACAGTCGGACTCTTTCTCCTGCAGGTCTCTGCTCACCACCACCTTGTGACCTAAAAGAAATCAAACCAACAAAACAGCATAACTCCTTTAGCAAAGAAAATGTTGTGCAGTTTGACAACAAACTACAAAAAACATGGAGATTCCATTACAATTGAAGCAAAGTTGCAAAAGCAAACATATTCTTTGTCGCTGACTATGGTATTTGTATTGTAGGAAGCTTGAGCTGAAAAATTAACCTCTCAAAGAAAACACCCATGGCCTCCATCAGCTTATCCTTCTGTGCCCTTGCCTGCCAAAACATCATGACTTGGTTAAAATTGTGATGATTGCTTTATATGACTGAACATTCAGATTTTCCAGGGAAGGTTGTGGGTGTGCAGAAACAGAGAAAGAAAGAATACATCATTGAAGCATTCCTTCATCCCATGTAGCGCTGCTTCAAGAACTTGGGCTTTTGTTTTCCTCCCATCACTCACAGCTTTCATGTCACTCTCCATCAGCGCCCGCAAATCAGGCTTCCAGAGCTCATGTCTAGAGAGCAGATTGAAAATTATCATTTCAGAGGAACTGTTTTCAAAGCTCATGACAGCAACATCACTTCAAAAACACTGGGAGGTACATTGAACATGAGGTTTTCAATTCCATCTTTAAACAAAAGCATGTCTTAGAAAGCGACAATACCAAGAAGAACAAAGCAATTTCACAGCCCACAAAACTCTGAGAGCACAAACTCTGCAATTGAAAGGGCACTACAGTTCTATTCAAAGGATTTCTGGATCAAAACTCACCCCATGGTATCATATCCCATGACCAGAGCTTCCCCCTGCATTGCCAGCACCAATGTCAGCAAGAAAGGTTTTTTCCTCATCTAAGATTAATCAATTTAGGCCCTGTTTATGAAGAAAAGTACTACATAATTAGCAGCAAGCAGATGTCTATCAAACCCAGAATTCACCAAGACCCAAGGACACAAGGATTCTATGAGGATGCATATCAAATGCATGATCATCTATGGCAGGACTCAATAAAGAGAAAGAGCACCTCCAAACTTTGCTAAATTTGTTCATATTGGAAACATATGCCTGAATGTTCATAAGTAGGGGACTCACAAGTGTGGTAGGGCAAAACCTAGTGTTTGCATCCTTGGTGGCATAGCAGCGGTCCAAAAGCTTCTTAATGTGGTCGTGCATAGTTGCATCTGTCCCAATTCCTGCCTGTATTGGAGAACACCTGATAAACTGATCAACCACTGTTGAGACCAGAAAAGAAAAATCCCTAAGCTCTCAAATGAAAAAAATTTCCTACCACACCACATACTGCATAAGCCTAAACCCTAAACCCAGATGGATCAGACATTTGTGCCATTAGTATGTAATTGTTATACAGCTGCAATCAGGATCAGACCTTGTCCATGAGGTTGATCAAGTCTGCTTCAGTCAAGAGAGTTGGAGGTTGTGTTGTGCTGACATCCAGGGTAAGCCTTGTTGGGACAAACTGCCCACATTCTCAAACACAAAAAGCAATCATGATATAGACTAGTGCTGAAGGTGCAAAAATACAGCTCCACAACTTGCAGAATTCACAAGCAGTAGACAAGCACCAAGTTCAGGAACTGGATAGCTTACTTGCTGTCCAACTTCAAAATTGGGAATGGTTGATGCACCCCAAGAATCATAGCAATACACCTCCAGGTAATTTTTCTGCAATATCAGGTCCGATTTGTTCTTACAGCTAGCAATTTGCAAACCAACATATAAAATTCTATTTATGGAATACACAAGTGGGGTAGTTGACATACAAAAGAATTATGGAACACATACTGCAGTGATCATGAGGCCAGAAGCAGTGAACTTTTCTCCAGCAATGTCAACTGTGGCAGTCGTTCCATAGCCAATTGCAGGCTGAGAAACACAGGCAAGATAATGCCGAACCACAAGCTCATATATCTTCTGCCAACCAAGAACTTGTGAGACAAGTGAAGAATCACAACAGGAATCTGAAAATAGTAATGCCTCAGATTTTCTGGGTTACTTTGATTTGTCATGGACATGGAAGGAGCAATCTATTGGCAGGCAAACCCCATGATCGATCACCCTAAAGTGGGTCTTCTGTCCATTAAAACAAGTTGAGATATGGCAGTGGATTTGGAGTAGGTGTATACAATGTAAGGTTTTGAAATGCTGCTAAAATTATATGATGGGAAGCACACACCTTGTGGTCATTGGTCCAATTAGCTTCACCCTCAGAGAAACGAGTTGGGTGGATGGGGGGGTGAGCTTTGTCATCATGGCCACCATTACCAGGATTGCGCCACAGATTTTGTTGAGGATCCAGTAGGCGCTGTGCATACTGACCCCACAGAGGGTGCCTTGTTTGTTCATTTACTGGGGACTGCAACAGCAGAAAAACAATAGAAACCCACAAAACACTTAGAACCAATCAGTGAAGTTTCTTGCTTTTGGAATGGTTGAAAAGTGTAGAACATCTGCCACAGCAGAAGAAATGGTACGAGAACAATGAAAGATATTAAAGCTCCATGAGAAGCTGAGACTGAATTGAGGAGCAAATTACAACCTGCAGATCATGATTTTCTGAAAACTTGTCTGTCTCTGTTCTTGGATAGCTGATGAAACCTGCTTGATACAGCTCCTCTGCCACCTAAATTCAATCACAAATCTCATTGATATACTCATTTGGTCCACTGCAAAAGAACATACAGTCAGTAAATAGAAGTGATTCCTACTGCGCTAGAGTCATGGGTATCATGTGGCCAATTACTTTCATGGTTTGCTCTGAGCCCATACGAAAGTAGCGGGAGGCACGTTTCTGGAGTTCCACTGTGTTGAGGGGATTTGGTGGGAACTTTCGGCACTCCTTGCCAGTAACCTGGCAAACCTGTCATGACCACCCAAAGACAGTGATGTCAATGTCCATATCTAATTTCCAGAACACTCAATCTAGCAGCAAGGCATGAACTTGTGCTTTCTTTGAGGTACTGTGCATGATGTGAGCTGAGTGTCCAAGGAATTGAATCAAGGTAAACAATGGAAAACAAACTATCCATGTCAACCAGAACCCACACAAAAAAAGACCTGCAGATTAAGTTACAAAAGGAGCATATGGTTCATCCCATATTGTTGTGAAGCAATAGAAATGCTTACAGTTGCTGTTGGTTCCTCAGCACACATTTCATAGATGACAACAGCAGCAATATAGTCAAAAAGCCTTCCTCGCCTGCCATTTACACTTGACAAATGTCAAGCTTCAATTGTGGTATAACCTGTACCTAATGCCCTGAATTAGCGTTACTGTTGATTAGACTAGCAACTGAAGCTTCAGGGTCTATCCAGGAGAAAGCATCTGAGTCCTGCATTTTCCCAGTTCAGAGTTTATTCCATCAGTTCTCTGGGCTTTATGTGCACATTGGAAAAAGAAATCATGCTCGGTTCGTTATCCTTTTGTGATCTGTACAGTAAAATTCTCCTTTCTTGCATATCTGTCTGATCTTTGAAACTACAAAATAAAAATAAACCAGAAATGGAAGAGAACCATACGCCCAAGAGAAGTTAGCATTGCCTTCCTCAGAACTGTAATGACAATTGATGGTCCAAAAATCTTCAGGCACATGTGCTTGCACTTGCCAATACCGCTCCACCACAAACCCAAGTGTTGGAAACTACAACCAGTGCACAAAAAGCACACCTTCTGAAACCCAGGTTTTTTTAAATCGATTCTAGGTTCACAATGAAGTATGCAAAACCACAATAATCCTAAAAAGCCTAAACCACCCATAGAGAATCAAAAGAATAAGATTCAGATCTGTATAACTCACATATATACAATGATGGACATTTCTGGCAAATGGGAAACTCACACCTGGCAAGGGCCATAGCTAATTACTAGCTTTTTGTCCTCTTCACCAAAAGGTGTCACAAAGGAATCTGCTAGCAACATAGTCTGGAAGCGTGTGAAAGAAGCTCCAATCCGCAGGTCAATCTCCTGTTGCAATAGAAGGCAGGTGTGACAATGTCAGCCAGGTGGTAGTCAAAAGTTTCCCTTCAAGCAAGCATGTCTCGAATCTTGGAGGGAACTTGTATTCAGTAGACTAAAAGTTTGCAGCAGAAAAAAAAAGTCTGAACAGGGACAACGAGCTAAAACTAGGAAGACACAACTATATTCTCCTGTCTCTCTCAGTAGTACCTGGCGGGCATCAACAGCATCAGCATACATTTTGTTTGGCCGACCAAGATGCTGTGCTGCATGGTGTATATCCCTGCAAATGAGTTCCAGAAAAAATGAGGTCAATGTAGAACATGAAAAATCGGCTCATCATAGACTTGGATGCAAGAACAGAAGCATCTCAATGCTCTGAAGAAACAACAATGGACAGGGAATCCCTTCCAGAAAAGGAATCAAGGCACACAGAAGAGGGTCTATTGTTCCAGACCTTTCAATAAGAGCTGAGAAGTGAGCTCGCCAAATGTTGAGCCGGGGATTTGTGGTGTGACAAACATCTACTACCTCATAGGCTATATTCTCACCCTCCCTATCACAATCCAACCATAGCACCAGCCACTGACACCGCCGAGCTTCCTCCTCCAAAGTTTGCAGCAAACCGGTCTTTTCCTGCAACCTCCCAAATCAGAGAACTTTCACCTTTTGTCAAATGTAATCCTTGAAACTTGCTCGTTGCTAATTAGGGTGCAGTAGCTCTCAAGTTGGTTGTATACACACCCTCAACAGCAATGCAGACTCTACGCCACAGAAGAATGCTCAAGGTCTACCACCTCCCACCCGAATTCCAAAAGAAGCCTAATACAATCTCCTATCTGTATTTGGGTCTTGAGGACATCTTTTCTTCAAGACTTGTAAACACGCTCAGTGAGGAAATGTGTGATCCAGAAGACCAGATGGATGTGGGGTTTGAGGTCTAGGGTTTTAGTCTGCTGAAGATACCCAATTGGGTCCCTATTCTTCTCTCTGTAGTTCGTGTTTTAGCATTTGTTTCGCTTCATGCTCTCTTCTTGACCACAATTTCGACTCGAAAAACAACGGGATGGGACGCAAACCAGCTGGAAACAACACAGAAAGACTAGCCTCAAAACCAAAACCCTAAGCCATGATGGAAACTCATACCGGAGGCACGCGTTTTCTGACAGGGGCATGGTAGAGATCAGCAGGATCACAGGAGTGCCATTTGCGGTACTGGTCTTCGAAGTCGAGCTCCATAAGATGACCAGTGACAGAAGTCATGAGCATATCGCAAGGCTGTGCGCCGATGGAGTAGGAGAATTCAAAGATCTTGTTATAAGGGGAGCGACCATTACGCACTCGAAGGTTGTTGTGCGACAGAATTCCAGCCACAGACTTGGCCACAGATGGCTTCTCCGCCACATTCAAAACTCGAACCGGTCTCGCCATCTCCAGGCAAGTTCCCCTCAAAACTCACAACCCAAGAGAAACCCTAAAAAAGACACCACCTCCAATGCACCAGTCTCAGCTCTGCAACTACTACATTGCTCTCGGAGATGCGATTCTGCGCTCTTCAGCATTGCATTCCAGCGCGAAAATGCATGGCCCATTCGCATCCTTCGCGTGAAATTCGCGCAAGCAATTTGCAACACTCTCTTCGGAGTCTGGTGTCGGTGCGCGTGTTCTGCGCTTGGGACGTTCGTGTTTCGCACTTCCTTTGTATTTGGCGGGAAAGAAAAGGATCGACTTCCGGGTATCAATATTGGTACTCAGTCCATTCTCACAGGACTGGCGGGTATAAGTTTACATCCATTTCTAGTTTGTTTTTTTTTTCTCGTTTTCTGGGCACAAATGAAAAACTACATCGGGAAGAGGATTATGTTTTTGCTTTCAAAAATCTATCTATGAAGGAAGGTAAGTGATTGGATGAAAATGGATGAAATATCAAAAACTTGCCCCAACTTTCAGCAAGTGACTTTGTGTTCATGATGATGTGAACATGATTAACAAGGGAGTTAAAGGAAAGAGAGTCTTCCTCTTTTAGAATAGACAGACTTTGTTTGTTGTGTTTTATGTTTTGAAGAAACTTGTTGGCAATGGTGTGCAATGTAGTGAAGTCTTTGCAAGCCCTTGGTTTATTGTTAGTGGCAAATGTGTGGTTTAAAGTCGATATTTATTTGTTATGGAGCTTTTTTCTTGATGTAGAATGTTTTGTTGGTCATTGGTGAATTGCACAATGGAGATTGTGTTGGAAGGACAATGGTAGGTGTGGTGGATGTAAAGAAAGGATTTAAGCAAGTGCAACAATGAGAGGCGGCATTCAATACTCAAGGAAGATAATCAACTTGCGCGTTGCAACCAAGGGACTTGTCATTAAGGTAGTTAGAGTTATGTTTGAAAGAGATTAGGTCATCGTGGACATTTTCATTGCACTCATGGGACTTACATGCATATAAACATGTTCATTAATTAAATTCAAAACAACACGGTTGGATATTATGAAGATTTTAGAAGAATGCATAACAAAATGAAACATCAACTATTTACTGAGAGAAAAGAGGAGATGAAAAGTGACATTTGGGTAGTTGTTGGGAATAAGTCAAAATTCTATCACAAAAAAGGTTTGAAAACCTTGTTTTTGGTGTTTGGGTTTGGGATCAAAACTTCGTCAAGGATTTGGTTTATTATGTGTTGCCTAACGAGGTGCATGGGAAGAAACTATTGAAAGGCATTTCTTGGGGACTAAAGCCAGATATGGGTGAAATCTTGAAGTTAATTGTTCTACAACAAGGAAATTATCAACGTTTTGGGTATTGTGATTCATAGGGAGGATAGTTTTGGATGGAAAAATGTGTTTGAAAATTTAAACCTTTTGTTTTATGAATAAAAAGATCCATTGGACATATGTGGGTATGCTTTTCAATATCCAAAAGTCAAGCAAGTAATTTTAAGATATTCTATGAAAGGTTCCAGAAGGGTCTGATCCCAATACCACTTTGTTTTGAAATATTAGTTAACATATTAAGGTAGCATGAATATGAGGCAAGTGCAATTGTAATTATTGAAAAAAGGATACTATACTATATTGTTTGTTTATTGCCTATGTGAAACTTCAAAAATGTAATTGTCTTTAGGTGTTTCATATCAAAATAGTGTTGTTTTTTCTTGTCCCTTGTTTTTTTTTTGCCACACATGGTTTATTTATTTTGTTTGTCATGTTGACATATAAGGGAGACCTTAAAAGCAAAAATGAGGGGGTGAAAAAACCCCTCCTTTGAGGGCTTCTAAAAGGTGGAACCCTAAAGGGCCAACAACGAGCCACATGTAAGGAAACTTGCAGGTGTGGTTCTAATCAAGGGGGAAGATAAGAACCCTATCTCCCAAACCATGACACCTTTTGTCACACTTTTGGTACCATTGGAACATGTTCAATGAATAGGCCCATGCACTAAGTTGGTTTCATAATCCAATGGGGAAGTTATTGAATATTGAACAACTTTTCCATGAAAATTCATTTAAATCAAAAGTAAAAACTACAAGGGAATTTGGATGCAATTTTGGTATTGTTGGAAAACCCTTATTGAGTAGAATTTAATGAAGGCGATAAATTTTTTATTTTAAAATCTGAAATATGGGAAATATTGATTTTTGAGTATTTTTTGTCATTGAAAATTCAATTCAATTACAAAAACTAGTTTTAGAAAAAAACATTAATTGGGCAACCAATATCACACTTGGGGTAATAACGCTAGTTATAACAATTTTAATTAGAAAACTCCAGTTTTCTTGCCATTTTTTTTCTTTATTAAGGATAATATAAATGTCTAACACATTTCTTTAGTTGGGGAAAAGGGGATGCTTATTTTCAATGGTTGGTCAATAAAAAATTGTTTCCAAAAACTTTCATGTGCAAGGTAAGGACTAAGAAGAAGTCATTCTTAGGAATGACCAACCCAACATGAATTACATGTGAAGAACCTCATGTGAGACAAATTTTTAAAACAACACCTTTCGAAAGTCTTACACAACACAAAAATCTAGTAGAATTTTGAATAACTATGATTCATTTGATAAAGAAAGGGGGCTTTTTATTTATAAAGTCCCATACTATGTTGAAAAAAGAATTTTACTACAAGTCAAGCACCCTCCACATCACACACAAAAAACAATTTACTAGTTTATTTGTCTAAACATTACATATATGATTTCACATAATCCAACCAACTATGTGTAATCATAAACACAACATATTGCAAGTTGAAAAAATAATTCAAATATCACCCATTAATGTATGCCATTAAACAAGTTGATAATAATTAATATTAATCATGTTCTTGTCCAATATTTATTGAATTCACAATTGATAATTGCATCTACAACTACAATGGCTCGCTTGTATTTAAAATCTCAACTAGTACCACTTGTGATTGATTTGCCATGTAAGATTACATGAATTTTAACACAAAAACAATCAATTTGCACAACAATCATAAGATAATCACAAAGACATTGGTTGATATGGACAAATTTTATTTTAATGTTATATAGTTTGAAATATTTTCACACAATACAATTCGATTCAATAAATGTTGACCTAAAATATAATTATGACTTGTCCAAGCCTCTTGAAATATCACATTTTTAGCAAAATATTATTTTTAATATATGCATCCAAAATAACATCTATTTACAAAAATCAACATATGAAAAAAAAAATTAACCTAGATAAAACGTAAAGAAATTCATCTAGATGTTTAATGACCTATAAAATTACTAGATTATGCCACATTATAAAAGATCATTATTTCAATGTGGTCATGAATTCCATCAATGTTAGAAGGTTTCTAAAAGGTGTCATAAAAGGATTAATAGTCTTAATCTTCAAATCTAAAAATAAGAAAAAATTCAAAAATTGGTGAGCAATCAATGTGGTTTATAAATTTTTCACCAAAACCTTTCAATTACATTTTCAACTATTATTTATGGAAATGAATGAGAGTAATCATAACATTTTCCTTCCTTTAAAATATATCCTAGACAATGTATTGTTGATGTATGAAATAGTTGATTGGACAAGGAGGTCCATGTAAGAGTTCGTTTTCCTTAAAGATTAAATTTGGTGAAAATGCATGACAAGGTTTTTTGGAATTTTCACTTGCGAGGAAAAAATTAAGGATGGCTATTGAATTTACTAAAAAATTGCAAGCTAAGGTGGATTTATTTTAGTGAATAAAACATTCCATATTAGTTTGTTTTCTAATGTTAAAATTGGTTAAGTGTGAATTATGTGACAAAAATCGGACAAATTTGATCCATTGAAAAAAACCACCCACCTAAACACCTTTCTAACACAAATGTTACAAAGAAGTTAAAATGATCCAACCAAAAATGACTAAAATATAGACTTTTGAATGAAAAAATCATTCAAGAATATTCCATAATTTGTTTTGGGTTAAAGTTTTTTTTTAATGTTTTTTTGGATTTACATTTTTTTCTTTTAATGTATCATATATTAAATTCTTATAGCATTTTTGGAATGGTTTAACTACCTATTTATGCCTATTTACCTACCTATAATCTTAAATTTTAAATCCAACCTCCTTATTAATGAACTACTCTTATTACTTACCTACATTAATAATGATGTTAAATAAAAAAATGACAAAAGTTATATCCTTTTGGAAGTGTAAGCCATTGGTAAAGACTTGGTTTATCATTATGAAGGTGAAAGGTTCATTTTTTATACTTGTAACCTATGTGCATACCTAAAAATCTATGGTACCTAGGTTGACGCGCTCCCAAGTCACGGGGGTGAAACCCACTTGAGGGTCTCACCAAAGTCAAGTTGCGGAATTGAGACTTGGTAGCACGCTCCCGGCTTCCAACTCTAGAAAGGGGTAGAGGGTCGAGTTGGGAGCCCCGGGATTAGACTAGGACGAGATCAAGCTTTTAGATCACACGAACCTGCATCACAAACCAACACGAGTTGGTTAGAATCCATTTGCACTCTTTTGGTGTTGGGACAAGCCACGGGGACCCGGACTCACTTGGACTCACCACATCCTTGGCTCGGGAGTATGCCACCACCATACTCCCTATAGTATACTCTGCGCCACGTTGTGGGGGCTACACCCAAATGGCACAAATTCCCGGGACTCCCGAAATGGAGTCCCGGAGTTGTCCCGAAATCGTCCCGGCGGGACTCCCGGAACTTTGAACGGCCATAACTCCCGACTGCGGGGTTGGATCGCGACGAGGTCTGAACCAAAGTTGTAGTCCTCGTCGAGATCTTTCCAACGACGTATCGCACTCCCAATTCGGACTTCGGGAAGGGGTCGATTCCCGACTTTTAGTGGTCGGGAGTCAAAC
The DNA here is from genome assembly GCA_963921925.1 of Sphagnum tenellum. Classification (NCBI taxonomy): domain Eukaryota; kingdom Viridiplantae; phylum Streptophyta; class Sphagnopsida; order Sphagnales; family Sphagnaceae; genus Sphagnum; species Sphagnum tenellum. The sequence continues at coordinate 5,695,580 of OY998143.1, read as the reverse complement.
TGCCAGTTTGACTCCCGGCCCTTCTTTTGCCCATAACTTGGGCGACAGATGTCCAAATGGCCAATGCGAGGCCATTTTCGATATCTACGCTTCAAGACCTTTCCAATGACACCAAGAACACCCCGATGCGAGGTGTTTTGGGTCCTGCTGTCGAGCTCTAAACATTCGGGAGTCCCGGAGGACTCCAAATCCCAACTTTTCCAAGTGTTGGGCTTCACCCCCACACTTGGCCAAAGTAGGGTTGCGACATAGGTTAAATTAAGGGAGCTAGGTAGGTCTAATTAAGTAAATTAGGTTAAATTAAGTAGGTTAAGGTAGGGTAGGCTAGTTATCACCTACCTACTTACTTGCCTTTTAAAAATGTACACATAAACCTAATTATTTTCTACCTACTTTGAAAACATTATACTATATATTCTTAAATGATTTAAATCCAAGTAAACTATTTGCAAGTCAAAATGACTAGTCAAATAATATCTTATTTTGCTAGTCAAAAAAACCATCCTAATCACAACAACAGATCCAAATTATTTTGTCCAAATTAATGGAAATTTTTTTTCATGAAATTTTTTTTTTGTTTTTACTAAAAATTTGAATCAAAATAACATTTTTTTGTAGTAATGTGGGTATTACATTTGGTTTCAATTTGAGGTTAAGGATGTGGATGGGTTCATTATAGATAAATTTTGGAACATAATCCATTTTCCAATTGGTGGAAAAGTAACCATTGTAGATGTAGTCTTAAATTTTATTTTTTCATATTCTTTGGTATTTTTTTGTATTATACAACAATTTCAAGTGGTTCAAGGCAATATGCAAGTGGAAAGTCACACATGAAGGAATTACTTGTGAAATATTAAGACCAAAAACTAAAACTAAAATTAGTTCTAAAACCAATGGTTATGGGAGGAGGAAGATTGGAAGTTTGAATTTGGTGAACCTATAAAAGGTTTTAAATGCATTGTTAGGTAAATGGGTGTTAGGTGAACACATAGTTAGGGGGACAATTTGGATTGTCATAGTTACAATTTTTTTGGATTGTAAATTTAAAATGTAATTAAATCATATTCCACATTAATATTGTCAAGTTTTTAATTATGCATGTTGCAATAAAAAAATTTGGGAACCATATTAAAATTTATGGATGAATTAATTCTAAGCAAAAAAATGGATTCATACTCAACTTGAATAGTCACAATCTCTTCACAAAAATGAAAAATGGATACATGGATTAAAAAAATATGCCATGGTAGGTTCAACTTTTTAGAAAAATAAAAAATTCCAAATGAAATATTTAAGAATGAAATACATTATTATTTTCTTAATTTTAAAGATTTAATATTGCATAATGAAAACTTATTAATCCATTTTTCATTAAAAATTCATGTTTTTACATGAATTATTTTTATCAAATATATGTTTCACCATGTCCACATTTGTAGTTACCTACATTTTTGAATGGAAGAATGGGGAAATGTACATTGGCCATATATGAAGTTGTACTTTACATGTAAAAATTCTCAACACATGTTGTTAAAGTAAAATAATTTTATTATAGTGGATTTAAGAAGGTGGGTGACCTTTGGAATTTTTAAACTAAATAATTCAAAAGTTGGATAAATGTGAAGATGACTTACCAAATGGAAAAAATGCAAATGTGAGACGTAATTGGCTAAAATTACACTACTATGAAACGCATCTTAGTTCACTCTGGGTTTCATTAGATTTTGAATGAATTTGGACATTTTTACCTATTGAAATTGTTGAATTCCTTAATGAACATGCATTAGTTGTTATAGACAATGGCTTGTTTCATTAGTACCTAGTGAAACAAGACTATTCTAAGTGAAATACAAATTACCAAACCATTCATTTGCTAATTAATTAATTAATCAATATGAAAATCAATTAAATTTAATTATTTAATATACAATATTATTGATAATTTCATGATTTTTAGAACCCTATTATTTATTAACACGTGTCACTACTTACGTTAGGTTAAAAACGTAACCTAGGTAGGTGGGTAGGTCACGTAATCAACCTAGGCACCTATTTTAGGATTAAATAGGAAATTTTTTGGTCAACAGTTGACCACACAACACCATTCATGAGGTTTGATCCCTTGACCTTTGGAATGGAGGTAAACATCCTTACCATCAAGCTACCTCATGTGTTGTGATAATATTTAACATTACATTCTATTTATCAAATACTTCATTTTAAACATTACAAAAAACTAAACTTTAAAAATTCATATCTTATTGACATTTTGTTCGAATGAAATGTCAAGTTTACTTTTAAAAACATTTCGATAATGTACATAATTACATTTATTACTTTTTGAAAGTTTAAAATCATTTGAACAAAAAAAAAGTTGAATATCATTATTCAATAACATTTTAATGACCATTATTTTGAAAAAAAAACTTTTTTAATTCAATATTTTTTATTAATATAATAATATTACTTATTTTAAATTACTTTCAATTATTATATGACTATTTTTCATTAATTTAAATTATTTTAGCCAACATTATTTACAACTATTTTTGGCTATCTGAAATCATTTCAATTTCACCTTAAATTATTTTTACTTATTATAAATTATTTCACCCTATATTATTTTTGGTTATCTTAAGCATTTATAATATATGGCTATTGGTTGTTTTCTTATTAGTGCTATTAGTGGTTATTAATGGTTATTGGTACCTATTATATTTGTGACTATTAATGTTTTTACTGGTTATTCTATTAATAGTTATTGGTGATTATTCTATTAATGACCATTAGTAGTTATTACATTTATGGCTATTGGTGGTAATTCTATTGATGACTATTGGTGATTTAATTGTTGTAAGCCATCGGTGGTTATTTTATCAGTGGTTATTTTATTAGTGGTTATTGATGGCTATTTTATTAATGGTTATTAATGGTTATTAATGGTTATTATATTATAAGTTATTGTTGGTTATTATACGTTATATTACAACTATTGGTGATTATTGTATGATAAATTAGTGTTTGATATTCTTTGTTATAATATCGTAAACTATTACTAATTATTATATTGTAGGGTATTTAAAATTATTTTTCATAAGTTATTATTTTCTATTTTAAGTTAATTTTACCTTAGGTCATTATATATATTTTTATTTAAAATTATTATACTTAAGATAAAATAATTTATAATAACATAAAGTAGAATGACCTTGAATAACTTAAAGTATAACTTGAAATTACATATATTAATTTAAAATAAAATGACTTCAGGTATAGCCTAAAGTTAATTGAATAATTTAATTTAAAAGAACTTAAAAGCTTATTATAAACTAGTTAAAATATTTTAAGGTAAAATAACATATAATCATTTACGATACAATAATTTATAATAGCCTATAATAACATAAAATATATTAAAATAATTAAAGTAACTTAAAATAATATAGGGTATATCATAAAGTAACATAGATAATTTTCTTTTAAAAACATGGAAATGAACCTATTTGCTATAGTAAATTGTAATAATGAATTATGTTAACTAGTAATGAAACATGATGTCTACATAGTGATATTATATTAAAGTAACTTTCAAAAAAGTGAAATCAATAAAATACAATGAAATTATATCACTTTTAAGGTCCTATAGTGATTTAAACTAGTAAATTGCACCCCACTTTGGTAGTAGTGTTAATTGAACTATATGAACTAGGTGGAAAATGAATGTTTGCACACTTATGTGGTAAACATTATAAGGATAATGGTTTGTACTATATACCTTAAGAATGTTCATTTTGCATCTAAATTGGTTATGCAAATCAATAATTTTTTTGGCTTGCATGTGTAGATGTTGAAAATAACTAGACTATCCATGCAAGTTTATGAAGGTATAATGTGAATATAATATCTAAGATTTTAGTGGTTAAAGAGGTAACTAACATTAGTGAATAAACAAATGTCATGGGGTGGTGGTGTAAACTCATGGTTTTTAAATATTAAAAAAGGGTACAACCTTTTTCATCTTTTTTGTGGCAACATGGAAATTTTGGGATTGACCCAAATCAATGGATGTGGATGGATGGGTCTATTTCATTGTTTGATGAATAGATGATGGAAATTGTTAAACAACATGGTAAAATATGCTAATGAGGGATTTTTAATTTAAAAAAAATATATACATAAATTATGCCTTAATATGTTGAAAAATTGAATTTAATTAAATAAAAGGAAGTCCTTTGATTTCATTGCATAATATTGAATAATTCCATATTCTAATATGCATTTAAGTACATTTTAAGAAATGAAAATACAAGAAAGTTTGTGTCTCATTTTTTCTTCAAATATATGAAAATAAGGTGAAATACCATGTAATTGAATTTTTTATACCTTCAAATGGATAGAAAACTAATATGTATCAATGTGTTTTTAGAAAAACTATGCTATTGTCATAATCTATCAAAAATTTTATATAAAATTATGTTGGAAATCTTGAAAACCTAGTATATGTTTATTCATTTTTGTTATATATTAAAATTCCTCACACTTTTTGTGTAGCTTACTATGAACTTAATAGAGTGCACCATTGTTTCAGAATGAAGGTTTAAATTTTTTTGAATAGGCTTTTTCATGTTTATGCCAAATACATCATCTAAGATGACATTATTCAATTAGAGCTCCATCAATTGGTAGAAATGACAAGCACACTAGAACACACCTTGCCCCAAAAGATTCATTGACAAATAAACATTGATTGGCTTGATAAGACCAAAAGCCTCATTGAACATACTGGGTGCTCATGTCCTTTTGGTAATACATCTTTTTTCCACAAGTTGCAAAAGGTTATTTCAACATACAAGCATTTCTACAAGCACAAGGTCGCCACATATAAAATGGATGAGGCTCAATTTAAACCCCTTGTGGAAAAAACTAATATTGAACTACAAAATGACCCCTTGAATTGGAATTGCTAGCAACATTTTTGTGACTTTATATTTTGTTTTATAACAACCAACAAATGGAAAATTGTTAACAAAGGTGTGAGATCTTGGGTCAAGTGAAAAATTAAAGGTAAAATGTTTTTCAAAAGAATTCTTTCTAGCAATGCACAAGAAAGATTGGCATCACAGGCTATTGTTATTAGCATAAAAAATGTTATAGTGTAAGGCTAAATTGGCCTGAGTTGCACCCCTCATTTGATGCTTCATCCCCTCCTTTCCTGGCTATTGGCCGCAAAGTCATGGAATTTTATTAAATCAGGGTATGAAATACTGGGACTCAGGACTAAATGCACCTGGCTTCAGAACATTTGTAGCTACAGTATACATAGGAATGCAGCAGTGATTGGTTGAAAGCGTTCGGGAAAATAAAGGACAGGGCAAACTCAATTTGGCACTGAGTTTCATGCCCTGTTGAAGCCCAGTGTACTTTGTTTTTTTTTTTTCCCTGTTTTTTGAAATCTCGTCCCCTGTGTGATGAAACAGGGGGTTCGCGTGCCGTCTTTTGCCTGACTTTACGGATAACTTTAATATATTGCAAAATATTTCAAAAGATTCCTCAATTCCCTTCAAAAAAAATCTCTTTGAGAAATGTATTTTTGAAAAAATCAGCATTTCTCAAAATAATATAATTTGTTTTGAAGTAGCATCAAATTAAATGAAAGTATTTGTCAAGTGTCAATAATTTTCTTTATAATGTTTATAAGAATCTACTTCTACAAAAGTTAAAAACAAATGAATCTGAAAAATAAATAAAAAGTACATTTGAAATCAACTGAAAAATATGTGTTTAAACTTACATTTTGGTTAGAAAAATAAATGAAATTGGTATGTAGTAAGTTAAAAATGAAAAATTACTACAATTTTTGACAACTTTTGATTCATTATTTTTTAGGGGGATCAAAATATAAGATAAAGAAGGATTGTACTAAAGATTAAAGCCTTTTCATCTTATGTGGTCGACCTCAAAAGGTTTTCACCCAAAAGGACCATTTCATTTTATATTCAATGGACCCCTCACATAAACATGTTATTGAAGTTTAATGACACATTTATATTGAAAGTTTAAAAGTTTGATTTTATTTGTAAATAAATACAATACAAATATATTATTTTTATGCATAAAATGTCAAATTTGAACCTTAGTTTAAGGATTCTTAGCAAGTCGTGGAAAAAAATCCAAGACTTTGTTTCATGGGAAGAAAAATGTTTAAGGATTCATAATCAATGTTTAAACAACTTTTTTTGGCTTAAGGTTTTTACTATAAACACCTTAGTATGTGTTAATGTGTATAAAATATATGAATGTGACAAGAACCAAATGCCTTATTGTAATTAAATTTTTTAAGAAAATCATTTGAATTTGGGAAAATTTTGAGCCACATTAGATAAATTTTATTATTTTCATTTTTATAAGTGAAAAAAATAAATATTTCAAAAGCCTATATAAAATTTGGAACAATTTTTTTTCATTTGACATGAGAAAAAAAGTCAAATGTAAAACATGTTATTGAAAAAGTGAAGAAAAAAATGAATTTGGGAGTCTTTGAAGTGAGTCCTTGGGGTTCAAATGTGGTACCCCAATCATGCTTGGACTTGTTCCAGAGTTATATAATGGGTTTTGTTGTTTTTTTCAATTTACTTATTCCAATTTTGACAAGGTAACAAAATTATTCACTTTACCTTGCTTACATCAATATGCATAATTTAGTTTCTACGTGTCCTACTTTTGTTTTTATGATTGATCATTTCTATGAATTATTTCAGTTCAAATTTTTGATAATCATTTTTGTTCATTTTTCTAGTAGTATTTTTGTGAAAATTGCCAATTGATTAGTCTTTTGAAAATGAAAATAATGTTAATGACATTGAAACATGTGAAATTTACATGAATGATGCAACAATGGAAGAAAGGTTTGAAATAATCGTATTGTACAAACTAAAACAAGTAGAAATCTAAAAAATTAAAAAAATTGAAAACCAATGGAAGAAGTTACATGTTGAATGAAAAATTTGAAAATTGCATAGAATCCTTTTAATGTTAGGTTTTTTATTGTGTAAATAATAACAAAGATGTTGATGTTGAACATGTTCAAATTATGCATTGTATCACGTATTATAATAGTTTGGTCAATGCATCCAATCCAAAAACATGAGCAAGAAAAGACTGAATTTTATATATTATTAAAATGAATAAAATAACATCTTTGAAAAAACATGTGAATTTAGATCATGCATCTGTTATTGCTGCAAAAACATTTGAGAAGAAAGTGAATAATTTTATGAAAGGAACAAAGCAAAAGGCAATTAACTAGAAAAAAATGGTCAAGTGTGTCAAGTAGGGACCTATTTATAAAAATTTGTTATGAAAGCTTCTTTCAAAATAGATATGCAATATGATGTGCAACATAAAAAATTCTTTTAATATAGATGCTAACATTGTTTATCTATGAAACAAAGCTGAAATCAATTTCCTTCTTTAATGCATTTTTTTTACAAAATACAATTAAAAAAAACTCAAATTATTTAAACTAATTCCAAAATAAATTGTATCCAATCTATTCTTATATATTTTTATATTTTAATATGACATAATTCTAATTACAATCATATGTAGAAAACTATCCACTATATAATAATTGAAGAAAATTAATATTATCAAATTAATCCTTTGCACTCCCCTTTTTTTTTTTTCTAAATTTCCTTTTGGGTGCTTTGAATATGAATTTGCTCATATTTGAAACTTGATATAATTGTTGATGTAGAACTGAAAAAATTTAGAAGCTCCCCCCATATGTTAAATTTACAACCACTTTTTCATTTTCAAGGATATTTTTTTGCATTTATTAAACATTTGTTACAACCCCACTTTGAGGGAAGTGTGGGGTCGCCACCCACACTCCTGAAATTGGGGCTTGGGAGTCCTTCGGGATTCCCAAGAACTTAGAGCACAATTGCAGGGGTTAAAACACTTTGCATTGAGGTGTTCTTTATACCATTGGAAAGGTCTTGAAGTGTAGACGTCCAAAATGGCCTTGCATGAGCCATTTGGACATTTGCTGCATAAGTTATGGTCAAAAGAAGGGCCGAGAGTCAAACTGATAGTTTGACTCCCGACCACTAAAAGTTGAGAATCGACCCGATCCCAGTGCGTGCAGATGAAGTGCGACACACTGTTGGAAAGCTCTCGAGGACAGCTACAACTTTGGTTGAGACCTCGTTCTGATCCGAGCTTAAGGTGAGAACGTCTAAAGTCCCGAGAATCCAAATTAGGACAGTTTTGGGATTCCATTTTGGGAGTCTTGGGGAAAAGAGCCATTCGGATGCAGGTGTCATGGAGTAACACGATAATATTATATGGGGGAAGGTGGTGGCTTCCCCTGAGTTTGGGTTGTGATGAAGATGTGAGTCCAAAATCGCTCGTGGCTTATCCCAACATCGAAAAGGGTGCAAAATGAATTTTAACCAACTTGTGATTTGTTTTGGATATAAGACAGAATAACTAAGTAGCTTGACCCTCTTCCTAGTCTAATCCCAGAGCTTTCAGCATGCCTCTCTCACCCCTTTTAGTTTTGGAAGCTGGAAACGACACCAAGTCCCATCTATTTCCGCCTTTGACATAGTTGGACTCTTTTGAGTCTAACAAGGGACTTGGGGGCGCGTCAACATTTATTGTAAACTTATGAACTTGTACATTTTTTTGAGCAATAAATATTGATGAAAAAAAAAGGGGATCAAATTAAAGATGTTTTTGTAATTTTTTAATTTAAAGAAATTAAATTATCAAAAAAAAGCATATGTATCAAGAAATAAAAAAACTAAGATGCCATTTATAAATAAGTAGTCAACCAATACCCTTTGAACGCAAAGCCTGTACCCAACAAGAAGTGACCTTCCCCAACACCCAACACCACACCATGTTATGGAATCTAATGGATGGGCCCCAGCAATTGAAACAACTGGCTATTTGAGCATATGGATTGACCATAGTTTTTAGTAAAGGGAGTGTGCAAATTTGTCTCCCTTTTGTACCATGAAGGTTACACAAATAACTTTTTATTAATTTCAGCTTTTTCTCATATCATTTACAGACGAAAATACAAACTTAACAACAGTAGAAACCAAGGAAAGGAAACCTAACACAAAGAGAATATCGTAATATACACTCAATCCTATTAACCAAACCATACTAATACATGCAAGGTCAAGTCTAGCTTTGCAGTGACGATATATCAACACTGCCTCCACGGATCTGCATCAACCCCGAACAGGCACAAGTGTTGTCCAATGATCTGAGATCAAAATACTTATTTATCAACCATTTATGCACTGCCGTGTCCATTGGGCAAGTGCTGCATTGATGCGCAACTGAACTTTTTTAGTAGCAGTAGCGTGCAAACATGAGCCTAGTGCCCTCCTTCTCCTAGATCACGCAGATCATCTTGAATCTTGTCTCTGTCCGCACCTGTCAAGTTATCCTGAAAGCTGGCACGTTGAAGAAGATCATCAGTGGCGTCTTGAATAGCTCCTGTGTTGGGGTGAGAGACCGGTCTCCTCGATTTCACAAAAGCGTATGCATCATTCAACTGAAATTGCACAAAACATTTTATTATATGGTCAAACATTCTATTAACATCTCATGAGGAGTACCTATTGAAGAGCACCTTCATTGTGGCGCTCTTCTTTGGTTGCAAACTTATGATCTCGAGTACTCAGACGATATACGACAAGTGATCACTCTTAAAAATTGGCTGAGCGCATTGAACTTATATAATATGCACCCTCTGGCCTGAGGAAGCACGCATATTGTATAGTCGTAACGTTTAAACCTTAAACTGTGATCAAGTGTCTCACAAACAGATGACATGAAGTCAGTGACACAATCAGTAATTGTAGCACCAAGGTAAAGAGATTAGCGGAAGAGTGACATTTGCTAGAAGCATGCAAGGTGCTAAATCAAAACTCACATTCTTGCCCTCAATCCAGTAGTAGTAGGCAACGGCAACTGAGGGTGACCGACCAACACCTGCAGTGCAATGTAGATACACCTTTCTATCGTCTTTGATCAGATAATCGAGCACTCCCACTGCCCGAGGCAGGTTTTTCCTCAAATCCGGAGGACAACCATCTTTGATCTGACATCCAATACCGCATGCTCAGTTACCAAGTCCTACGAAAAAAAGATCATCACACCCAAGAGCTGCATTCTAATCATGCTAGCACATCTACTTCATACATTTATGTTTGGTTGTACTCGTGCCTTTTGTTGAGAACACATACTGGTACTTGATAGTACAAGATGCCCAACGTGCTACATTCGGCCTTTATTGAACCGATGTCAACGTTGTGCGGTCCAAAATCCTGGTCCTGCTGCAAGTTCAGAATTGCCGTGACATGTTCGTCCGTTGAAAGTTTGGAAATGTCGTCCTTGGTCTTTGGGCATGACCCCACAATAAGGTTGTCATCAATGATGTTATAATCTGCAAAGATGTGCTCCATGTTTCAGAATTTGAAGCCAATGCACTTTCAACCCATGGCACTGGTATGATTCAACTGTACTGAGAATTTCTCAAGTCTTAAGATTCAAGTTAACCTGAAGTGAATTCGTGAGAGATGACCCCAAAAAGATAGTTATAGATATTTCAGATCCGGCAATTTATACAACAGCAACCAATCAGCGAGGCTGATGCAACATTAACCCTACGGAAAAGAGAAAAATGAATTGTGTCCAAGGGTTTGAGCAACAGCAAGCAACAGTCGTTTGCATGTTCAGGGAGATTCAACAACCTCAACACTTCTTATGACACTGACTTCATCAGTTCCTGGCAATGAACGGGGCAGACTGATGTCAAACATTACCCAACATATTGCGAATTGAAATATGGAAAAACTCGAAAAACAAATTAGCAGCAAGAAAACACTAGAGAGAAGAGTGATGAAGATGTCCGTGCCTAGGTTTGCTCTGCACGTCCCACGGTCCAGTGTCTTTTTCAGTGCCGGAAAATTGCTAGATTTCGTCCATGAAATGAATCTGGCGACCATTACATGGAAATTTTGAGATTGTTTTTGAGGCAAAATCGCCAGATGGCTAGAAAGCGGGCTCCCTCTTCCTTCGAATTCCCTGCATAGTGGAACACTGTTTTGTGGTACTGTAATTACCCCTTGTAGTGGTGTCCTGGCATGTATTTTTAGCTGCCACGTGAGGCACACAGTCGCCATTTGGACTACTTGTCAGAATCCTCTTGAAAAAAGGAGACCGCTCCCACCCAACTTGTTGTCTCAATTGTTGAAGAAATACGGATTCACAACAATTGTAATTAAAGACCAGAGCCAAACGAACAACGGAACCGGCGAAAGGGATATTCGCAAGCTGTTGTCTACACAAGGAGCACGTGTATCGGAGGAAAAGGGGATCCAAGATAAAATGAAACTGACTCCGCGAGGTAGAAAGATTCCTCGTTGAATTTGGGGTACACCGTACGCTGCGGCGTGATACTCTGTTTTGTGATGCCAAAAGTCAACAAAGTGCGTTTTGTGAGCAATGGGCGGTCCGGTCAGATCTTTGGCCCAATTGCAGACGAATGATCACGGGAATCTGGTTACAGGTGATCATCCTCAAATCTGTGGCCGGTGGAGATCAGTGATTTCATTTGTATTCACAGGTTCAAAAGAAGCAGAAGACCTTTTAAAAGGAGAGTCCAGAGCATCGATATCTGAGCGATAAGTACAGGAATATGGATATAGCACGTCAAAAATGTTAGCTTTGTTATCCACAAACTCTTCATCATCCAGGCATTAGTCACCTAAGGTTCCGTAAATTTCTTTTAGTAAGTACTAAGGACAACCTTCAAGTAGCTGCTGAATTATATGGGCATGTTGCCATCAACTCCAGCAAGAGAATCAATTGAACAAAAAAAGTATTATTATTGCACCCACCTGCTGAAGAATCTCAGGGACTCTGATTCCTTTCTGCTGTCAACGGTAGATAAGCATGACGATATTGAAAGAAACTTTTCCGTAGTTGCAACACGAACAATTCTAGAGAGAATAAGAAGGGACGGTACAATATCAAGTGACAGGGTGCCACGGCCCAAGAATCTTTAGCATGCAACAAGCAGCACCAGTCTAATAGATGCCTCCAAAATTACATATTAGGTTGGAATCATCAGACCATCGCATTCATCACGAATGGCAGGGTCTAGTTACCATTACTCCCCAATTGAATTTTCCAGTTCTACAAAACAGGAGTAGATAAATGTGCAATAATCTGCTCAAAGTTTTGAACAAACAGTTGTAGGAATATAAATGTATTATGACCTGAGTTTTTATCACATTGACACTGTCAAGACTGAAGAAGCAACAGGAAAACTTTGAGGGAAAAAACGGTGGTCATTAAGGATGGGTGGAGCCATGCAGCAGGTGGATGGAAAACTAGTGAATAAAGAGTAAGAAGGTTCTAGAGCAAACATGAAGCCCAAGGGCATAACAGAATGTCCGGGAACAAGTCCGAGGCCCTTATGGATGAATGGTAACGTCCATGGTAACACCCCTTGGCCATGGGTGGGATGTTCATAGTTTTAACATTTGCAAAGCATACATTCTCTATAGAAGTCCTCCGAATTCAATAAATGCATTCAACTGTTAAATAGTGCTATCCAATCTTTCATGTAGGATCTTTAACCCAAGTTCCCTTGAGGATGATAACATGCTGCATTGTGCCCAGTGATAACATGCTTCACAAGTGAACCCCTTTGATACTTTGATTTGTATAATCTTATACTGGTGGATTGGTATTTTAATGAAGATTTCATTTTCATAGGTGAGTTGAGAATAGTCTTGTTGGTGGTTTCAAGGAGAGGCCCAAAGCCTGTTGTGGGGCAGGCATAGTGAGCACATTTGGCCAGGACAATTAACTGAAGATTGGGCTATTTCTAGTATTAAATAACTTATATGCAAGCACCTTGTCCAGTAAAACGAAAGATTGCTCTAAATTCAACTCCATCACAAATAAGCTAATTTTCACAATAGCTGCAAAATTTTAATCTATGTTTTCTATTAGGTGCTCTTGTGTGACTAACACTAATTTTGAAATAATAGGGGAAAGGTAAACTATTAAGATATTATCTATATCTCATTCAATATTAATAATTAAATTTTTTTTTTAATATTTATTTTTCTCTTTTACTTTACCCAGCATGGATATAATGTTTAATATAATTTAAATTTAATTTAAAATTAATATAAATAATAACAAGATATTGAAAACCAAATGAGAACATGATAAGAAAAAAAAGGTTGAACGTTCCCTGATAGTGCGTAGTAAGGCGGAGCCAAAGTCAAATTAGCCATATTAATTCTAAACCTAGGCACTTCCTAGATGGCCACTTGTAGCACCAGTTTTGTGAAAATGCTACAGCGTAGGGATCATCATTTAATGCAACGTAATTTAATGCTACTTAATGATGGGTATACTCGCCAGTGGACTACCGCGTACTTTGAGGAATATGAAAGAAACAAGCCTGGCAGTACTGCGGGTACAGCTTGTATTTGTACTTGGACTGGGTTCACACTAGGAACTTTTCTTTCCCAGGGGCCATATTCCCCTCTCTCTTAGGGCTTACTAATCGCCGCATCTCATTCACAGTCACTGCCTGCCTCTAAGCGCATCTTTGCCTAGTGGCTACAGCACAATCTCCGGGTGAGGAGCATCAAAGCCCCTAGCATGGAGGTTTTGATTCCAAGCAAAGGCTTTGGATTAGGGATTTTGATTTCAAGCACAAGGTTTGGATTGGGGTTTTTGATTGCACACACACTTGGAATTAAAACTTGGACTTGTAACTTTGGAATTGGGTGTGAAAGCACTTGAATATTCTTGTAATTTGAAATTTTATAAACATACTTGACTTGCATCGGGTCTGAATCAGTGTTAGTTGGTTATTGCTTTTTAGTAATAATTCACTGAGTAGATTATTAAAAGAATTCTGAAACTTTAGACCTGTGGTTATCAATTCCACTGTGAAAATAATAGCCCAATTTGTCAATTTACCCAGTTATTTTTTGGGTAGTAAACGTTGATTATGCGCGAGAGTTAGATCTCAAATACTTATTTGAAAATTGTTGATTATAATGTCAGTTATCACCCGGTTGTTAGGTTTTTACTTTTTTTTTTTTGTTTTTTACAATTTTTTTCATTAAAATTTAGCATATTAGTACTGATAACCTCCCTGGATGACACCTGGATCATGTAAGTAGATTTTGAAAATTCAATATCGGGCAAATAAGTTATATTTTCATCACACTATTATGTTATGGTTTACATTTTTTTTTGTTAAAAACATGATATTTTCAAAAAAAATCAAGCATTAGTTACAATGTTTTCAAAATGTTTTTGAGTATTTTTCATTCATTAGATTGATTTCAAAGTTTTAGAATATATATTTTCAAAACATAGAAACATCAAAACCAAAGACTAGTGACATCAAAATTGGCTCCTATTAGCATGGTTTACTCATATGGTGTTTTAAAATTGTGGGTGATGAGTTTTCAACAATTGTTTCATCCCAACCAAGATGCACAAAAACATTGAATCTTTCTATGGTGTACTAAAGCATTGGTTTTCTCTTGGGCTTTAAAGGGTGTTGAATTGATTGGTTGGTGTGGAAGTTAATCATAACCATTACATGCACACCATGGAGATGAAAAAAAAAGTTTATTTAAAACAAGGCCATGGAAGCCATTGTGAAAAAGAATGTGGAAAAACTCAACCTTGATCCTGATTACCCATGTTGCCAAACCAACCTTTGAAAGCAATGGTATTTTGGTGGTGTGGAGCAAATGCCTTGTCAATGTCATGTACCAAGTGAAATATACATTCATTCAACATCCATGTTGCCTGTGTGAATGGGAATTCTAAAAGAATTTGTGCAAACATTTAATCATGGTTATTTTCATGTGTACCAAAATTATTCAAGAAACATTGTTGAATATTGTGGAAAATAGTCTAGATCTAATCGTGGAAGGTTCACACCATGTTTGTGGACTTGTGGCATATTGTGGATGAACGGGATTCTTATAATAATGATGATTATGAGTTTATTGAAGGTGAAGAATAAATAATTGACATTGATGGCATTATGACTACAAATGATAATGAATTTCCTATGGATGGTGTTGGAAGATCTAATTAGGATCCAAGTTCAAATGCACCAATGGAAAGAACACCAACTTGTTTTGGTTTTACAATTTAAGAACTTTTCAAGGAATGTTAGCGAAGGGCAGCATTCTGTGACCATGCAACTTCATACATGGGTGAAATTGCACTATGCCCCCCAAAAATTGTAGTAAAACCATAGAAATTTTGCATTTGATTTTTTTTCGTACATGAAGATTTCACATCTAGGATTATGTTTGTTTATTTCAAATATAGGTTAGATTTGGCTTTATATTTAAACTATTTGCTTAAAAAAAACTCCAATAAACATTTGCAAACTTGAAATATGAAATATATATGTGTCAAAATAAATCTGTCAAAAAGTATGAAAAACTAAAAATATACTTCAAAACTAAAGTTATGGGTGGAATTTTGTAATAATTTTTTTTTGGTGAATAATATTGACTTAAATCAATTAAATCTAAGTCCATTCATATTTTTAAAAAATTGGTCGAAAATCCATCCAATTTTTTTTTTTTTCATTTTCGAGCAATAAATGCATATTAAACTCTTAATTTTGGGGGGAAAACATTGCCTTAAAGGGGAAAAAAGGAGATTTTATAGGTGGGCATTGTATTTTTTTTTCACTTTTCTTTGGTTTGGTAATGTGTCATGAACCACAAATATGAAGCTCTATGGTCATTAAAAAAAAATTAAATATTTTGTGCAAATTGATTTCATCCAATCATTTTCATCTAACCATTGGATCAAGCTTAACTTTGATCCGAAATGAGCTTTGAGTTCCAAAATGTTGTCATGCACATTTTAAAGTTTTTTCTTTAGAATTCAATTAAATGCATAAAAGATTGGCACGAAACAATGTTTGAACACATAAATGCACTTAATAAAAGATATCATGATTAGATGTCCCATTCATTTGGTAATAAAGGTCATATTGGTTGATTAAAACTATGAATTAACATTCAATATAAGATAAGGGCTATTTATATTATGGTCACCATATCCCAAATTAATCTACACCATATTTTTAATATTTTCATCAACCTCATTAATATGACATACAAGTTAAAGTTCATTATGATCAATGCAACCAAGTCTTGCAATGTGCAACTAACAAGATGATGATATAACATACGTTCAATATGAATATTGTCTGTTTGATCCAATGTTTAATGGAGGTTTAAAACCCCACATGCATGTATTGCACATTGTTTGAAAATCCATAATTGATGTTTGCAACCTACTCCAAAAATGCAACACCCCCATCAATCTTAAACCACCATGTTTAAAATGGTTTGGGTTCCTAACCAATTGCAACACCTATTTTTGTGACCCATGTGTGGGTATTGTGTTGAGTAGTGGCTTTGTGGGTGCTTAGAAAATGATTCAATTCTAGTTCACGACTAATTAATTGAAAACATGGTCCCAAAGTCCAATACCTACATCCTTTCAAATTGGGCTTCAAAAGGATGTAAGATGTTAATAAACCAACACCTATTTCATGACTTGTATGCAAGACATATTACACATTTTTGTTAAAATGGCAATCCATATTTTGTGACCCATATGTGGGTATTATATATAATTATAAAAACTTAGTGTGTTTTGAATGCCCATAAACAAATATTATAAATTTTCACTTGCATCATGTATTGCTAAGAGCCTTAAGTTTTAGTAATGTAGATGTGAAATTATAATACAGCAATAGAAGATGGTTTTGAGCATAGGACAAAAAAGTTTATTAAAAATCAAACTGTTTTTTCATATATTTGGATGTTTTCAAAGTGCAAACCCTAGCCTCGATGTAGAAGATAGGTTGATGGAAATTGTCAAATCTATAAAATTGTGTAAAAAATGTTCATTGCATTACCCACACCCTAATGATATGCCTTTTTGAGTAAGTTCAATTCACACAAGGCAAAATTCATGCTAGGATGTCCATGGTGATGTGGGAATCTAAGCCTTGGTGAATTAAGATTCAACTACCTAATTTGCCTTCGGGATTGAGTTGTGGGGTTTTGGGCATTGGCATTTGGGACAAATGGGGCTTGTCATAAGGAAAATTTGATTCCTTGGGGAAACTTAAGGTTCATAGGAAGGAATCATGGGTTTTGTAACTACCTAAATTCATTAAGTTTTTAGTAAAATGGGAAAAAAAATAACTAATATGCAACTTACATAGTTTTAGTTAAAAAGGACTAGTTGTTTAGGACATTTTTAATGAAATCATTTCTAGTCATTCTGAACAATCACATGTTACACTAAGTAATTTTTAATTAAAAAACTCTGACATGAATATTATGAAGTTCCAAGATAATATGACGTGGACTAAAATTCCACATCATCATACAACTTTTTCTTTTTCTTTTTCTCATGGAATAATACACTATTTTTTCATGGCATGCCATGACAAAAATACATGTGAAAAATAAAACATTTTATTTTATTTTTGGGTTTTGATAATAAGAATTGTTGGCACCATTTACCATCACCATATCTACATGTTTGTATATTACATTTTTATATGATATATCAATGTATATACACATTATATACATGAATGCAATGATGATAATCTTATTCTTAATTTTTCAATCAAAATTGGGATATGCAATTGTATCTAAGGTCATGAATTTGATCTACCCTTGCACATTAATCACAAGCCATAATCTATTGGTAATGTGCATTCAAAAGTCAAATATGTGCCAAAGCCTTTCACCTAGTATGATATTGAAATTCTTTAAGTTTTAGAAGCAACATATCTTTGATGGCACGGGGGAGGACTAACTTTTATTTTCCATTATGTGTATTTGAATTTTCTAGGAAAAAATATCCATGTATCCAAGAAAATCATGTCCTTTTAAAACTATGGCATTGTCTTCACCATCAATTATTGTAAACATAAAATTCAAGCATACTTAAAAATTAGAGTATTTTTTCACAATGATAACAAATTTTTGTGATAGGATCTTATATATGATGTTAGATCATAAAAAGGATGGATTTAAATGTGTAATCACATGAGGATTTTCACTTTCAAAAAACCTTTATGATGAATAATTGTTCAAACAATTAAACACATTATTATAGATCAATGTTCCTTCTACTGATTTTCATGATTGGATTTAATTATATTTTTAGTCAAAATAAACAATGGAAAAATTTGGCTTTAGTTAGAACAAGAAAAAAATTGATTAAAAAAATGATTGAATACTTTTTGATTGAGTATCTAGTAATTGTTAATTTTGACTCAAGTGTTTTTTGACATGCAAATGTCCAACTTGAAAAGCTTGACTAATTATCTCGCTATCATGGCTATTATATGGCATGTTTATTGTGACTAACTTGACTAGCATATATGTTGACATGGTTACAAAATGATAATTATATTGTCATTGATTTAATTAATAGATCTATGTTAAGAATTTTTAAAAATTTTTTTTTATTAGAATCAAAAAAATTATTTAAATTTAAATAAAAATTCAACCAGTCAAATGGTTCATTATCTATTGGTCAAAATGACCAATCAAATAGTCTCCTATTTTGCAAATAAAAAATACCATCCTAGTCACAATGGGCAAATCAAAATTGACATGTCTAAATCAAATTATTCGAATTAACACTTATCATTTTGGGTTTTACTAGATTTTTTGGTAAAAATAACCTAGTTTTGTAGTTTTGTGTTGTGATTAATTTAACTAATATGTGAATTGACATGGTTGTAAAATGACAAGTCTATTATGACCAATTTGACTAACATTTGTGTTTACATGATTGCCAAGTGACATGTCTATTGTGATTGATTTGGTTAATGTGTGCTCACATGACTACCAAATGACAAGTATATTGTGATTCACTTGATTAACATTGTGTTGACATGGCTGCCAAATGGCATGTCAATTTTCATTAACTTGAAAAATGTGTGCCAATGTTTAGATGCCACATTGCCCACAAGGATATTACACATGTTAACACATTGTCTAATTACATTTTAAAAAAGTGGCTAGGTTTTTATGATATCTAGTTTCATCTTCTTCCTTTGAAACACATTATATTACATACTAATAGTCGTGAATGCAAATTATTATTATCACACCAAAACACTATCAAACATTCGTTAAAATTATTTTGTTCTTAGCATGCATTTCCTTAGCACACAAAAATTTACTACCATTTGTTTGATGTTACAAATAAAGAATCAATTTGTATGGGCATAAATTGGCTAGGTAGGCAAACAACCTAGAATGGAACCTACATAAGATAATATACAATGGGAACATCATGTGATAAATTTGTGGTGGTGGCATATAAAATGTGAATAAACTTGCATGGTGCACCTACATCAATTCATGGTTTGATTAAGAATAATACGTTAATGTTTATCCATACAGCACCCAAGTCAATTTTAATTTCTTATGTCAATATGAAATTGTGTTTCAAAAGTCATTAATCTCCACATATGCATTTATGTTAATGTGCATGTCAAATGACCCACTTAATTAACAATTATGTATTTTGAAAGATATTGAAAATTTGCGTCAAGTTTCATTTAAAGTTATATGCAACATATTAGCCAAAGCCTTATTGAATGTTGCACATATGTGCATGGCCTTTTCATTGACATTTTCATTCAAAAGCATTAGATGTGACATAATACATTACTTTAGGCCCAATTTTGCATGAAAATAAAATATTGAATACTTTCTTATCTTTGCCACATATATGACTTTGTTTTATCATAAAACAATTCTTCTTATTACATGCAGATGATGGGAATAATGAAGCCCCACATGAATCAACATGTATTGTTGAAAATAAAATGTGGAATCAAGGGGTGGATGCAAGAAAAAGATGTCATTTCATTTGTGTAAATAAAATTACATTTGATCAATTTAATGACTTTTAGCTAGAAATATATATTGATGCCTTCATTAATCAAAATTTCTTTAAATGATGGGCAAGAGAAAAGGTATTCCATTAGAGTGTGACATCTTTTCTAGCCCTTCAACAAAAACTTGTGATGAAATATTTACCCTCAAAGAAGGCCCAAGTTGAAAATGAAAGGTGGTTTTTGAAATCTTGTACAATTTCTTCAAAGGCACATCCTTAAAACTTATTGGAAAAATAATGGTAGGTTAAATTCCTTTTGAGCGATATGCTTCAAAGTTTGTTAACCCCCATAACTTCAACAACCTTTGCATTTTATGTTTTGAAATTATGTAAAAATTACTATTTTTACTTTTACATACCAAAATCAAATTTTGGCAAGTGTTCAACATGTGCCACAACTTTTTATGTTCAAAGCTCAGGGATTGAAAACATGTCCAAATAAAGTCAAAATTTATTAGATTTTTTGTGTTAGTATTTGATCATTAAAATATTAATTACATTTTTAGAGAAAAAAAAGATTATTCTTACCTTTCTAGAGTCAAGTACCTTTAGTAGATCTCATGTTTCTACCATTTTATTTAAATAATTAGTTAAAATCATTTCAAACAAGATCAATAATATACATCACAAGAAGAACCTTCACCACAAAATCTTGTGGTGCCTTTCAATCTTCTAAATTAACTTGCAACAACTATTCAACTATTAAAACTGATTTGAAATCAACAAAAAAAAGAAGATATCGACTTGGCTAACAAATTACCTACATGCTTAGGTAAAGGGACCTTACGTACATGCCCAAAGAGGCCTACAATTTGCATCCATCCAATGATATGCCAAAATCATCATACAACATATATGCATTTTCATATTTTGCAATGCATGTGGCTATGGTGGATTTGTTTGAATTATGGTGACAAATTATTTAGTATATTTACATTTTACAAGTGCCAACATTTAATTTTGTTTTTTAATTATGTTTGGCAATAAAAATAACAGAAGTTTAGAATTTGGCATTATATTAAAACAATGAAATTATTGTGCTTTAAAATTTCATTCAAATTATTAACATGGCCTCTAGTTATTTCTTAGAACTTTGGGCAATAATAACTAATTTGTTTTAGGTATGACAATATGTCCTAATGTTGTGAATGTTAATGGTAAATCCCATAATGAAATTTATTTACACTACATGTAAGTGTAAATGTAAAACCATACACATATGGTTTTACATGACCATGTAAAACATGGTGAAAACACATTAAAGGTGAACCACTTTTGTTCAAAGAAAATGATGTAAACAATAAGTATTGTAGTATGTAATAAACCAAAATCTTCATGGCATCTTTTTGCTATCCTAAACATAAACAAAAAACTTTAAAATTTGCACAATAACATTTTGGAACTCAAAATTCACTTTGAGCCAAAATAAAGTTTGATTTAATAGTTAGATGAGGATGATTGAATAAAATCAATGTACATAAATATATAACTTAAAATTTATCAACAACCATAGGGCCTATTGTTTGTCATTCATAAAATATTACCAAATAGAAGGAAATTGGAAAATATTGCAATTCCCATCTATAAAATTTCCTCCTTTTTGATATGGTAGTGGTTTTCCTTAAAAAAATTCAGCTATTATTATGTATTCATTGCTACACAAATGAAAAAAAAACACACTTTGAAATGGAATTTCACAAAAAAAAATTTAAAATTTAAATTTTCTTAGATTAAATGATGTATATCAATATCATACACCATAGAAAAAATTCACTCAATATTTCCATTGACAACCTTAGTTTGTAAACATTCAAAATTTTATACTTTGCAATAGATGTTGTTTTGTTAAAAATATATTCCATACGTTCAAATTTTTTGAAATTTTTTGAATGTTTCAAAACAATAGATTAGATTAAATTTAAAGCTAATAAAACATATTTAAAACAAGCAAAAAAATTCAAGATGTGATGTCCATTCATTACCAAAAACATTATCGCAAAAATATTATAATTGTGACTACAATTTTTGGAGGGTTTAATATGCTCTCACCCAATAATGTATGTGCAAAAAAATGTAAAAAATGTGATTTCTACTTGGGAAGGGGGGAGTTTTCATAATGTTTTTGGTGATAGGCCAACCAAATGGCCCATTGCAAAAAATCAAAATCAAAACATGTATACTTTGGGATGCACCACAACTAATTAATATGGATTTGCAGGAAAGTATGGTCATTAATAATATATAATATATACGCATACACGCCTAAAAACATTTACATGAGGCTATGTAAGTGTATTTGACAAATATTTATACTGGCATCATGTAAATATAAAAAGTTCAGATGTGTAAGTGTCAATGATTTAGGTTTTCACGAGATTTACGCATTGTGTATATATAAGAGTATTGACACTTACAACACTGATATGTAATGTGTACTTCAGGTTTGGACAAGTTAAAGAATAAATTGAAAATTTTGCTTTGGTTGAAGCAGAATTGAGTTGGTAGTACAATGGGTACAAATTGTCTTTGTACTTGGGACGGGAATCAGGGGGACTTTCTATCGCATCCTCCCTGCTTTTGGGCTTATTAACTGCCGCACCCCAATGACAGTTACCACCTCTTTAAAAGAGCATCTTTTCCTAGTGGCCATTGCAGAATGCCCGGTGATATATATAGGCAGAGGATTGGAATCCTTTATCTACTCCATGTGATGTCCTTGCCGTGAGAAGTCTAAACGTTCGAAAGGTTATGGCCCACTTCCTTGTGTTGAGCTTTCCTGTGCCATAAAGCAGCGGCTGAACATGTCTAGTGTATGAGGAGGGCACGTTATCTGATCTAATTGGAGTTTTTCCTCAGCAACAGAAGTGGGCCTTACATTTTTTCCGGGAAAATTTGAAAAAACAATTCTGTCTGTTCCTTCATGTCAGGTAAAGACCCTTCGAGCAGGGTGTTCCTGGAATGGCCTCCTCCAAGGGCTTAACCCTACTTACTCTTATTTTGCAGCCAATCTTCATCACAAAGGATTTAGTCAGGGGTTTTTTCTTAGGTGAAAGTTTGCCATTTCAGGGATATTTTTTTGAAGAGTGACAATAAAGTGTTTTTCAGGTGTTTTAGTAGTCACATTTTCATAACTTCTTTTTGGAAAATTGTCAGATTTTTGTACTAAGTTCCAATAGGATAGCAAATAATATGGAAATCTGTTTTTTACATTAAATTTCATTTTCTAAAGCCATATTTGGGTTAATTTTCTTATGGAAGATTGCTACCTCAGCTACATTACAAAATTGAAAAAAATGAAATGGTTTTAGTGTGCTCTTTTGTGCACTACAATTTAATTATTTGGAATCATGTTTGAAGGTCACATGTGAACCAATACCCACAATTGTACTTTCACCTTTTTGCAAGGGTCTCTTAGTAGTGATGTTTTGAGCATACTTTTGCAATTTTCAACATGAAAAATATGATTTCAGCACATGTAAAAGACTTTTGTCCAAAAATGGCCGTAATTTACCCGAACTTGGCTAAATCTTCTTCTGGACAATCACCAATTGAGCTGCATAACAAAATTGGAAAGGAAATAAAAACTGCCTCTTAGTGGCTATAATATAAATCTGTCTTGGAAAATGTTGAACATGTTAGACTCAGACCCAGATATAGTCACGGGAGGGAGTACTTATCACAAATGTTGCTTGCAACCACACAATAATACTATGAATTACTTATAACTTTTTTAAAAATTCCAATGTCATATGTTGTTCAACAGCTCTTCGCTTAGTTTCAACCCACCACTTTGTGGAAGCAGGAAGTACTTCCTGCCAGTAGCTTACTCCTTATTAGGTTTTTTCTTTCCAATTTTGTCAAGCAGCTGAACTGGCGAAGAGAAATGAGTCACATTTGACTAAAGGTCAGATAATAAAAAAATAATTTAATGATTCTTGCCCAGTTCTGGCGACCGGTGGGAACTCATTGTCTAAATATGGTGAGCATATAACCTGTTTTTCCTCAAAATATGGCCACTTTTGCAAAAAGTTCCAAAAAAACCCAAATTGGTTGTCACAGTGGGAAAATTCACCAAAAAGTAAATACACGGCTTTCTACCATTTACGACAACAGGATCCTAATTATATTTCTTCAATTCTTTGCAAAAATTACTCAAACCATGTGCAAAATCTTGATAATTGCATACAATAATTTTTATGTGACCCTAGTCACCAATCACATTGACATCATCCAATATCAGATGAAATATATGACAAATACATATAGTCTCATTTGTTGTCCAAAGCTCATATTTGTAGTATCATCATGTTGATCATTTGTGACTAGGCCAGTGGACACATACTTAAGAAGTCAAAGCCAGTGGAATCCTCATACATTGTTCCTCTGCTTCTACTGAAAGTACATTTGTAACCTTTCACCTACTGCTTCCAATGCCACCAAAATTGCTGAATTCAATTAAAGAATGGGGGAAGATATGGGATGTTTGCTGTAAGAGGGATTCAGTGTTAGGATTTTGAGCTTCAAATCTTGGATCATTGCATCTTTACCTCTGGAATACAAAGAAGTTTTGTAAAGCCCTAGTTGGCGGACCCAAGGGGGGACTTGTGGCAGCTTCTTGAATATTTTGGAAATATTCATTTTTCAAGTAATTTTGTTTATATCTAAGTTGTTCAATTTGATGGATCAATATATTTACATATGGTGCATGATTGTTTGTTTAGATGTTCATAGATCCAATGGCCAGTTGGAACCCACGTGGCAACTAAACCAAGTCGTGCTATGTGGCATATTTGGAGAATTAATTTTTCAATAGAACGTAAAATATATTTGGGTCGTCCAGTTAGACAACATGTGGCATGCCACACTTGATCAAGGTTTTTCAAATCTTGTGGCCAATGATTGCCCACATTTATGTTATTATTAGTGAATCAAATCATGTCACATGCACAATGGGATTATTTTGTTAAATTTTTTAATGAAACTCAAAATATTTCTAAGTTGTTTGTGAACCACTCCAAGAAATTTCCTAATGTGTTTGGAGGGTACCTTATGCCCTTGAATATCCTTCCTAAATAAGAGGAGACATATTCTTATACTTACTCTCTAAGAAACGGATGGATCTTATGCTTAGAAATAGTTGTAAAATCTGTCCCACTCTTAAGGAGTAGGTGTAAGAACTCTCCCTCAGATTTACTTATGTCTAGGTTCATGATGACCTTCACCTTGTGCTACTGCAACATACTAGACCCTTGTTTTGGAAATGCCCCCCACCCATGGTCTTTTACCTTACACAAGAGCCTATGGGCCCCTGTCCTGTAGAGGGATTTTCTTTGACCTATTTGTGACCTCCCCCACCATCTCTAATGCTAAATGTGTTTGTCAGCATTTTGTTGGTAGGCAGGTGTTCAGATTCCTAATAGAGTACACTTGCGTGAAGAGACTTTGGCCCCTACTTTGTAGGTTGTCATTACCTTCGTTGACAAGTGACTTTCATGGACGCAAAGCAAACAATTAGAATGCACGGTTTTTGTCTATCAACATAAACTTTTTTTTGAAATGTGCTTAAAATAAATAAGTATGTGCCTTTCATTAGATATGTGCTCAGAATAAGTAAAATTTTCATGGCAGGGCCATGGTGTGACACATGCCTTGTTGTATTTTTGGATGGTGAACAAAAGCATAAGTTTGTCACAGATTGGGTCACATGGATTCTACTGACTATTCTGCACTGCACTTTCAGGAAGGATTGAGAAAATAAGAGTACCACAATTTAATATACACATGCCTCCATGGTTGCTGTCCAGTGATATTGTTTTTCAATTTTCTGAACTCACGCTATTGGCTACAATCCCTGAGGGATGAACTTTCCCTCAGGACTTAGCGTCCATCCTAAAACGTTATAGAACTTTTTTTAAAAAAACCTGAGATGTCCTTTCCACTCATGGAAGGCCCTCGCTGGAGGTCGGACAATTTAAATATCTATTATAGGTTATTTTATCATATGCCTTTATTGGTCATTATATTGTAAACTATTGTTGACTATTATATCATAAGTTATTATTGGTTATTTTAAGCTAATTCATCATATGATATTTTTAATTATTTTATTATAAGCTATTGTTGGTTATTTTAAGTTATTTTATCATAGGCTATTTGTGGTTATTCTAAATTATTTTTCATAGGTTATTATATCGCAGGCTATTGTTGGTTATTCTAAGATATTTACCATAGGTAACATACATGATTTGACATGGTTGCAAAATGACAAATGTATTGTGATTGACTTTGCTAACATTTGTGTTGACATGACTATTAAATGGCATGTCAATTTTGACTAATTTGACAAATGTGCGCCAATGTTTGGGTGCCACATTGCCCACTATAATATTTTACATGTTAACACATTGTTTATTTACATTACAAAAATAATAATATCCAGTTTCACCTTCTTCCCTTGAAACACATTACATTACATACCAATAATCATGAATGCAAATGATCACTATCACACCAAAATACTATCAAACACTCTCATTGATTATGTTGTTGAAGATTAACATCCATTTCCTTGGCCCACAAAAACTTACTGCCATTTATTTGATGTTACAAATAAAGAATCAATTTGTATGGGCATAGATTGGCTAGGTTGACAAGTGACCTAGAATGGAACCTAGATAAGTTAACATAAAATGGGAACATCATCTGTTAAATTTGTGGAGGTGCCATATAAAATGCCAACAAACTTGTATAATGCACATACATCAATTCATGGGTTTGATTAAAAAAATACATTAATGTGTATCCATGCATCAACCAAGTTGAGTTTAATTTCTTCTATCAATATGAACATTTGTTTCAAAAGTCACTAATCTTTACATATGCATTTGTGTTAATGTGCATGTCAAATGACCTAGTGACAAGTGTTCATGTTTAATTATGTGCCACAATTTCAACAATCAACTTTTTATGTTCAAACCTCATGGATTGAAAACATGTCCAAATAAGGTCAATGCTTATTACGCTTTTTATGATAGAATTTGATCATTAAAATAAGAGTTCCATTTTAAAAAAGAAAAGATGGGTCCTACTTTTCTACACCAATGGAGTCACGTATATCTCATCTTTTTACCATTTCATGTTAATAATTAGTTAAAATCACTTCAAAAAAGGTCAATAGTATAACATCACATGAACAACCTTCACCACAAAATTTTGTAGTGCCTTTCAATTTTCAAATTTAACTTGTAACAACTATTCAAATATGAAAATTGATTTGAAATCAATAGAAAAGAGGGGGTATTGATTTGGCTAACAAATGACCTACATGCTTAGGGAAGGGGACCTTATGTACATTCCTAGGGAGGCCTACAATTTACATTCATTGGGTAGTGGTATGCCAAAATCATCATATGACATATATATACATTTTCATATTTTGCAATGCATGTGGTTATGGTAAACTTGTTTGAATTATGGTCATAGATTATTTAGTATATTTAAATTTTTCAAGTGCCAACATTTTAAACAATTTTTGTTAGTTATGTTCAATAGTAAAAATTAAAAAAATTAAAATATGGCATTATATTAAAACAATGAAGTTATTGTGCTTTAGAGCTTCATTCAAATTATTGGCATGGCATGTAGTTATTTTTTAGAACTTTGGGCAATAATGATTAATTTGGGTTTAAGCATGTTAAGTACAATGATATGTACCAGTGTTGTGCATACAAATGGTTTAGGACCTCAATTTGCCACTTTCTGGTCTTGGACCCTCGTTTAAAGGCCTTGGGACCGATTTAAAGCTTTCAACCAATAAGATTGCTTGCATTCATTGGTCCCTGGACCTTGGACCCTTGTCTAAAGTCGCCCCCTTAGTTGAAGGAGAATTGAGTTGGTAGTACAATGGGTACAGATTGTCTTTGTACTTTGGACGGGAATCACGGGAAATTTCTATCCCATCCGCCCTGCTTTTGGCCTTGTTAACTGCCGCACCTCAATGACAGTTACTGCCTCTCCGTAAGAGCATCTTTTCCTAGTCGCCACTACAGAACGTTTGGTGATACATATAGGTAGAGGAATGGAATCCTTTATCTCCTCCATGTGATGTCCTCGCCCATGAGAAGTCTAAACCTTTGAAAGGTCGTGGCCCGATTCCTTGTGTTAAGCTTTCCTGTGCCATAAAGCACCGGCTGAACATGTCTAGAGTATGTGCAGGGCACGTTATCTGATCTAATTGGAGTTGTTCCTCGGCAACAGGAGTGGGCCTTACATTTTTTCAGGAAAAAATGAAAAACAATTTTGTCTGTGCCTACACGTCAGGTAAGACCCTTGGAGCAGGGTGTTCCTGAAATGGCCTGCTCCAAGGGCTTAACCCTACTTATTCTTACTGTAGTATCTTTACCATTTAGGCAACAAACTGCCAAATAGTTATTTGAATTTGAAATCTTAAATTGGGCATCTGGTTTTTTAATTCTGAAAATTTTGGCAGGTAATCGTTATACAAAATAGAGCAGTTTAGTTTATATAGACTGCTTTAGATGTTAGTCACTGTCATGGAAGGTGTCCAGTTTAAATCCAGACGGTTGAACTCTTAAAATATATCAAAATGTTAGCACAAATAATGAATAAAATTTCAAAAGTTTCACAGATTGAAAAATAATTTAATTTATGCTGAAATGGTAAAGGTACTTTGGTATTTTGCAACCAATCTTCATCACAGAGGATTTAGTCAGGGGTTTTTTTAGGTGAAAGTTTGTCATTGCATGGATATTCTTTTTTAAACTGTGACAATAAAGTGTTTTTCAGGTGTTTTAGTAACCACATTTCCATAACCTCTTTTTGGAAAATTATCAGATTTTTTTACCAAGTTCCAATAGGATAGCAATTCATACGGAAAGCTGTAATTTAAAATTAGAATTTCATTCTCTAAGCCATATTTGGGTTAATTTTCTTATGGAAGATTGCTACCTCAGCTACATTACAAAATTGAAAGAACTGAAATGGTTTTAAACTGCTCTTTTGTGCAGCACATTTCAATTATTTGGAGGTCACATGTGAACCAATACCCACAATTGTACTTTCACCTTTTTGCAAGGGTCTCTTAGTAGTGATGTTTTGGGCAAACTTTTGCAATTCTTAACATGAAAAGTATGATTTCAGCACATATAAAAGACTTTTGTCAAAAAATGGCCATAATTTACCCAAATTTGGCTCAATCTTCTCCTCGACAATCACCAGTTTAGCTGCATAACAAAATTGGAAAAGAAACTGCCTCATAGTGGCTATAATATAAGTTTGTCTTGGAAAATCTTGAACATTTTATACTCAGAGACCCAGATATTGTCACAGGAGAGGGTACTTATTGTTGTTAACTAGCAACCCAAAACATTGGGGTGGTATGGTACAAGTGCGGTTGCTAGCTCACCCATAACTACCTATCAATTTTGGACTTGGGGAACAAAATCATCAGGCGTGAAAACACTACATAACCCCTAATGACCACTGTCTGGGCGTTAGCACAATGTCTTGCATGGTTTTTGCACATGGTTTAAATAATGTTTTGCAAAAATTGAAGAAATATAATTAGGATCCTGTTGTTGTAAATGGTAGGAAGGAGTGTATTTTTTGGCGAATTTTCCCACTGTGGCAACCAATTTGGATTTTTTTGGGATTCTTTGGCAAAAGTAGCCATATTTTGAGGAAAAGAAAGTCATATGCTCACCATATTTAGACAATGAGTTCCCACTGGTCTCCAGAACTGGGCAAGAATCTTTATTTATTTATTTTAATTGTCTGACCTTAGCCAAATGTCACTCAATTCTTTTGTGGATGATCACCAGTTCACCTGCTTGACAAAATTGGAAAAAAATGCCTAAGGGGTAAGCTATTGGTAGGAACTGCTTCCACAAAGTGCTGGGTTGAAACTAAGCAAGGAGCTGTAGAACAACATAAGACATTGGAATTTTTTTGAAAATTATAAATAATTAACATTCCTATTGTGTAGTTGCAAGTAACATTTGTGACTAAAATCTTGATAATTGCATACAATAATTTTTATGTGACCTTAATCACAAATGACATTGACATCATCCAATATTAGATCAACTGTATGACAAAGACATATAGTCTCATTTGTTGTCCAAAGGTTATATTTGTAGTATCTTCATGGTGGCGATTTGTGACTAGGCCAGTGGATGAACACTTAAGAAGTAAAAGCCAGTCAAATCCTCACACATTGTTCCTCTGCTTCTGCTGAAAGAACATGTGTAGCCCTCCACCTAGGGCAGGTAGGTCGGTGTCTCAACACTTAGGGTAAGGTTCGCTTGTCGATTGTTCAGAAGGGCCCCCATTGTTTATGGTGTCCAAAGAGTAGCTAGAGGCCTCTTCTTGACGCATCTGGCGCATTAAAAGTTGACAAAAACGGATCAGAGGCAAGAAAGTTATGATCATCCAAAGTAAGGGGATTGTTTTTACACAAAATTTTCAATCAAACAGCTCATAGCTTATTTTCGAAGCCCTCAAACAATCCTTAAATACTATTCTGTTGCCTTTAGAGTTATCAGATGATTTGTAGAGCTTAAGATGACAGTTTCAGAGTAGTTTAAATCACTCAATTTGAAAAAAATTGAGTAAGTTATGCACTACCGAAATAGGAGGGGTCAAAATGAAGAAAAATGAAAAAAAACTCATTTTGCAGTTTGGAAAAACGTAATTCTTTACTACTTGTTTGGCTTTGCATTTCAAAGATGATTTGTAAAGAAGGCAAATTTGTAAGATTTTGAATCACTTAAAATGGAAAAGAATTGGGAAAGTGTTTGATGATAGGCTAATGTTTGATGATAAGCATATTTATCTTAGTGATTCGAGTGCCACCAAAATTTCCTAAATTCAATAAAGGAATGGGGGAGATATGGATTGTTCGGTCTAAGGGATTCAATGTTTGACGATGGATGATTAAAAACAGATTAGAATTTTGAGTTAAAAATTTTGGATCCTTACATTTTTACCTTTGGAATAGAAAGAAGTTTGGTAAAACCCTAGATGGTGTACCCAAGGGGGATGACATGTCCTTTTCTGCTTGTCACCTTGTTTTTCAAGCGCCTTGTCAAGGTTCTCTTGGGTTGACTCTTTTAGCTTCTAGTTACTTTTGCACCTCACAACACACTTGGTTAGTCCTAAAGTCTCAAGCATTTAGGACGAATTCAAATTCTCTACATAGATTCCCTAAACTTTGCTCTTAGAACTAAGTCCTAATCTAACCTAGAGCTAGTGACGGGCTTAACTTTTGAGCCAACCCAAATGGCCTTAAAGCTGAGTCAACCCCAGGTTGACTCAGGGGCCTCATAGTATGAACTTTTGAAGTTGATCCAATCAAGACTTCAACTGGAACAACCCCAGTTGTTTCAAGGCCGACCCTCTTCTGATGGCTTTTAAACTTTAGAAGGACACCTTCTATTGGTCTCAAGTGCTTTAACCAGCCAACCCTTTTGGGTCGGCCCATGACAGCACTTAATCATCCATCGAAGGTCTTAAAAAAATAGTGCCTTGCATTATAATTTGAGGACAACCCTCAATCATCTTCTTGACCAATGAGAGCCCAAGCTCCTGCTTTAGCCCATCCAGATCCTTAAGTTTGAATGTCTCCCAATTCCTAGAGGTGTCAAACCTCACTGAGCCATTTCTAGCCTAACTCTCATATCGCCTTAGTGCCTCACCAAGGTGATCCTAATATAGACACTTCTTAAGTGGGAGGGCATGTAAAGGGACTTGTGATAGCTTCTTGAATATTTGAAAACATTTATTCTCCATATAATTCTGTTTATATCTAAGTTGTTGAATTTCATGGACCAATATGTTGACACATGTGCATGGTTGTTTGTTCGGATGTTCACAGATCCACCGGCCAGTTGGAACCCACGTGGCAACTAAACCAAGTCTTGCCATGTGGCACAATATGAATATTTGGAAAATAATGTCTTATAAAACTTAAAATATATTTAGGTCATCCAAATAGATGACATGTGGCATGCCAACACTTGATCTAGGTTTTTCAAATCTTGTGCCCAATGGTCACCCACATTTTGATTATTATTAATGAATCATTCATCCAACAAGGCACAATAAAATTATTTTGTTGAATTTGTTAATGAAAGTCAAAATATATTTAAGTTGTTTGTGAAGCACTCCTAGAAATTTCCATATGTATTTGCAGGGTACCATATAGCTTTGAATATCCTTCCTAAAAAAGATGAGGCATATTATTATACTTACTCTCTAAGAATGAGATGGATCTTATGCTTAGAAGTAGTTGTAAAATATGTCCCACTCTTAAAGAGTAGGTGTAAGAACTCTCCCTCAGATTTATGTATGTTTAGGTTCATTATGACCTTCACCTTGCGCTACTCCCACATACTAGGTCCCTTATTTTGGGAATGCCCCCCACCCATGGTCTTTACCTTACAAAGAGCTTATCGGCCACTCTCCTGTTGTGGGATTTCCTTTGACCTATTTGTGGCCTCCCCGCTCATCCCTAATGCTAAATGTGTTTGTTGGCATTTTGTTGCTAGGCAGGGATAAAGTGTTCAAATTCCTTATAGAGTACACCTGCTTCAAGGGACTTTGGCCCCTACTTTGTAGATTGTCTTTTCCTTAGTGGACTGTGACTTTCATAGGATGCAAAGTAAAAAATCAGAATGCACAATTTTTGTGTATCAACATAATTTTTTTTTGAATGTGGTTAAAATAAATAAATATGTGCCTATCAGCATGTATGTGGCTCCTATGTAATCATCCACACAAAAACATATGAAATGATGATATTTTAGAATGTATCTAGGAAGAAGGTATTATTAGAACTAGATGTCTCCATGTTGTGTCCATTAGCATAACAAGCTTTGAACATACATGCTTTTACTCACCTAATTATCACCTACTTTCCCTATTAATTTAGTTTATTCCAATTAGGGTTGAATGTCAACACAACATTTTTTTGTGGAAGTTGTATCGTTTGAAGTGAAATTATTGATTTTATTTGAATAGATATCCACCAACTATGTCTGTAAAATATTTAAAAAATAATACCTACAGTAAGGTCTGGGGTGGCAGATCATGCCATTCTTTCGATCACATTATATAATGTAATCTTCCAGTGATGATTATACACTCATGATAGTGACCAAAATGCGTTTATTGAACATCAATCTGTCTTTAAATTGTTGAATCTGTGATCCTAGACCTTGATTTTGTGGAATGGCCTCACCCTACCCATTATGTTGAGTGTGTAACCTAGCTAACCCTAACAGGCTTGCCTAGAACCTTACCCAACATAATGGACAGGGCTTGACCATTGACTTGACCATTCCCTAGTACTTAACTCATTTGTATAAGGAGGTAAGAGTTGTATTTGTCTTCTTTAGACATGCAACCTTCAATTTGATGAACCAATTCTAACACAAAAAGTACAACAGGCATTGCTCTTATTTGGGCAAATTCTCGATCTGAAAAATCATTTTCACATGTCTTGTAGCCCTTGGCACTAAAAGAGGTCATCTTGCAAATTGTGATGTGTAATTCCTGACCAATTTTTAAAAATTTGACATGGTAGAAAGTAGAGATAATTACGCTGAAGACTTGTTCAAGTTGGGTTCTTTGGGTTCAAAGGCCCTTGAAAGTGCCAAAGTTTCAAAATGAACTTATTTTTCAAGAAGGCTCAAGAATGTGGCATGTGTAAATTTATAAGGTTTCATACACCCACCTTCATTTTCAACTTGGGAGTTGTTTGAAGGTTAATATTTTTGCCACTTTTCATTGTTGAAGGGGTAGAAAACATGTCACTCTTACAGAATACTTTTTCTTTGTCTTTTGGGGGGCCATCATTTGTAGGAATTTTGAAGTGTGAATTGTCATGTAGAGTTCAATATACACAGTGACTAACAGTGATCAAATGGGTCAAGTACTGTTTGGCCTATATAAATCAATCTTTGGCTTTTACCTTAAATCTAAACCCTAAACCCTGTTCTCGACATTTTGCTCTCAATCCCAGTTGAAGCATGTCAATTGTGGAGGCTTCAGATGATTCTTCAGGTTTTTAAGCCTTGGGAGTATGGAATTTACCCTCCATCAACAATGAGTGGACCTGTACAGAGGGTCTCAAAAGTTCCTGCTATATAGGCCCCCTGCACAAGCTCCACATTGTGGGGGATGTTTTGTAGCCTGCCCAAGAGTGCTTTATATCAGCCACATATACTAGGGCCCTTATAGTTTGAAATATCGAAACATTATAAGACAACACATTATATAGTTGAGGATAAACCATATTGTTTATCCACACCATGCAATATATATATTTTAAATTATCTGTTGAAGCCTCAGTAGTGAGCATTCCAAGAGGGATTTAGCACTAAATGATGACTTGTTATTTGAATCTGTCCATAAAAACCCATTTATAATTTGGTTATCCACAGTGCTCAGGGATAGACATCAAGTGATATTGACCCACAGTACTCTCTTTTGATGAATCATTTAATAGAAAAGGAAGATTAAGACAAAATATTACTTTTAGAAATCATAACATATTGCAGATAGCATGGGTTGATTCATTAAATCGGCATATAGACATAGGATTGGAAGCTAACTAAGAGGATAATTTGGCTCTGGATGTCTGGCTACATATGTGGAAAACAATAGATGACTAAAAGACCCACATCTTTTGAAATGCATAATTCCAAAAGAATTGGAATGAGCTGTAAGTTGCAACTCGTTTAACTTGCCTTTAACACAAATGATATACATATCACTCAAATTTATATAATGTTTAAATTATTGATTTCTGCGACAAATTCATATTGGCAAAGGAATTCAAAATGACTTTGACATATAGTCATTAATGTATTAAGTTCAGCCCGACCCATGAATCGATGCGCTGGCAAGTGTGTTGGGAATGTTAGATATACCATGTCCACAAATTTCAGCGAAAGGCATTTTGTTGGTCTGCCTAGCTTATCTAAGTTCAGGGTGTCACTTGAGAAAATATGGATGGGGCAAATGGGGAGACTGGAGGAAAAAATCGCAGCAGCCCTTTTGTACTGACTGAATTCATTTCCTTTGGCCTGTTTAATATTTTCCAACTGCTACCATGCTAAAAACATTTAGCCCAAAATCCCTTTAAATTGCTTTAAAATATTAGAACTATCTCATGCTTAGACTAAATCAGGGTCTTTCAGCACTGACTTCTTTCCTTTTTCCTGAATTTTCCCCACTTGGCAACAGAGGAAAAAAAAGGGCCTGCGACTTCTACAACGGATCTGAGGAAAACCCCCTCAAATTCGCCAGATTTTTAGGAAAAATATTGAAATCTCCATATTTAGACTACAGGTCCTTGCAAGTCACGAGCACATAACAGGGTTTTAAAAATAATTTACTTTTCTCTCTAACCTGTAGCCAGATTTGGCTAACTCTTCTTTTGGAGGATCGCCAGTCCACCTACCTCATGAAGTTGAAAAAAACCCTTGCACAGACATTTTTCTGATAAAGCTCCATGCCTGGGGCTTTATCCTACACAAATAGGTTCTCTGTGAATAGCATCCTTATTTCCACCTAATGTCTTGGTCTGGAGAGGTCTCTCTGACTTTCCAAAGTTTTGGGTCCACTGCATTTGCCTTGACTAAGTGGCTTTCTCCGTCACCGAGTGTGGCCTCTGGAGTGCATCTGCACCAATCATCATGTCCCCAACGTGTGACAAGGTTTGTGTGCTCTTTTCTGTAAACAAATGCTTTTGTAATTGACTGTCGTTTTGTGAAAGGGAACAAAAAGAATGAGTTTCTCCAAGAAGATTCACTAAATTGCCAATGGCTAAGCCAGGAGCCTGTACTTGGATTTTCAAATTCGAACTGGCACTGCACTGCAGTTTCAAGAAGGACGACCAAATGAACAATCACACAGACAGCATAATAAATAAGGCCATGCCTATCGATCCCCATGGCCACCATCCACTATGGCTACTTGCACGTTCTTACAACTTGCCACTGGTGCCCGGGCCGGTTCCTGCGCAGGGAATGTAGCTAGTATGGGACCTCTAGACTTGGTTCCTAGACTGTTGAAATCGAGCTCCCGATTTTTGTCTCTTGTCTGGAAGCTTCTCAGTCAAGAACCTTGATGTTAGTATCGAGAATCGCATTATTTGATAATGTTCTCTCAAAATTCATTCCTCAATCAATTGCATAAATGTGCTCCTGCAAGGCCGGATGTGTTGCAGTGAACCAGTTACGTAGGAATTGCTGATTGTGTTACAAGAAAAATTCAAGAGAAGGGGTTGATGCTGCAGGCGCCGAATTGCTCCAGGTGCTGTTTGCGAGCTTTGATTGAATCTACGGGCATTCATTTCTGCTTGTCCTGATGCTGCCCTTTCATGCTCGTCCCTTTTGATTTTCTGGTTGATTATTAGCATCTAAATCTAAATCTTTGATAAGCTAGGGCATTGAGTGATCTTGGTCAAATCTTTCAGTTCGACAGTAGCTCTTCTAGTCCCGATTCCTTTCAGCCCTGATTCCCTCCACTTGTAACTTCTGTGCGTCACGATTGCCTCGCCTGTGAAAAACTGGTCAACAATCGAGTTGCCGCACCATCACCCCACTCTTGGACCCTCTCAGCAGCCGTGTTTTCCAACCTTCTTTGGCTCGATGAGAAGCTCAATTCCTCGTCATATTCGCACTGACGGGCCCACTCGCCTTGCTACGCCTGGCGCGAGTAAAATCTCTAGTTAAATGGAAGAGCTCCTCTGATCTGCAATCAGAGCTGTTCGACTTCGTTTTTTCATAGACTTCGGTCGCTCTTTTCTCTTCCTCATTCTTGTGTCTCTCTGTTCTGGTTTCGTTTTCTTCTCTGAGGCTCTGAACATCGTCTAAGCTACATTTGTGGTCTAGGTGTGTCTCCCAGAAAAATCTTTAAGCTCGAGGCGAAGCAAGAATGATGTTGATGTGGTTCGTGTGAACACACGTTCCCTTTCCATGAAAAGCAAAGAATTACCGTCATTCGTCTATTGTATTTCAATTTGTGTGGTGTGCCAAGAGCTGCTCCATTGTGTCCGACCACACGTCTAGCTTCTTGTCATCTGCTACAGCCTTCAGGTCGTCACCCCTCTTCCTGAACAGTGCTCTCAGCCATTCTCCGCCCCTTCCCATTTTCGTTGTCATCCGTTTTTCGCCTCCCGGGCAATCTTCCTCTCTTTCTCTTCCTCGTCTACATGATTTCTGCATAATAGTCTCCACTTTGGAAGAGGCAACTTCTTGCGCTGATCCAGGATAGCCCTTTGAGTCCTTTGCTGTAGCTGGAGTGGTGGCCGCGCCAGCTGCTGCTTCGCCACCGACTCCAGCCCCAGCTCGAAGAACTTGCCAGTCCAGAACTCAAAGTAAAACTACAACACTCCAAACTCGTTAGAGCACTTTGAAGAGCAAGTACTGGCAGTGGCACCTAGTGGGGGCTGCCAAATTATGCTGAAAGACAAGTGAACACATTTAGGTTAATATCGTCACTATCTTGAAGTCTCGAAGTGTCGAGAATCTGATGTATGCGCACCTGAGTAGTGGCCACATTCCAATAGTCCTAACAACTTATCTTGTTTGACACAGCCGTGTCACGCAAGCATTGCTGCTTAATCGGAGACTAAAAGAATACCTCATCAGGATAAACTGAAGGCGCCAGTTGACGTCTCGACCAAAGCGGGAATGGCTGGAGATGTGGCGACCGGCAAATTTCGTGTCATTGCTGCTAAAATGGTTGTGCAGAACGAACATCCGGAACAGGCGAGCACATCCAGCGGATCTCATCCTCTTTGTATTACTATTCTAAATGGGGATGTGGCGACCGGAACATTTCGTCCCATTGCTGCGGAATTGGTTGTGCAGATTTCATCGGATACTACCGTCACGGAGGATTCTAATCGCCGTGAGGTAGATACAACGGCACCAGTGGGAACTGATTCCCTTCGCAATGCTGTTACAGGGGGAAAGGTGGAAGCCGTAAAGGAGATATTGAAGAACGTAAATATATCGGATGTAAATGAAGAAAACGATAAGGGCGAAACCGCATTGGAACTTGCTATAAAGTCAAAAAATAAAGAGATTGAGAGAGTTCTAATGGAAAACCCTCAAGTGAAGCATTATGTTGATGGGCTGTATAGGGACAGGCAAGTAAATGTGGATGCCGCAAATGCAATTCTCGTTGGCGCAGCACTAATAGCAAGCATTACATATTCAGCCTGGCTACTCCTCCCTTCATCAACAGACACTATGAACGCAACAGCAGTTAAGGCATTTTGGGCCTTTAACAGCTTGTCTTTCTTTTTCGCCGTTGCAACTGTCGTGGCTGGTGCGTATGCAGCGATGCCAATTCTGCACCATGAATTCATTGGACGAGTTGTTAAAAGAGTGAAGGTAAAACTCCAATTGGCTTCTATTCTTTTGATGCTTTCTGTTCTTTGTGTGCTAGGTGCCTTTACCAGTGGCGCCTTCGCTAGACTGCCCACTCGCATTTCACAAGAATATAAAATACTTTCCACTGCCCCCACAGGTCTCGCTATCTGCATGGTAGTCTTATTATTTTTTGCACTGAAACTCTTTGGAGTAAGCCATATAATGAGTACATGGCTTAAGAAGACATGGGTTAGGAATTTATTGTTGTAAACTTCAAATTACACGTGAGTTAAACTAATCCCTCATCAACGTTGATCAAAAATCGAGAACTTGGCTATGAACATTCAAAATACGCTTATGAACGTACAAATACTATTTTTTAAACAGGTTTCGAGCTTTCTCTTTCAATGTTGTTATTAGGTTCTCAAGTTTTATAAAGTCTGGTTGCATGTTCATTCTCCTCCCTCTCTCCTCTGGTTATTCATATGTTGTCAGATCTGAAATGTGTATACCTAACCTTGTGGTCAAATTTTATGTAAATTAATTAAAAACTGAGATGCTGAAAATGATGAGAAATTCCAAAACAAATTGGAGTAATTTGTTAGAAATTTCAAATTGGTCAAAAAACAAATTTGCTGTATCCAAAATGCAGTGAAATTGGAACACATAGAACTTGTAATCACATGAAATTTCAGAAATTATTATGTAAAAATGACTTGACAAAAGAAGTTACATGGTATGAAATTCCAAAAAATGCAATATAACATAATACTTCACGCCACAACACACTTCAGCATTAATCTT
Source organism: Sphagnum tenellum (assembly GCA_963921925.1). NCBI lineage: Eukaryota > Viridiplantae > Streptophyta > Sphagnopsida > Sphagnales > Sphagnaceae > Sphagnum > Sphagnum tenellum. The sequence goes on along the minus strand of OY998143.1, from coordinate 5,656,314 downwards.
GCAATTTGATCATCTTTGAAAAGCGCCTCTAATTTAGGGTTTTCACCATACTCCTCTGACATAGCATGGTAACCACCTCGAGAATGTCCGTTGCACAAGTTGTCAAAATATTAAGGTCTAGAATCTGTCAAAAGCTAAAATAGCCTAACTAGAAGTGTGGACAGCTCCTTTGCCCTAAAAGTAATTAAATTCAGCACTTGATGATTGAATCTAACCAGAGGGTAAGGTACAAGTATTCTATTATATCGTCTTTCAACTATACTAGTGGTGCCTGTGACCTTCGGACACTGTGAAGTCCCCCGGTTTCTTTAAACCAAGAGGGACACACAAAGGCGCAAAACATCAAAAATTATTTTCTAATAATCTCTTATCCACATATTTTATGTTTGTATTGAATACAATTGAATTGAAAACATGGATTGAAAAATGTAATGTATAATTATTAAGAACATGTTACACCTTGATTTTTTGTTCACTTATTTCAATTGTCACCTAAAAATATCCAGACTTGTATCCTCATCATTAGGATGATTTGTCAAAGACTTTAATTTTAGCAAAGGATGTAAAACATGATGGTGTTTCAATAACATTGGGAACAAAAACCTTTTGTCATGTTCCTCAAGAATAGTTTTACCTTGTTCATAAGCAATGAACAAAGAAACTAGTAAACAAAGTTCTTATGTCTATGGTCCAACATCAAAGACAACATGTTATGAATTTTTCTCTTTTCATAATTCCTTAGGAAAGAGAAGAAAGAATTCAAGACATTGCACTATTCTTTTAAAATGTTAGAAGCAAGTAATAATAACTTTGGAGTAACCCCACGATCATCTTCCATTACTGCATTATGAATAGGTAGATTTTTATGTTTCTTTCTTTAATTTCAAGCTCATGGATATTACAATATGCAAGGCATCACTAAATAACTAATGTTCACCAGATTGGGTTGGCTCACTAGTGACAATAGGAGAAAAATATTTTACAAATATTATAAAAATATATCAAGTTGGAAGAGTTGGCACATGACTTTCCACTTTCATTGTAGTTTTCTGTTGTAAGATCAAATAGTATATCCTTCTAAAATTGTAAAGCCTTTTAAAACATGACTATTTTGCTAACAAACTTGTAGAACATCACAAACAACTGAAATGTTAATTTTAACTATGCCAAAAAAATAGAAATGAAAAACATATTACCCTGATGTAAATGTAAAAAGTTGAGATGTGTAAGTGTAAATGATTTCCAATTACATGAGATTTACATGCTATATATATGAGTATTAATATTTACACACACAACACTGGTATGTACTATGCACCTCATATTTGGACAAATTAAAGAATAAATGGAAAACTTGCTGTAGGCTCCCTTTAGAGGAGGGTCCAGATTCAATTTCCTAGGAACCAATTTGGACTGATCTGAAGCAAATTGAATCAAGTTGGACTGTACCTTGGTCCATAGCGTGATTCTTCTTCGTTCTCTAAACACGGAGTTCTTCCTTTAGCACTACTGTTTTGTTTGAACCAATTGATTTTCCCTCCAAAACAGGTGCCGTGTAGGTTTAGCCTCAATTTGCCACTTTCTGGTCTCAGACCCTCGTTTAAAGGCCTTGGGACCAATTTAAAGCTTTCAACCAATAAGATTGCTTGAATTCATTGGTCCCCGGCCCTTGGACCCTTGTCTAAAGTCGCCTTTAGTTGAAGGAGAATTGAGTTGGTAGTACAATGGGTACAGATTGTCTTTGTACTTTGGATGGGAATCACGGGAAATTCTATCCCATCCGCCCTGCTTTTGGCCTTATTAACCGCCGCACCTCAATGACAGTTACCGCCTCTCTGTAAGAGCATCGTTCCCTTGTGGCCAGTGCAGAACGTTTGGTGATATATATAGGTAGAGGAATGGAATCCTTTATCTCCTCCATGTGATGTCCTCGCCATGAGAAGTCTAAACGTGCGAAAAGGTTATGGCCTGATTCCTTGTGTTGAGCTTTCCTGTGCTATAGAGCACCGGCTGAACATGTGTAGTATATGGGGAGGGCACGTTATCTGATCTAATTGGAGTTTTTCCTCATCAACAGGAGTGGGTCTTACATTTTTCCAGGAAAAATGAAAAAACAATTCACGTCAGGTAGGACCGTTTGAGCAGGGTGTTCCTGAAATGGCCTGCTCCAAGGGCTTAACCCTACTTATTCTCACTGTAGTATCTTTACCATTTTGGCAACAAAATGCCAAATAATTATTTAAATTTGAAATCTCAATTTGGGCATCTGGTTTTTAATTCTCAAATTTTCAGCAGGTAATCATCATACAAAATAGAGCAGTTTAGTTTATATAGACTGCTTTAGATGTAAGTCACTGTCATGGAAGGTGTGCAGTTCAAATCCGGACCGTTGAACTATTAAATATATTAAAATTTTAGCACAAATAATGAATAAAATTTCAAAAGTTTCGCAAAATGAAAAATAATTTAATTTATGTCGAAATGGGAAAGGTACTATGGTATTTTGCAGCCAATCTTCATCACAGAGGATTTAGTCAGGGGTTTTTTTTAGGTGAAAGTTTGCTATTGCAGGGATATTTTTTTGAACTCTGACAATAAAGTGTTTTTCAAGTGTTCTAGTAACCACATTTCCATTAGCTCTTTTGGGAAAATTCTCAGATTTTTTAACTAAGTTCCAATAGGATAGCAATTAATATGGAAAGCTGTTTTTTTAAATTAAAATTTCGTTCTTGAAAGTGATGTTTGGGTTAATTTTCTTATGGAAGATTGCTACCTCAGCTACATTACAAAATTGAAAAACTTGATATGGTTTTAGTGTGCTCTTTTGTGCACTACAATTAAATTATTTGGTATCATGTTTGAAGGTCACATGTGAACCGTTTGCTATTTACTATTTACAATTTTACGTCCAATTAGTACCAGAGAGGCCATTAGATGAAAGGTAGATCATGGAGGATAGATTATCTTCTCATATTAGCAACATGCTACAAACTTGGCTAGGGCAACTATGTTCGTAGTTTGCATGAGTTCAACAAAAGTGCTAGTGAGAGTGAGGGGTAAGGCTGAACAAAATTGTTCCTTAACTTTTTGTGTATTTGAAGAGACAAGGAGCAAGTGTTTTTCATCCTCAACCTTCCCCAAATCGTAGCATCGTAAAAGCCTCTCTGTGTATGGCACACCTTTTCATGAACCTAACATTATTTCAAGCTATGTGTTGCCACACCAAAATCAGGCCACAATTTTTCGTAGCTAAACATAGTTGATGTCAGATAAATAGCTTTCGCTCTCATATGACATCTTATATATAATTACAACATGTGTGTTCGTGCGTGCGTCCGACGCGACAGTTTCGCGTTTTAATGGATCGGCGAAACCGGCTCGGACGGTCGGATTTCGAAAACTGGAACCGGTCCTAACAGTCGGATTCTGCCGGTGAATAGGTACCCTATCAAACTGGGTTTTTACTGCTGCATTTATGGGGCACCAGTGGCAGCGTGCTGCATTTTTTGGGGCAGGGGCAGGGGGGCAAGACAGGGCAGGGCAGGGGGGCAGGGCAGGGGCAGGGTGGCCAGACAGGGCAGGGGAGGGCAGGGGCAGGGGAGGGGGAGGGCAGGGGGCGAGGGCAGGGCAGGGTAGACAGTAGAGTTTAACAGAGCGTTCAGGGTGGCTGGAGTGGCATAGCCACGGGTTACCCACTACTCGTACCCTTGAAGTGCAAGTTTCTTGTCTTCACGCTAGTGTTGATTTCGCAGTTGTTAAAGAACTTTTCAATGAAAGCCAGCCAGATATTATTTTTCACCCTTTTTACACTCAACATTGTGTGGGAAAACTTGGAAAATGTAGGGCCCCAACCTCCTAATTGATTGGTTGAGTAGTCCTTGCTTGGAACACATGGGTTGTTACAAGTTGAGGTGTTGTTTCCAATGATGATTAAACCGGAGGTATAAAACTTGTCATATGTTAGGGTTGATTCTTGAATAATCATTTTTTCACGGATCTAGCCCAACATTTCTTTCCCATAGCAGGCATAACAAGTTGGGCTTCCCATGCCTTTCCCAAGATGTGGTTTTAATGACCGTGCTCACACAATTAAAGTACAGCAACGCTTGTCCCCATGCAAAGTGTTCAAAGGGGAATTTTGCTAAATTCTACTAGCACAATGGACATCCCAAGTGTTTTTTGCACCTTTAGCAGAGACTTGAGGAACCCTCTATACATTACTTCAATAGCCTTTATTTTCTTGAAGTCCACCCAAATCTCATAAATATAATTTGCTCTGAAACGCACCAACGTGTTGAAGAAATCACAACGTAAATTAACGTTTATAATATGTTGCTCCGCATAGTGGAAGTTCAATGCAAACAACAAGTGCATACAAAAGACTTTTGTAAAAAAAAAGGCCATAATTTACCCAAATTTGGCTCAATCTTCTTCTCAACAATCACTCGTTTAATTACATAACAAAATTAAAAAAGAAACTGCCTCATAATGGCTATAATATAAGTTTGTCTTGGAAAATCTTGAACATTTTATACTCAGAGACCCAGATATTGTCACATGAGGGGGTACATATTCTTGCTAACTAACAACCCAAAAACATTGGGGTGGTATGGTACCTGTGTGGTTGCTAGCTCACCCATACCTACCTATCCATTTTTGACTTGGGGAACAAAATCATCAGGCCCGAAAACACTACATAACCCCTAATGACCACTGTCTGGGTGTTAACACAATGTCTTGCATGGTTTTGCACATGGTCTGAATAATGTTTTGCAAAAAATGAAGAAATATAATTAGGATCCAATTGTTGTAAATGGTAGGAAGCAGTGTAGTTTTTGGCGAATTTTCCCAGTATAGAACCCAATTTGGATTTTTTTGGACTTTTTTTGGTAAAAGTGGCCATATTTTGAGGAAAAGAAAGTCATATGCTCACCATATTTAGACAATGAGTTCCCACTGGTCGCCAGAACTGGGCAAGAATCTTATTTATTTATTTTAATTGTCTGACCTTAGCCAAATGTCACTCAATTCTTTTGTGGATGATTGCCCGTTCACCTGCTTGACAAAATTGGGAAAAAATTCCTTAGGGGTAAGCTATGGGTAGGAACTACTTCCTGCTTCCACAAAGTGGTGGGTTGAAACTAAGCAAGGACCTGTAGAACAACATAAGACATTGGAATTTTTTTGAAAATTATAAATAATTAACATTCCTATTGTGTAGTTGCAAGTAACATTTGTGACTAAAATCTTGATAATTGCATACAATAATTTTTATGTGACCTTAATCACAAATGACATTGACATCATCCAATATTAGATCAACTGTATGACAAAGACATATAGTCTCATTTGTTGTCCAAAGGTTATATTTGTAGTATCTTCATGGTGGCGATTTGTGACTAGGCCAGTGGATGAACACTTAAGAAGTAAAAGCCAGTCAAATCCTCACACATTGTTCCTCTGCTTCTGCTGAAAGAACATGTGTAGCCCTCCACCTAGGGTATTTAGGCTAGTGTCTCAACACTTAAGGTAATGTTTGCTCGCCGATTGTGTAGAAGGGCCCCATTGTTTATGGTATCCAAAGACTAGCTATAGGGCTCTTCTTGACGCATCTGGAGCACTAAAAATGGACAAAAACGGATCAGAGGCAAGAAAGTTATGATTGTCCAAAGTAAGGGGATCGTTTTACAGAAAATTTTCAATCAAACATCTCAGAGCTTATTTTCGAACCCCTCAAATAATCCTTAAATATTATTCTGCTGCCTTTAGAGTTATGAGATGATTTGTAGAGCTGAAGATGACGGTTTCAGAGCAGTTTAAATCACTCAATTTCAAAAAAAATGAGTAAGTTATGCACTATCCAAATCGGAGGGGTCAAAATGAAGAAAAATGCATTTTGCAATTTCAGAAAACGTAAATTCTGTTCTACTTCTTTGGCTTTGCATTTCAAAGATGATTTGTAAAGTTTGGGAAGGAAAATTTGTAAGATTTTGAATCACTTAAAATGGAAGGGAATTGTGACAGTGTTTGGTGATAGGCTAATGTTTGATGATAGGTATATTTATCTTAGTGATTCTAGTGCCACAAAAATTGCCTAAATTTGATAAAGGAATGGGGGAAGATATGGGGTGTTTGGTGTAAGGGATTCAATGTTTGACAATGGATGATTTAAAACAGATTAGAATTTTGAGTTTAAAATTTTGGATCATTACATTTTTACCTTTGGAATAGAAAGAAGTTTGGTAAAACCCTAGATGGTGTACCCAAGGGGGATGACATGTCCTTTCTTCCTTGTCACCTTGTTTTCCAAGCGCTTTGTCAAGGTTCTCTTGGATTGACTCTTTTAGCTTCTAGTTACTTGTGCACCTCACAACACACTTGGTTAGTCCTAAAGTCTCAAGCATTTAGGACAAATTCAAAACTCTCTACTTAGATTCACTAAGCTTTGCTCTCGGAACTAAGTCCTAATCTAACCTAGAGCTAGTGACGGGCTTGACCTTTGAACCAGCCCAAATGGCCTTAAAGCTGAGCCAACCCCAGGGTGACTCAGGGGCCTCATAGTACCAACTTTTGAAGTTAATCCAATGAAGACTTCAACTGGAACAACCCAAGTTAATTCAAGGCCAACCCTCTTCTAATGGCTTTGAAACTTTAGAAGGACACCATCTATTCGTCTCAAGTGGTCTAACAAGCCAACCCTTTTGGGTCGGCCCATGACAACACTTACTCATCCATTGAAGGTCTTAAAAAAATAGTGCCTTACATTATAATTTTGAGGACAACCCTCAATCATCTTCTTGACCAATGAGAGCCCAACCTCCTCCTTTAGCCCATCCAGATCCTTAAGTTTGAATGTCTCCCAACTCCTAGAGGAGTCAAACCTCACTGAGCCATTTCTAGCCTAACACTCATATCGCCTTAGTGCCTCACCAAGGTGATCCTAATATAGACACTTCTTCAGTGGGAGGGCATGTAAACGGACTTGTGATAGCTTCTTGAATTTTTGAAAATATTTATTTTCCAAATAATTCTGTTTATATCTAAGTTGTTGAATTTCATGGACCAATATGTTGACACATGTGCATGATTGTTTGTTCCGATGTTCACAGATCCACCGGCCAGTTGGAACCCACGAGGCAACTAACCAAGTCTTGCCATGTGGCACAATATGAATATTTGGAAAATAATGTCTTATAAAACTTTAAATATATTTAGGTCATCGAAATAGATGACATGTGGCATGCCAACACTTGATCTAGGTTTTTCAAATCTTGTGCCCAATGGTCACCCACATTTTGATTGTTATCAATGAATCAATCATGCAACAAGGCACAATAAAATTATTTTGTTAAATTTGTTAATGAAAGTCAGAATATATTTAAGTTCTTTGTGAAGCACTCCTAGAAATTTCCATATGTATTTGCAGGGTACCATATATCTTTGAATATCCTTCCTAAAAAAGAGGAGGCATATTATTATACTTACTCTCTAAGAATGAGATGGATCTTATGCTTAGAAGTAGTTGTAAAATATGTCCCACTCTTAAAGAGTAGGTGTAAGAACTCTCCCTCAGATTTATGTATGTTTAGGTTCATTATGACCTTCACCTTGCGCTACTCCCACATACTAGGTCCCTTATTTTGGGAATGCCCCCCACCCATGGTCTTTTACCTTACAAAGAGCTTATCGGCCACTCTCCTGTTGTGGGATTTCCTTTGACCTATTTGTGGCCTCCCCCCTCATCCCTAATTCTAAATGTGTTTGTTGGCATTTTGTTGCTAGGCAGGGATAAAGTGTTCAAATTCCTTATAGAGTACACAAGCTTCAAGGGACTTTGGCCCTTACTTTGTAGATTGTCTTTTCCTTAGTGGACTGTGACTTTCATAGGATGCAAAGTAAAAAATCAGAATGCACAATTTTTGTGTATCAACATAATTTTTTTTTGAATGTGGTTAAAATAAATAAATATGCGCCTATCAACATGTATGTGGTTTATATGTAATCATCGACACAAACACATATGAAATGATGATATTTTAGAATGTATCTAGGAAGAAGGTATTATTAGAACTAGATATCTCCATGTTGTGTCCATTAGCATAATAAACTTTGAACATACATGCTTTTACTCACCTAATTATCACCTACTTTCCCTACTAATTTAGTTTATTCCAATTAGGGTTGAATGTCAACACAACATTTTTGTGCGGAAGGTGTATCATGTGAAGTGAAATTACTGATTTTATTTGAATAGATATCCACCAACTATATCTATAAAATATTTTTACAATAATGCCTACAGTAAGGTCTGGGGTGGCAGATCATGCTATTCTTTTGATCACATTATATAATGTAATTTTCCAGTGATGATTATACACTCATGGTAGTGATCAAAATGCGTTTATTGAACATCAATCTGTCTTTAAATTGTTGAATCTGCCACCCTAGACCTTGATGTTGTGGAATGGCCTCACCCCACCCATTATGTTGAGTGTGTCACCTGGGTAACCCTAACAGGCTTGCCTAGAACCTTACCCAACATAATGGACAGGGCTTGACCATTCTCTAGTACTTAACTCATTTGTATAAGGAGGTAAGAGTTGTCTTTTGTCTTCTTTCGACATGCAACCTTCAATTTGATGAACAAATTCTAACACAAAAAGTACAACAGGCATTGCTCTTATTTGGGCAAATTCTCGATCTCAAAAATCATTTTCACATGTCTTGTGGCCCTTGGCACTAGAAGAGGTCATCTTGCAAATTGTGATGTGTAATTTCTGAACGATTGTTAAAATTTTGACACAGTAGAAAGTAGAGGTAATTATACTGAAACCCAGAACAGAAGACTTGTTCAAGTTGGGTTCTTTGGGTTCAAAGGCCCTTGAAAGTGCCAAAGTTTCAAAATGAACTTATTTTTCAAGAAGGCTCAAGAATGTGGCATGCATAAATTTATAAGGTCTCATCCACCCACCTTCATTTTCAACTTGGGACTTGTTTGAAGGTTCATATTTTTGCCACTTTTCATTATTGAAGGGGTAGAAAACATGTCACTCTTATGGAATACTTTTTCTTTGGCTTTTGGGGGGCCATCATTTGAAGGAATTTCGAAGTGTGAATTGTCATGTAGAGTTCAATATACACAGTCACTAACAGTGTTCAAATGGGTGAAATATTGTTTCACCTATACAAATCAATCTTTGACTTTTACCTTCAATTTAAACCCTAAACCCTGTTATTCCACATTTTGTTCTCAATCCCCCTTGAATCATGTGAATTGTGGAGGTTTCAGATGATTCTTCAGGTTTTTAAGCCTTGGGAGCATGGAATTTACCCTCCATGAAGAATGAGTAAACCTGTACAGAGGGTCTCAAAATTTCCTGTTATATATGCCCACACTGTGGGGGATGTTTTGTAGCCTGCCCGAGAGTGCTTTATATCAGCCACATATACTAGGGCCCGTAGAGTTTGAAATATCGAAACATTATAAGACAACACGTTATATAGTTGAAATTAAACCATATTGTTTATCCATACCATGCAATATATATATTTTAAATTATCTGTTGAAGCGTCAGTAGTGAGCATTCCAAAAGGGATTTAGCACTAAACGATGACTTGTTATTTGAATCTGTCCAAAAAAACCCATTTATAATTTGGTTATCCACAGTGATCAGGAATAGACATCAAGTGATATTGACCCACAATTACTCTCTTTTGATGAATCATTTAATAAAAAAGGAAGATTTAGACAAAATATTAGTTTTAAAATCATAACAATGAGAACTTTTGTAGAACATATTGCTGATACCATGGGTTGATTCATGTTAAATTGGCATATAGACATAGGATTGGAAGCTAACTAAGAGGATAGTTTGGCTCTCAATGTCTAGCTACATATGTGGAAAACAATAGATGACTAAAAAAAACTACATCTTTTGCAATAATTCCAAATAAATTGGAATGAGTAAGTTGCAACTGGTTTAACTTGCCTATAAAATCAAATGATGTACATCTCACTCAAATTTATATAATGTTCAGATTATTGATTTCTGCGACAAATTCACATTGGCAAAGGAATTCAACATGACTTGGTGACATATGGTCATTAATGTATTAAGTTCAGCCCGACCCATGAATCGATGCGCTGGCAAGTGTGTTGGGCATGTTAGATATACCATCACCACAAATATCAGCGAAAGGCATTCTGTTAGTCTGCCTAACTTATCTTAGTGCAGGGTGTCACATGAGGAAATATGGATGGGGCAAATGGGCAGAATGGAGGAAAAAATCGCAGCAGCACTTTTGTACTGGCTGCATTCATTTCCTTTGGCCTGTTTAATATTTTCCCATTGCTACCATGGTGAAAACGTTTAGGCCAAAATCCCTTTAAATTGCTTTTAATTACTAGAACTATCCCATGCTTAGACTAAATCAGGGTCTCTGAGCACTGACTTCTTCTTTTTTTCCTGAATTTTCACCACTTGGCAACAGAGGGAAAAAAAAAGGACCTGTGACTTCTACAAGGGATCTGAGGAAAAACCCCTCAAATTCGCCACATTTTTAGGAAAAATATTGAAATCTCCGTATTTAGACTACAGGTCCTTGCAAGTCGCGAGTACATAACAGGGTTTAAAAAACAATTTACTTTTCTCTCTGACCTGTAGCTAGATTTGGCTAAGTCTTCTTGTGGAGGATCGCCGGTCCACCGACCTCATGAAGTTGAGAAAAAACCTTGCACAGCCATTTTTCTGATAAAGCTCCATGCCCGGGGCTTTACCCTACACAAATAGGTTCTCTGTGAATAGCATCCTTATTTCCACCTCATGTCTTGGGCTGGAGAGGTCTCTCAACTTCCCAAATTTTTGGGTCCACTGCATTTGCCTTCACTAAGTGGCTTTCTCCTTCACCAAGTGTGGCCTCTGGAGTGCATCTGCACCAATCATCATGTCACCAAGGTGTGACAAGGTTTGCGTAGTCTTTTGTGTAAACAAATGCTTTGTAATTCACCGTCGTTTTGTGAAGGGGAACAAAAGGCATGAGTTTCTCCAAGAAGATTCACTAAATGGCCAATGGCTAAGGCAGGAGGCTTTACTTGGATTTTAAAATTCGAACTGGCACTGCACTGCAGTTTCAAAAAGGACGAGCAAATGAACAATCACACAGATACCATAATATATAAGGCCATGTCTATCGATCCCCATGGCCACCATCCACCATGGCTAGTTGCACGTTCTTGCAACTTGCCACTGATGCCCGGGCCGGTTCCTGCGCAGGGAATGTAGCTAGCATGGACCTCTAGACTTAGTTCCGAGACTGTTGAAATTGAGCTACGGATTTTGGTCTTTTATCTGGAAGCTTCTCACAGTCAAGAACCTTGATGCTAGTATCGAGAATCATATGATCTGATAATGTTCACTCAACATTCAATCCTTAATCAATTGCACAAATGTGCTCCTGCAAGGCCGGATGTGTTGCAGTGAACCAGTTATGCAGGAATTGCTGATTGCGTTACAAGAAAAATTCAAGAAAAGGGGTTAATGCTGCAGGCGCCGAATTACTCCAGGTGCTGTTTGTGAGCTTTGATTGAATCTACAGGCATTCATTTCTGCTCGTCCTGATGCTGCCCTTTCATGGTCGTCCCCTTTGATTTTCTGGTTGATTATTAGCATCTAAATCTAAATCATTGATAAACTAGGGCAAGTGATCTTGGTCAAATCCTTCAGTTCGACAGTAGCTCTTCTAGTCCCGATTCCTTTCAGCCCTGATTCGACCTTCCACATGCAACTTCTGCGCGTTACGATTGCCTCGCCTGTGAATAAAGTGGTCAGCAATCGAGTTGCCGCACAATCACTCCTCTTTTGGACCCTCTCAGCAGCCGTGTTTTCCAAACTTCTTTGGCTGGATGAGAAGCATCAATTCCTCGTCATATATATTCGCACTGACGGGCCCACTCACCTTGCTACGCGGGCGTGAGTGAAGTCTCTCGTTAAATGGGAAGACTTGGTTGCTGCTATTATATTAAGTGTCTGTTCTCCTCTCATCAATCAGGGCTGATCGACCTTGTTTTTTCATAGACTTTGGTCTCTCTTTTTTCTTCCTTGTTCGTGAACTGTTCTGCTTTCGTTTTCTACTCGGAGACTCCGAGCTACATCGTCTAGTCCCATTTGTGGCCTGGGTGTGTCACCCAGAAAAATCTCAAAGCTCGGGATCTAACTTGATTTTTGGGATTTTCTCTGCTAAACAAGAATGGTGTTTATTCTGTTCGAGTAAGTTCGCCGATTTCATTTCCATGCGTAGTAAAGCATTACCGTCAGGCGTGTATTGTATTTCACTGTCTGTGGTGTGCCGAGAGCAGCTCTATTGTGTGCGACCATACCGCTAGCTTCTGTCTTGTCATCTACTGCACGTCAGCACTCATCTTCGGAAACCGTTTTTTCTTCCCGAACCGTGCTCTCTGCCATTCTCCTCCCCGTCCACTAGTATTGTTCACATCCGCTTTTCATTTCTCCCCTCTATCTTCCTCTTTTGTCTTCCCCAGCTTCTACAGTTCTTCATAACATATATAAAATATTTTCCGTTTCAGAGCAGGCAGCTTGTTGCCCTGAACCAGGAGAGCCCTTTGCTGGTCCTGGAGTGCCGCCAGCCGTATTCGTTGATCTTGCAGCTGATGCGTCACCGACTCCCTCCCTAGATCCAAGAGATCGTCATTCCAGCGGCCCTCCACGTAATAAAGTGCAACACTCCAAACCCATTGCACTCTGAAGACCTCAAGTGCTGACAGGGGCTGCTAGTGGGGCGTGCCAAATTGTGTTGGAAGAGACGTGATTAAGACATGTAGGTTATCTTTACTATCAGCTTTACGTTTCAAGTCTTGATGTGTCTCGAAGCTTGACACGCGCATCATAATTGTGACCGCGTTCGAGTTATACCTAGTACTACTCATTTCTAAGTTCGCCAGAACGATTATTGACAAATCTTATTCGTCTTTGACGCAGTGATGTCACACAACAACCAGTGTTGCCGAATCGGAAGCTAAAAGAAGAAGGTTTAGGCAGTGGAAACCTCACTTCATGGCGAACGAGACGCGGCTCGACCAGATTCGACAAAGCCTTGGGAATCCCGATATTCCTGATGGACAGACACTCCTTCATGTTGCTGTTGAAGCCATGGCAGTGGAAGCCGTAAGAAATATTTTAGAAGTTCCTCATTTCGACGTGAATGCCGAAAATAGCAGTGGCAAAACGGCATTAGAACTTGCTGTTGACAGATCCTTGGACAGGGCAGCAAGCGACGCCGACGCCAGGGCCTTCAGAAATATTGAAAGGGTGCTACTGGGTCATGATAAAGTGAGCGCTTTTGTTGATAGGCTCTATAGGGAGAGGCAAGTGAACGTGGATGCCGCAAATGCTATTCTCCTGGGCGCAGCACTGATCGCAACCATTACATTTCCAGGCTGGTTTACACTCCCTTTACCACAAGACACCTCTACCAACGCCCCTTCACTACAAGTCCCTCCTACCAATGCAAGAGCAATCGAGGTATTTTGGGTGCTCAATAGCTTATCTTTCTTTTTCTCGGTGGCAACTGTCTTGGCCGCTGCATATGTAACCGCGCCAATTTTCCACCATCCTTTCATCGGAGTAGTTGTGAGAATAGTCAGAAGAAAACTGGTACTTAATTCTTTTCTTTTTGTAGTTTCCGTTCTTTGTGTGGTGGGTGCCTTTACAAGCGGTGCCTACGCTAGACTGTCCAAAGATCAAGTAAAACAAACTAAAATAGTTATCGTAGCCCCCGTAGGTATAGGTGTCTGCAGTCTCATCTTAATAGTGTATGTCGTTGAACTCGAAGGGGGAACGCAGAAATCAGTGTACCTCATCCGACAAATAGAGAAAATCGTCAGGTTTATCAAAAAAATTGGAGACAAGATATGATGGCTAGATTTAAAGCCTTGCAGGCATTGCGCCAACTAATTTTATGCGAATGTCAAAGGAGACGTCGGCAAATCCCTGTATGAGATCGACTTATCCCTATTCAAGATCAATCGCAAAATAGAAGTTGCTTGTGAAGTTGCATTAGACATGCGTATGTCAATTTCCTTGGAATTGGGTTTCCTCTACTGTTGGTCTGCTATACACTTTTGAACAAACCAGCTTAGATTGGTATTGGGTACTTTAGAAAAAAAATCATACCAGCCTGGTTCAGTTATTGGAGGCTTTTTTAACTTTCACACCACAGTGGTGGTGATATTTGGTCCAAGGCATGATGGTGCATTCATCATTGAAATGCATTTGGAGATTTCGCAAAAACAAAACTTTCTATGGAAGCCATATTAATATTGTACTTCACTCACATGGGTTTTTTTAAGGTAAATAATAACCAACATGTGGATATGGGCATAATCAAACATGAAGTGCATTATGTAGATTATGCCATAAAGATTCTTTTGGTCCTAAAATCCTAGCCCTGGTCACTAAGTGTAAAAAAGGATTGATTGCATGTACCATAAGTTTAATGGAATTATAGCTATGAAAAAGCATGTTGAGGGTGACCATCCTACCCTTATGAAGAGGTTGGCAAAAGATCCCAACTACATTGTAGTAGCAGAAGCTCCCACTGATCAAAACACCAATAAGAAAGGGCACATGTCTTTCCATTTGAAATTTCTAGGTCTTACTTCAAATAAATTCAAAAAAGATGAACCAACACATGTGGGTTTCTTGGATGATCTCATGTTGTTGGTGCTAAAAGGGCTTTTGCATACAAGAATTGTAAAATTTGTTTGGCTCCAAAGGTTATAATATAGGCTTTGTTCGTGAATTGTCTTCCCATCCATGAAGGTTTTTGTTGAAACTATTTTACTTAACTTGGTAGAAAAAACCATGAGTTTATATGTGCAACCTACATTGGCTGGTTGTTTGTCGGCCACTTGCAAATTCAATGTATGGATGTCGAAAAAAGAGCATGACATCTTTGTTGTGGTTATCAATTTCATTTCCAATGATTGGAGGGCAACACATGTAAGTACTATTGGCCTATTTGAGGTGATTCACACAAGCGGCATTGCAATGGTTCTTAAATTGCAAGAGTTATTATATAGGTTTGTTCTAACTAAAAATAGTTGCCCATGTAAAGGACGAAAGGTCCAAACTTGCAAACTTGTGCAAATGCTTTGAATTATGTTGTATCATACAATAGTTTAGGTTTGTTAAAGCCATTTGATGGCTCATGTTTTGAACATGAATTTTCAAAGGTGTGCAAATATGCCATTACAAATGACAAAGTGTGTACTAGTTTAAGTTATGTATCTATAAAAGATGTTCAAGGTGTCATTCAAAAATGCATTAGATGGCCCAAAAAATCAAGCAAAGGTAGGCAAGCCTAGGATAAAGCTTGCATTTATTCTAAATTAAGGCCCACAAAATTGAACACGCCCATGAATACAAGGTAAAGCACCTCACTTTTTCTTGTTTTTTTATTTTAGAATAAAAATGTATTTTGTGTGGTTGAATGGTTATTTGAATTTTTTTCTTATTCCTTATAAGTTTTTTTATTGTTTTTCTTGTTCACTACAAGTTTGCAATTTGTGTATGGTTGTTTCAATATGGCCTAAATTTCTAACATGCCATTGCATTGGGCAAAAACATGGTAAAGTATACCAAAAAACAAATGTCTCCATCTTAATCTTATGCCATGCATATGAATGCAATAAAGTAATATCAAAATGGATGGAAGTATGATAGGATACCCTTGGTGCCCTTTATTACAATTGTAAGAAATCTACCTCCAAAAGATTAAGAATAAATAAATTCTAAAAGTAGGCAAAAGTATCCCCATTTATTGCATAGTAAATTTGTGATTGGGGAATCTTTAACACATTTAATTCAATGAAACATATTGATACTAAGTAAGGTTATGAAGATAATTACATTCTTACAAGTGCCATAAAAAAATGATTCTACTTTTCATTTGTTAGAACCTATTTACCATGTACTTTACAAAAGTCCATAGTGCAAAAAGTAAATGAAAAGTAGATTGCAAAATCTACTTGTATTTTTAAAAATCTATTTTCAACCTACTTTTACAATGTGGACTTTGAAAGTTAATGCACAACAATGAAGAACTATCTTGTCTTGGATTATTCAAATAAAAACATTCCACTTACAATGGTTTATGATGGATTTTGTTGTTATTTTTTTTCTACTTATCAAATAGACTACCAAGGAAATTTAGTTGTCTACTTTACCATGTTTGTGCCCCATCAAGCTACAATAGCCAATTTGTGGCATTGCAAAATTGTGTGCCTTTTCCAAGAACATGGGTTATTTGTGAGGGAGTTGTTTCAATTTTATCCCCGATTTTTTTAATTTTGTTTTGAACTTGAGCTACAAACACTAGTTGCTTGCAAATGCCTTACAATTCATCATATCCACTTGTTGGGACATTTGTGAACAATTGATTTTTTGAACTATTTCTAACAATCTTGTTGAAGAGGATGTCTAATTATGAACTAAAGGAGCTTATGATCCAAATGAAAAAACAAATTCTAAATGTTCTTCTACCCTTTGTTTATTTTTTGCATGTGTTTGAAAAGAAAAAATGTCATAATATGTTGGCTTTGATGTTTGATCCAAGGTCTAAAAGCATGCATTTGGTTACCATGTTTTTGGGTCGTGAAAATACTACTATTATAATTGTTAAGTATGATGAAAATTTATTGTTACCCCTACTAATGAAGGCAAACAAATTACTAGTGCTTGATAGGGTTGAAAAAAAATTTGATCTTCATTCACAAGTGGATTTTGAAGGTTTATTTCATACTACAACAACAACAACATTAGACACATACATGGACATTATCTCAAAGGAGCTTGTTGGATTTCAACGTTTTCCTATTGATGCAAAAAGTTACAAATGTGTGTTATCTTGGTGGTAGAAAGAAGAACACAAGTTTTTGACCATTGTTATTTTAGTGTGACACATTTTTAGCATCCCAACAAGCCATACTAAAACTGAAAGGATATTTTCCATTGCTAGGATTTTGCTAACACTTCATAGATGCCATTTGCAAATAGATAATTTGGACAAGCTTATATTTGTCAATAAAAACTAGCCATTAAATCCACAAAATGGTTATGTGAAACCCACTAACCTTGAATTTGCCTATGAAGTGGAATCAAATTTGACAACAAAACTGAAAGAAAAATTCTAAAATGATCCTGATTATGAAGATTTTTTAGACTTAATTGGGGTCTTTTAATTTCAATTTTTTCCTTTGTGCAAATAGTTGGTGAGCAATGGGCTTATCCACGGCTACTGGTAGTTAGTTGAAAATGATGAAAAAAAAATCTATCAAGGTTTTAGATTTAAAACAACCTCATCCATGATTCTAAAATCTACATTGTGAGGGGCTAAAGTATTTTAGGCGTTTATGAAAAAAAGAAGTGTCTGCAACTAACCTTGCAACTCATCATATTTTTTCACTATGAGTGTTATCAAACAAGTCACATGAATTACAATTAATTGTATATATAGTGCAATTCAATGCAACTCATTGCAACTCAATTATAACTTTGTCAAAACAACTACAATGATAGTATCATCTTAATGTTATTAATTTTCATTCATCCATTAATTTGACATATGTCATTATGAACATTTTTGGATTTAAAAAAACATTGAAATATTAATCTCATTGTCCATTATGATTGTTCATGATGGTCCAAAATCATGACACATGGCACAATAAAAAATTGCCACTTAACATATTTATTAAATTATTAAATTATATATATATATATATAATAGCTACGTAGGTTAGTACATAACCATAGGTAGGCACCTACATACCTAGCCTATATACATATTTTTCTACTTATTTATGTCGGTATGCAAGTAGGTAAAAAAATACAAGAATAGGTGAGTTAAACAATAGTCATCTAAATTTATTTTTTTTATGTTTTTTTTTCTTTTAATTTTAAGCTTTTTTTAACTCATCCGAAAATGACATGTGTATTTTAATGTGAAACAAAAGTGAAGCCACCTTTTATATAATTTGTGACATAGGATTCAAATACAAAGCATATGGGTTAAATCTTTTTTTTTAAATTCAATTATGCAAATCTAGTTGCAACATATTTTGTGTTTTTTCATTATGTAAGTCATAAAATTTAATTAGTAATTATCTCATATTTACATATGTCAATTAATTATTTAAATTCATATAATTAATATATTATAATCTGATATCTAAATAATGTTATCAATTATTTAAATTAACTAACAAAATAATTATTTGAATCAAATTAATTATTAATTCATATTAATAATAAATTATTCAGCTTACATAAGTAGTTCAAAATAGTGACGTAAATTACGTATTAATTATTAACTTATTGAAAAATAGTTAATTACTAAAAACTAAAAACTAAAAATGAATTTAGGTAGAAAAGATCAAAGTATAAATAAATATATCCATATGTACACCCAAATTGAATTTTTAATATAATATACATATTGCTTTTAATTTCAGATTTAAATTAATCATATGTATCCAAACAATTAGTTTGTTAATGAGTTTAGATAATTAATGATCTACTAAATATTGATGAAATAATAATTATATTATTAATTAGTTCAATTCATTATTAAATATCCTTAATTCAAATAAATATTTATCTGATTATTATTTTATGAATAATTATTATTACTATAAATTTACATTATTTAGACTAATTAAAATAATTATCTAATTAGTTAATTTAAAACTAATTATATGAATTACACCTATTTATTCAGATTAGTAATGAATTATTTAGTATAATTAATAAGTTCATAAAAATCGAGTGTAGTTAATATTTAATGGTCAAATTGTTGAAATTATACTAAATTATAAGTTGTTGCATAATAGTCACAATGTCATAATTAAACACATGATGTTCAATAATGGTTTTAGTAGTTATATCAATGGAAATCATAACAAAAAATTAGTCGCAAATATACCTTGTAATGGGTGGTGGAAATGTGGACACATGGCACGATCGCATGTATGTATATCATATGCTAGTTGTAACATAGCAATTGTTATGTGAAATGCACATTTACAATAATTCTAAAATAATTGTCACATGCAACTACAATTCAACTCCTGAAAAAATCAAATATGGATGATTACAGATGTATATACGATGTGTACAAATTACCATATAAAAGACTTATTTTCAACTCACTTGCAATTATAATATAATTAATTAATTTTTTAAAGTGGCATTTTTATTTATTAATTTCTCATATTTCCAAGGGGATAGTTGCATAGTAGTTATAATATCAAAGGGATAGTTGCACAATAATTGTATACAAATTATTTTTTGAGCTCTAATTGCAAGGTAGTGTGATTTCAATGGACACAATTTTTCATAATGTTACTGGGTGATTTGCTTGCTCTATGTGTCTTCATGAATATATATATATTTTTGGTATATGTCTATAATTTAATGTAAGTTTGTTACTTCTGTCTTATGTCCATTTTTAATTTCTTTTGTATCTATCTATAGTCAAAAGTTATTATCTTCAATCTTTTGGTTCATCATGATTAATCAATTTATTTTCTTTAGCAGTTATATGTAGCTTTTTGCATTTGAGTATAATGTTAGTTGTTTTTGTGTTCTGTGTCCATGTTTAATTCTTTTATGACAGTTTATTGTGTCAAAAGTTTTTTGTCTTCAGTTTTAGTTCATTATGATTAATCAGTTTTATTTTTTTTAGTAAATATTTATAGCTTGTTGTGTCTAAGTCTAATGTTTGATGTTTTTGTGACCATGTCTAATGGTAGTATGTAGTTTTTGAGATTTGATTTAAAGACCGGGCTATTCAATGGAAGATGGAACAAAGGAAAGGTTCTTAAAACCCATAGCCATGAAACATGATAAAAATTCTTCCTTTTGAGTCACCATTTTTGGGGAGTTTAATTGTAAAGGTAAATGCAAAATCGAATGTCTCACTATTTGCAACAAAACGGTGTTTTTCTTCCTAGGTACCCTTTATTCAAATGTATATGGTGATTAATATACCTTTAGATCTATTAATTGGGACTTGGATCAAAATTAACAACTTCATTATGAAAAGAACTATGTGATTATTCATTTGTTAGTAGTAATGGACTTTTGAAGTCAAAAAATATGGACTAGTCATTTAATAATACCATCACAAAATGAAAAAAATAACATTGATTCACATTCCAAATTTTTTATTTGGACTCAATATATAATGTAATACAAAATTATAAATTCATATGAGTTGCAATTTTTTTTTGTTTCTCAATTTCTTTGTTTCAAGAACATAAGTTTTTAAAAGCTTTACATGGGTCATTATTCATTTAAACTTTGTGGGTTTTCCTTTTAGAACTTTCAAATTTAAAAATGACATCAACTACATTAAATACAAGTTTTCACATAAATTTGGGAAGGTTTGTAGGTGACTAAACATGTATAATTCAAATATTTAAAGTAACAACCATGTGTATTTGAATCATATCAAAAAATCTTGTATTGAGTTATGGGTGAAAGTATCTTTGGGTGGTACCATTAAGAATCACGTCAAGGAATAAAAAAACAACCAAAAACAACCAAATCATTTTCCTAGGCCCTTTACTTTAGATGATTTCACTACTATAAATTATTATTTTTTCATGTTTATCAATTGCATGCACTAATATATTGCTTGAAATTTATTTTGGAATTTTTTTCTTGAAAATTTTAAAAATTTGTAATCTTAAATAAATTGGCCCCTTCACAAATTGATATCTTTAACCTTGAAATTTCATAACTAAATTATACTTATTCAATTTATCTTTATAAAAATCTAAAAATAAAATGAATTTCAAATTAACTTAGGAAAACAATTCTCAAAAAAATTCCCAAATTATGTTTCAATTTTATTTTTAATTAAAAAGTTTAAGGAAAGGAACCAACTTTACATTCTTGAAACGTTTTTCAAATGCAATGATTAGAAACATCAAAATACACAATATTCTTAATGTTTTTGAATTTTCAAAATCTATGAAACCTAATAATGTACTCATTAAAAAAAATGAAAATATTTATTTAAATGTTTCCTTGATTTTTTAAAATTTGATAGGTCTAAAAAATTAAGGTGTGACAGTTTTTACTGGTATCATCCGAGAAAACTCTTACCCTTACAAGAAATGTAATTTTTGCTGATATTGAAACATTCAATCGTGCATTCACTCATAAAAGTTAATTTTTATAATTGTAAAACTTCCTATATCATCCACAACCCTTGAGGTTGTTTGTATTGTTTCTGAAAATGTGTTCTTTAAATAAAAATACAAATACTTAGTGTGTTGTATATTTGTCAAAGACCCAACTTGTAATTGGTCTGTACATATCTGAGTTTTTGCTAAAGAATTGGACCACATATTCAGGTGAATAGAATTTTCATACCCTCGCCCCCAGCTCATACCCAACCATAACTGGGTTTTTAAAACCCTGACCCAGCAAGTTCTTAAATTTTTCGAAAGGCAAACACGGAGACTCGAGTGTTTTTTTTTTAAAAAAAAATCCCCTAATGCCCAGACCTAGTTAATAGCTAAGATTCGCTTATTGCGTGCATGCGTCTGTCGAGGTGCTGAAACCCAGTGTCCGTTTATCGAGATCCTGAAACCCAGGTCCTCAGAGCCACATGTAGCAACATTCGCGTTTATTCCACTTCGTTAGCGGCAGCAACAAAAGAAGAGAGTCGCAAAGAATAGTAATCAGTAGTATATTACCAGAGCCGTGCATATGCTGAACAGTTTGTAATTATGGCGTGCACAAGAATGGGCATTGTACTGTGCGCAAGTTTGTTTTATTGCTGAGCAAAGGAAGAAGAAGAAGCAAGAGGAGGAGGAGGAGAACGAAAAGAGAGTGGAAAACAAAGAGAGAGAAAGGAAAGGAGGGGAGACAAGAGGACGAGGAGAGGGGAGGGTAATAGGAGATTCGAGATTTTCAATTCCAACAGTATGGGGCGGGGGCAAGGGCCCAACACGGCGGATTCGTTCATCGACAACCTCATTAGTCTCACTTCCAAAAGCGAGATTCGCTATGAGGGCATCCTATATACCGTTGACACCAATAATTCCAATATTGCACTGCAAAACGGTGTGTTGCTTGAACACTTTGGTTGTTGGAATAACTATTTTTACTAACTGCCATTGAAAGCAATGGTTCAAACCAAGTGCCCCCCCTTAGTTTCATAGGGTCAGCGTAATTGTCACTCAAGAGAAATTCCACCCAGCACCTGCTCTTTTCAATTACATATGATTCTGGCACTGAAAACATCATAAGGTACCCAATTATGTGGCAGAAGCTTTCCCCAAGTGCCAATTACATTAGATAACGACCATTAGTCAGATTCAGTTCATAGTTAAGTTCAGCAAGGATGTTTCTCGGAAGAAAATAAGAGCTGGATTTTGAGTTCCAATTGTCATGCTAAGAATCAAATACCTGCCCAACACTACTATAAACTATAAACCAGTGTTGGGTGGTTATCCAATTTGGCATACTAACAATGTCGGTTCTAGTTTTAGTTGGTAAAAACCAAACTGGAACTGGGTCTGGAATTGGTTCAACATTGGATCTGGAACAAGATAAAACCCTAACCTTGTTGTTAACATCACAACAAGTGTGAATGCACTTCTGAATGTTAGTTAACATTTGGGATTAATGTTAGTGCAAAAGTTTTAGATGGTAAGTCAGTGTTAGTGGTGCTAGTGGGTCAGCTGTTAGCACCATGTCTGATTGCACCTTTAGGCTATATTAAAAAATTCATACAAAAGAGGTCTCAACTTTCAAAAGATTGTAGCCTGCATGCTTTCCTTGGAAATTTATTCACCCGCCACTCACCATCTGCTCCAACCAACATCGCCAAGATTAGTGGCCTCTTTTGTACCTATACCATGCTTTTCATCTTGTCGTTTTGTAGCGAGGAACAAAAGCATCAGTTCCTTTAAAAAGCTTATCAAAATGCTCTCAGGTTTACTTGCCGATTTTGGGTCTCTCTGCATTGTGCAATCAATACACGTTCAAGGAAGGTTTTGAAATGAACAGTGATACAGTGCCACAGTACATAAGGCTGGCCATTCGAAGGATGTGGGAAAGAACACAAATTGCTTTTTCGTCCTGACACCCAACGACCATGGCTACTAGCTAGTGGGAAACTAATATCGTAGTACCTTGGCACCTTTCGCACTGCATGAACCTTATGGAAGGTTATGGCATTGCCGCAAAATAATAAATGACGATGGTACTTGCACGTTGTTACCCACTTAATGACCTTGCTAGATCCAGGTCGTCGGTAAAGTGGCTCGCTTGACTGGAACAAGAGCACGCGGTTGCCAATATGCATTTGAAGCGTCAGTTCCCATCTCATCAATCAGAGGTCCCGCATGTTTTTTCACAGATTTGGGTTTAATCTCTTCTCTTTTCCTCATTGTTCTTGTGTCTCTTGCATGTCCTGCTTTAGTTTTTCCTCCTCTGAGCATTATCTAGTCTCAATTGTGGCCTTAATCCAGAGTGTCACGCAGAAAAAAATTCTGAAAGGTCGGGATCTAACTTAATCTCAAGGGATTTTTCTCTAGAGCCAAGCAAGAATGGTATTACTTGGTTCGAGTAAGCACCTTGAATCTCTTTTCCATGAACTGTAAAAGCCTTATCGTCATTAGTGTATTGTATTCCCTGCGCCTCCCTTCCTTTTTATATTTGTCATCCGATTACCATTTCTCTCCCCTACCAGCTTCCTCTCTTGTCTGTTTGCCTTGTACAGTTCCGCATCATTTTTTCCATTTCACAGTAGGCAGCTTTTTTATCCAGGAGAACCTTTGGATGCTGCTGGAGTGCCACCTGCCGACACCAGTTGCTGCGCCACCGTTCAACTCCCGACTCCCGCACCAGCAGCTCTAAAGAGCTCGCCATTCTGGCCAGCACTGCATTTTAAGTCTCAACGCTCTTACGTGCACCAGTATTATAATTGAGCAAGGCTTGTAAAGCATGGCAGATGGTGTAGAGTCGATCTATATTCAAATCTGTCATGGTACTCCCAATGCCAATCCTCGTATGCATGATGCTCCTGCCATTCCTAGTCCGGATATTCCTCCCACTCCAAGTACGAATTATGAAGACCATCCCGAAGCTAATACGGGAGAGACAATTCTTCATATTGCTGTTGGAAAGGATAAGGTGGACGAGGTAAGAGAAATCTTGAAAGATCTTAAGTTCGAAATGAATGCCGAAAATTTGCGAGGCGAAACGGCATTGGAAATTGCAGTTAAGGCGAAATACAGGGACATTGAGAGACTGCTAATGGATAATTCTCAAGTGAGCGCCTTTGTCGATAGGCTGTACAGGGACAGGCAAGCATATGTGGATGCAGCAAATGCAATTCTGGTTGGCGCAGCACTAATCGCAAGCATCACATATTCAGGCTCCTCACTACTCCCAGTTTCACCACCAGACCCTGTGAACACAACAGCAGTTAAGGCTTTTTGGGCGTTTAACAGCTTGTCTTTCTACTCTGCCGTTGCAACTATCTTGGCTGGTGCATATGGAGCAATGCCAATTTTCCACCACGTTTTCATTGGACAAGTTGTGAAAAGAGTGAAGAAAAAACTGGTACTTGCTACTTATCTTTTAATGTTTTCTGTTCTTTGTGTGCTGGGTACCTTTACTAGTTACGCCTTTGCTAGACTCCCCCCTAACTTGGGAAAACAATATAAAATTCTTACTACAGCCCCCTTCGGTGTAGCTGTCTGCATCGGCATCTTATTAGTCTTTTCAGCAGAACTCATATGGGGAATGCCAACATTTGCTTACCTCTTCGTTCCCATACAGTTATCGAAGTACCTCTTTGTTCACTTTCCTCAACTGATATGGCAGTTCATGAAGAGGTAGGATACCCATAACAAGTATTGCAAGTCCTCTAAGGATGAACATGTACAAGAAAGGTCAACATCTTTGGATGCCCTCCCTTGACATGTATAATAGTGGTGTACATCAAGAGACAGTATGAGACTGACTTATGTTTCATCAACATCCATCGAAGTAGAGAACTTGCTGACAAAGTTTTATTATCATATGTATCACTGTTAGGTTTATTTTTCTCTCTCTTTGTGTCCGCTACCATAGCTTGTATGTTTTCAGATCTGAAATCTGCATACCGGTGTTCCATTGTGTACTTCTCCAAATATGTTCAAAACCTCAGAAATACCTTTCTGATGGCCACTTGACATTGACATAGTATATCTTCTGATCACACCCGGAGTACAATTGCTTTGTAAATGTGGACTGGAGAACCTATTGTACAAACTTGTTTGATCAAAGTTAAATGACCTGTTTTTTACATTATTGCACCCACAACAATTGGTAGTTTGATGTCTCATCGAACATTGTTACTTGTACACTTGCAAACCGAATCTGGCATTCAAACAACTGGCTGTGGTAGATTTGAGCAAACTAAATAGAACAGCAACAGATCACACATACAGAAAATTGCCACTGCCATTACTCCCATACAAAATGAAAATGAAAATTACATATCAGCCAAACAACTCCTTTTGAATCTTGCAACATGTAGAATAAAAGAATGTTCCTCTTTTTTTTATGTTCAAAAATTATAATTAAACATACAAATGCACACAATTCACACATCAAGAAATTGGAAATTAATGCGCTGCATGGATCGACCTTTTCTGCTATGAGTCAACTTCAAAAACGCAAAAAGTTTCAAGAACCTAGAAATGGCCAGAAAGTGCAGGTAGCAACATTCACCACCCTTAGCTGATCAATGTATGATCAGATTACAATTTACCCATTTTGCAAAATAATCATGCCAGTCATTCTTTTTTATGATTAATGTCCTCAGGTAATTCCTCAACTTGAAACTTTGAACAGCCACACACAAGAACAAAAAAAATGACCCTTTTAAAGATTTCAACTTGTACATGAGAAAATAAAGGGGATTGTTCTGATGAAACTCACAGAAAATTTATAAAGAAACTTGTAGCCCAGTTGGAAGAGCATAGAAGTGATCCCTAGTTAAATCAACTTGAAACCACCCTTCTTCGTTGGAGTAGTAATCTAATGATCAGCATTCGTAAAAACCTGCCCCAATTTTTGTATAGTTGTTAGACAACCAGTGTCAGGTGCAAGAACTCAGCAAGGATCTTCTGAAATGGAACAAATCTTTGGCAGTGGAAGCTCGCACCCTCTGAAAATTAGTCCAGGTTTTTATGATGGAGAAGGGCATGGCCCTCAGCCCTTCCTTGTTTTTCAATGAAAGTCACTTGGGCTAACACCCTCATGCCCTCTGAAAACTAGGTCAGGTTTTTATGATGGAGAAGTGTAGGGCCCTTAGCCCTTCCTCGTTTTGGTGAAAGTCACTCTGGTTACCACCCTTGCCTCAGCACCTCAAAACAAGGAAGGGCTGAGGGCCCTACCTTTCTCCCATACATAATCTCAAAATGTTTTCCAGCAGAGTATAATGACCAAATCCAACTAGAAGAAACCAACCAACCATCCACACACTCACAACATATATGAAGTCTTTTAGAAACTGCAATTATATGAGGAAAAATTCACCAGAGATGTTCAACCCAAAAAGGAAAACATACCAATGTCATGAACTCAAAACTCCAAGCTCAAAGATCTGATCAGGAACAAGGAAATCACTACCCTTTTTTATATTAGAAAGCTGGAAATTTTCCCAGTATAGAGTACGACGTCGCTCATGGGATTCCAATTGCTGTTCTCACTATTGCAGAGAAATACACCATACCATCAACAAATAAAGAAGAAGAAGAAGAAGATCACCTTGTTCATTAGCTGTTGGCATAAGCATTGGAAATACTTGATTCCTCTTCAGCTGGTGCAACATGCAACACAATCAAATGCACATAAAATTATCGCTCAAGGATGAAAGATCTTGGAAAAAGTAGAATAGTGATGCAAATCTGCAAAATACATATAGAAAGCATGTTTGTGTCATGAATCTGAAGCTCGAGATAACAAACACTTCCTTCTTAAGACAACCTATCAACAAGGGGAAGAAACTGTCATGTCCATGTGCTTCTAAATTCACGCCAATGTTATTGAGCTTCATAGACTCACCTACAAAGAAGGAGGAGGAGGAGGAGGAGGAGAATCTAGGGTTTCTAGGGGGCCGTATTACTCTCTCTCTCTCTCTCTCAAGTCCTGCCATCAAAACTGAGACGTCTTGCCAAGAATATGAATGCAGTTTTTGTTGATTAAAATGGACAAACTATGAGCTCTTTTCCTTGCAAAATGAAGCTCAACCACCTGTGTATCTGAAACAATCATTGAGGGCCAACACCCAAAGATTCTGTTGCACCAGGACAGTCCACGACCTAACCTGGAGAAAGAACTCATTCATATTTGGCGAAGGACAAGCAGCAGCTGCACCTGACGACAGGGATGATGACAAGATGCAGTCATGAAATCGCACATGGGTCACTACTGTATTGAAAGCTTTGAAAGCAGTGCAGGAGCACCTTCTCAAGTCAAGTTCCTTCCAACTTGTTAGAAGAACACAGAATATCCAACTTGAGTCTATATTGATCTTTGGCTTTTCACCTTGACAATTATGTATACTGATCATCATGATGTCCTCTTTTGAATCATGATAAGCGCTACATCATGTTTCCATCTACATCTTTGGATATCAATTGTGACAGCCTTCAGTTTGATCTAACACAGATCTCTCTATCTATCCATCATGAGAAAGAGTAAAGAACAAGTTGGGAAATTTGGATGACAAAGTAGTTGCGTAAATATTCCAGATCTCATTGTTCTAGATTGTTCATGGATTTCTGTCTTTTGATCTGTACATGTAAGAGAGCCAAGGTTGTTGTCTTTTGATCTGTTCCATGTAAGAAAAGCACCAAGGTTTGGCCTGCTGGTTTCCTTTCTTGTCTGTTTTTGACTTGTATTCATGAAGAGTCATCACATAGAAAGTTTAATTCAAGTTCTTACTTCGAGAAAAACAACCACCCTCCAGCTTTGGTACAAGCAATATTTCTGATCATGATGATTGATACTCCTTTGCGTCCACCCTCCCACATGATGAAATGGGCATCATCTTCTTTCATTTTTAAACATTGTTTTCACTTGGAATTAAATGGCCCACTATCTGCATTGCTTCTTCCCACATAAACATGTTACTTAATTTCTTAGAGTACTTCTGGGCATTATGAAATGGGCATCATCATCTTCTTTACTTGCTAAGTACAGTTTTCACAATTGCCCACTATCTGCATTGCTTTCCACACAAAACCATGCTGATTTAATTTCTTAGAGTACTTCTGTGCATGATGAAACAGGAACCATCATCTTCTTTGTTCCTGAAGTATGGTTTTCACAATTGCCCATTATATCTGGATTGCTGGATTGCTTTCTTCAGAGTTACTCGTGTGCAAAATACCAACAAGAGGATTCAAGAGAATACAATAATTACAAAACCCAATTGTAAGTAGCTCCTCACAACAAGAATGAACTAAGTAACCAGCTAGAGGATGCTGGTTATTGGAAATGACTTTGGCGCTCCCAATAACTGAGGCACAGGAGCACCAAAGTTATTTCCAGTAACCAATGTCCTCTCACTGGTTACCACCAGACACAATCTTCTGTTTAGAGATTTGAAGCAACCCCATAACTCTCATGTGGGTGGATGAAAAGTTTCATAACCTTTTTGTCGATGGACCAAAAAACATGCAACCCTCCTCTCAATGGACAAAAATCCATAACCATTCTTTGTCTGAATGATGTATGCAAGAAAAAAAAGCCGAGGTAGAGGTTATGTGTAGGGTAAAGCCCAAGGGTGAGGGCATTACTGAAATAAGGGGCTGCGCCCTGAATTTTGGTGATGCCCTCATCCCAGAGCTCCACCCGACCTAAAGCACGCACCAGTCCACCTTGGATGAAAAATTGTAACATTGCAACAAAGGAATGGGAGAACCCACTCAATGGGATGAAGACCCAAAAAGTCCTTGTGAAAATCAAAATTTCTGTCCCAGACAATTGGAGGGAAATTACTGACTATAGGGCCGGCCTTGATGAGCATTTCATTTTTGGGCTACAGTAGTCTCCCGCTTAAGTACGCAAGTTGAACCTGTGCAATTTGTGCGTACTTAGCCGGTAGGTGCGTGCTTTAGATTCATGACATCTTACTTATATAAAGAAATGGTGTCCACGTGCTTGATGCAGTAATTCAGATTGGCTGGAGCTTTCCCCCCCACCCCCCCTTTCCCTTGAGGGCCCCAGCCAAAGTGAGCGGATTGTGGGATGGTCAACATGGTGGGAACCGGGGAAAACTGAAAAATATCCTCCTCTAAATCCCCCGCCCCCCAAATTTAAAAGGAAAAAATGCAAGGCACATTCAGTGTGTGCTTGGGCCTTCCCATTGGCTGCATGAAATTTCTCCTCCCAAAAAAGTTTATCACCATTTTGGCCTGAACTTTACCCCTCACAAGTCCAACTTTTTTTTATTGAATTTGATTGGCCCCGGCAAAAAAAAATTGAAACTACGAAGGCTCACAAAAATTGAAGATTCTATGGACAGATGGAGTGCCTCTCCCTTTGGCCCACCGATATATGTGAGAAGGGGAGGACTTTGAGCAAAACATATGGGATTAAAGCAAGGTGCGACTGGGAACACCCATGGGGAACACATTGCGAACCTGTTGGAACAAAAGAAAAATGAAAAAAATCTTCGTCTTCCCCCCCCCCCCCCCAAAACTTAAAAGAAAAAAACAAGACACCTTGAGTGCAGGCTGAGCCTTCCCATTGGCTGCATGAAACTTTTATTCCCAAAACTTTTTGGCACCGTTTTCAACCTTGACTAATACCCCCATTATAAACTAAGGGTATTTATTATTTATTCAATTAGGAGGTTGCACACAATCCTTTTTCTTCTGATCATTTTGCTTGCAAAATGGTCTGCAGACTAGTGTTCAACTAATAAATCTTGAACTCTAAATTTTTTGCCAAAAAATGCGTACTTAACTGGGATGCGTACTTAAACGAGTGCGTACTTAAGCGGGAGACTACTGTAGTGATTTACACATTGTGAGAGATGAGGGAAGGGCCAATCAGAAGCTTGACAACCTCTGAACAGAAGGTTATGATTACTCCACAAGGGGGGGAAATGATGTTGCTATGATGATTTTGGAGGCAAAATGAGTAACCCTAAAATGAGTGCTGTGTTGTTGTTCACATATGAGAATAAGTAGAGTATTCTGAAGAATCATTGTGAAATTAATAGGATAACCAAGCTTAACTCTCAATCCATATGATTAGACCATGTTGCCAACCCATGTGAGGAATTGAGGTTTTCTTTGGTGCTTATTCACAACCCTACACATGTGGTGGTTGGTTGAATGAGTGTGCCCCCAATGCAATGACAAAAACTTTGCTCTCATTTGAGTTTTAGTTGAGTATACTTCTCAACAAAAACACCCTGGACTCATCTATCTGTGCAAAATGGAGGGACAGATACAAGGCCACCTCTGGCAAAAAATCATACCATGTGATTAGTTGCTTTGGGCACAAAACCAAAAAGTGTGGCTCTAGAGAAAGGCATGCATGTTCAGATTGCTCACAAAGTTCCTCTCTCTAGATGAGTTTTCAGACTAATGTTTTGGGTCTTCTTTTGTGAATAGAAGGGTACATTTTGGGGGACTTAGAATCATATAGTTACTATTCCCAGCTTGGAGTCTTCTGGATCAGACTGCATTTGACAAGGAGGATGTATTTAGATCTCCAGGTGGGTCTCCATCAATTCAGTTCCTAACTCTTGCATTTGCATTTTGGTCTGTTGATGTTCTATCATAGTTCTGTGATTTGAGTGGGTTTTTCTCCAAGACTTGCTTCACTACTTCAACACCTTGATTGTTGGTTTACAAGGTCTACCTGGAACTTGAAGGTCCCAATGCTTTTCTTTTGAAGGACAGTCCATCTGTTGCTGCTGTCTTGTTGCTCACAAATTGGTAGTGTAATGGTCCAAACCAGATGAGAAAATTGCATCATCAAGAACAAGTTCATGATGTTGTGACATATGTTTTCTACAAGAAAAGAATTCATGCATTTTTATTTCTGACAGATGTGGTTCTCCATTTGCTGGATGTGCAATGCCTGCAAGTTAAGGTATGAAACATCTGCTCGAGAGTTAGAACCACCCTCCAGGTGTTTGCATTTGTTCAACTCTACATGTTCCAGGGGTGTTCCTCTCAATCTTGCCTGCATTAGGCTTTACATTGTGACAACATTGGGTGTTGTCTTGGATTATGTCATTGAAGCACTGATTAGCACCCATAAGGTAGCCATGTTAGGATCACTGTTTTTCTGCAGATGTCCACCTCCAGCATGAAGGTGAACAGCCAGCGAGTCAAACCAGCACATACATGCAATGTGCTTTCGTGTTCTGGACCATCTGATCGACAGGTGACTGCTCAGTTTTTGCCACATCTTGTAGAAGAAATATTCACAGATTCATAGCAGCTTGTAAGCTTGACCCAGGTGAGTTGCGGCACCCAGCAGTTTATGGTTAACAGACTTTGCATCATTTCCTCTTTTTTATGTGGAAGTCGTATTGTCAATTCTTTCATTTTCTCAGCCACAACATCTTTCTAGAAAGTCGGGTGATTTACTTTGAACTTAATTTTCAGTTGGTAACTTGTTGAAATGCTTTGCAAACCATGGCAACCGTACATGATACTAATCTGGAAACAGAATGGCAGTGTCAATCACTGGCAGATTGTTGTTGCAGCTACTGTTGTTATTCTTAGCAAGTCATGTGGGAGATCTCACAGAAGCTGCTCAGATCATTCAGTTGATTGATGACGCCAACCAAAGCCATCACGTTGTTGGTACTGGGCATAATTTCAGCACTACTGCTGGCTCCCAGCCACATGTTGAATCTGATGCACACAGCAACTTGTCTATCAACAGTTTGAGTACCACAGCACCCAATTCTCGATCACTGCTCACCACCAATTCCTTCACATGTCCACAAGCATTTTTCATATTCGGAGACTCACTATCAGACACAGGCAATGTACAATTTGTATTTTCCGGGTACAATCAATCCATTCTCAATTACCCGTATGGTGAATCCTACAATTTCACTGAGCCAGGTCGTGACCGCTTCTGTGACGGCCGCCTCCTTATTGACTTCCTAGGTAAAATATCATATTCAATGTACATCAAGATTTTCAATTCATCCCCTTCTACCCAATCCAATCCAATCCCATCCCACTCACCGAATTGTATAATTTGTGTCTTGTGATATTAGATCATGTGTAAAGGTTCTGACCATGTGCATGTATTTTTGGTGGTTGTTGGGTTGCAGCACAAGCCTTTGGTTTCCCATTTTTTGAACCCATTGCATTACAGTTGCACCCTACACTGACTCCTGATTACACTCATGGTGTCAACTTTGCTTATGCGGGAGCAACATCTCGACCCGACATTACCTTGGTCCCTTTCTTCCTGCAGCTTCAGCTTGACCAGTTCTTTGTCTATAAGACAGCAATTCTCAACTCTGCACGTAAGTAGTGCATATAACAAATTGCCCAAAATTTACGCCTCTTCCCGTATATGGAAATATGTCAATTGATCATTATTACATGTTTAGCCGTGAGAATGCAGGAAAACTTGTTACTTAGTTTTTGTGGGTTTAATGACATCTGGTATAATAATACTTTACTGCACCACCATATTTTCAGAACCATATACACCAGTGAGTTTCTTGCCAACGGCAGCATACATCATACCTGAGATTGGAGCAAATGACTTCTACAACTCTTATAATCGTGGATTATCACCTCAAGATGTTATTGACATGATACTGCCCCAGTCACTCAGCTCTTTAATCTCTGCTGTGGAGGTAACAAAAATTGGCACTACAGCCCAAATGAAGTAGAACTAAATTGTAAATCTTGCAACCCAATTTGACAATTTGGGTAATCATGCTATGGGTTTTTTTCTTTTCAGTAAAATGATTATACTTAACAAAAACAAATTCACAACATTTAAATTTCTGCAAAGGTTAACTGATTGAATCTCAAATTTGTGTGTTTCTTTGGCCTTGTTTTTGCACATCATGGGACATGTATGCAAAAAAATGCAGCAACTTCATGACGGTGGAGCAAGAACTATCATTGTTGGAAACCACTCACCTCAAGGTTGCAGTCCAATAATGTTGACCAAATATGGAGGGAGTGGGCCATTTGACAGCAATGGCTGCTTGGATGAGTACAATAATGTGACCCGAGTTTTTAATGCTCGCCTCCAGCAGGCACTCACTAACCTCCAACAAAGCTATGCAGCTGATGGCACATTGATCATCCAGTATGATGGTTTTAGTGCTATCACAGAGTTGTTTACAGATCCCGCCCGATATGGTACACATAAATTTCTTCTCACCCCTGATCTCATCACCTTGAAACATGGAGTTGGGTTAACAAGAATATTATAGTCACACTGGGCATTACATACACTACTGCACTGATGTTGTAGCACATTGCAAATGTGCATGGCTGAAACTTTCTGCAATCTTTTGTCATTGATGAATGAGTAAGGTTTTGTGAAATCTGCAGATCCTCTAAAAGTAAGTATAGTTGATGAAAAATGGGTTCTGTTTGGGATTCATTGTTGTAACAGGATTCGATCCCAATAAGAAATTGAAGGCTTGTTGTGGTTTCGGAGGAGTTTACAACTGCAACCCTGATGTGTTCTGTGGAGGTAGTGGCAAATTATCACTGCCTGGGGTTGGCCCACAATTTGTGAAGGTTGATTCAGCTCCTGACCCACAGGATTACATAGTGTGGGATGGAATCCACTTAACCCAGGCTACCCACAGATTGATTACATCCGCCTTCCTTACAGGCCAGTATGTCATTTCACCACCCGGATTCAATTTGAAAGAACTTTGCAACCTCGACTTTTCTCAATTTTAGATGCTGCTGCTGCTGTTGTGGCTTCCTATAAAGTCAGTCCCACACAAATGACTTCCCAATTTTTTCTGGAATTTAGTCCAGGTCAATAATAAAGATTGTGCACAAATCTGAATCTTGTAGGGTTTGCAATCTGTCATATACCACCCATCAGAGTGGTTTGGCAGAATCATTCTGGTTGATTCTTAGTTCATTAAAAAGGGTTCTGAAATTTAGTTGAAATTTAGCTTCTGATTTGGTCAATGCAATACTTGTAACTCCTGGATTGATAATGACTCAAACACACCATCTTAGTTTAAAGAAATGAATTGATGGCAATATACTTAAAGTGGTTGGAATGTTGCAATTCCTGATGAGAGAATCATGGGCCCATTAGTTCCTCATAGAAAACATTGTGTGACATTGTTCTTGATGGAGAAGAATGAGGCCTCCCATGGCATACCTGATATTCATAGCTGAATGTGATCCAAAGAACAAATTTTGTATTGATGCAAATGCCACTTAAAGATTGCTTGGTGAATGAGGTCATGGCAATGGATTAGAGGATGATGAAGTAGACCCCAACCATATGAAATGAATTGTAATGGATGGATTTGTCAACATGATGAAATTTCATGCAATGAAAAACCCTTACCAACATTCATCCCATCCACCATGTCATTTGTACCTTTGGATGATAAATTAACTTTTCTTTTTGGGATGATGGGGTTGCATTCATCCATTGTGAATGTGAACCCATTGAATAAAACGGGTTTGTGTAATATGTGCCATTATCTAATGTCAAATTGTAATTTTAAT
The DNA here is from genome assembly GCA_963921925.1 of Sphagnum tenellum. Classification (NCBI taxonomy): domain Eukaryota; kingdom Viridiplantae; phylum Streptophyta; class Sphagnopsida; order Sphagnales; family Sphagnaceae; genus Sphagnum; species Sphagnum tenellum. The sequence continues at coordinate 5,621,501 of OY998143.1, read as the reverse complement.
ATAGTACATCACAATAAGCATCACATATTCTACATTGTAATGAATGAAACCATAAAGTTTATCCGATACTTGTGACATGCATTATAGCCTTTTATGTGAGAGAAATGAAAAACCACATTCTCTTGTAGTGAGGATATGAAAGTAAACAATTGAACATTACAAAATAGATTAAGTGAATTGTTATCGATGAAACCACACAACTAAAAAAAGATTTCAATGCATGAATGTGATCCCCAAGGCATGAAAATATTTAGAAGAATGATGTTTGATGGATGAATTGATCCTTTCAAATGAAACAAGAGTCAATGGATGAATGTAAAGGAAATGATTGAACGATTTTTGAAGAATGAAACAAATTGAGTTGTATCAAACAAATTTGACAAAAGATGTGTGCTTAGTGGTTGAAATTTCATGGATTAAAAAATATTTCATAGATAAATCTAAAGTCCATACAATGAAAAAAAATGAGATTTTGCAACTAGTTTTTATGACTAATTTTAAATTACAAGTAACATATGCAATTAAATCTCATTAGTCACAAGTGACATGATTTCTAAATGGAAAATAGAATTCAACAAATTACATTTTCATCCTTTGACTAAACATATACATATTATCATTTGCAACTAAAATTTGATTCATTTGATCAACACTAACAACAAAAGATGCATGATAACATTTTTGAATTTTTTTTAAATTCACATATCCATTCTAGATCTAACTTAGATCATGACACTTGAAACAACAAGAATTTGTCATGTGATACGATAATTCCATTCATTCTTTAAGGTCAATTTTTTACTGACACATGGCACATTTAAGCCCAATTTAATATTTCTAGTTAATTTAATTTTAATTTTCAATTTAAAATCAATAAAATGTCAATATGTGACATCAATGTAAATAAGCAAAGAGGATAAACTTTACAAAATAGATAGGTAGACCTAAGCTAGTTAGATAGATTTTATTTTATTTTATTTTATTTTGGGTTTAACTTTTAAGACCAAGACCTTAAATATGCATTTTTATATCATGTAGGTCAAAATGGGAAGAGAATGAAGATTCATTTTTAGGGTGAACAAGATGATGTCACAATGTCATGAATGGCATGAAGCCACACATTCTTGATAAATCAATAAAGCCTAATAAAACAAATGTAAACATGCTAAAATGCAATGTAAAGTTGGGAAAATTGAATGGTTCAATATGTAGTCTAATAGAATCCAATTTGGATCTAACAGAGGGGTAAAAAAAATCACTACCAAATTTCATAATTTATTTGTAACATCATCTACTTGAGGACCATGCTTCAAATGGATCAAGAATTGGTGAAGTCTGATGTGGGCATGATAGATTTCAATAAACACATGGTAGAATTTAACACCATGTTGGTAATAGCCCATGAAAACATAATGAAATCAAGTGTGAACACATCAATAATGTCTACAATGTAAGAACATTACATAAGTGTTCCCGCCATTTTATTGTTGGGTGGTCCTTTTTGTACTTTCAATGAGCCACAATGCACCAACACCCACTAGCACACCATGAAGGATGGATAGTAAGTGAAACTGATTTTTTGGGGAGTTTTAGTTCCCTAGTTAACCATGGTGGTTAGCTTAGTTGCTTTGTTTTATTACATATATGAAACCTATATTTTTTAATTATCAAGGTGAAACCGAATACTAATTTAAATGAAGTTCATCCACAATTGAGTAATAATGGGCATGCAATGGATGCACTGGTGGGCTTTGTGGCCCTTTCGAAGTATCTTTCCATAAGTGTAACTTTATCATAACACTTTTATACTTTGTTCCAAGGTGGGATTGATGGTGGTCAAAATGTATAAGACAACACAACTACTAAAAATATGTATTATATTTATATTAATTAGTTTATTTTTGTTTTAGAAGATGTTTTAATAGGACCTCTAGTGGTGGTGAATATGTGTAGATTTGGGTTCTGATGCTTCCACTGGCTTAAACCCAAGACCATTTAGAAGTCCTAAAGTCCCAAATGGGTTATACCAATGAACCATCACCCTTGGGGTCTTCTACAACAAAATTTGCATCAAACAAATCCAAAGGCTTTCCATTTTCAAGGTTTTTTCTACTCTAAAGAAGTATTCTTTAACACTGATGATTCAACTAGCAATTTCCCACAATTTTTCTAGGTGAGTTTTCATGTTGTTGTGGATCATATCTTGGAGTCCACTGCATGAGTCCTTGGCATTGCTAAGCTTTTGACTTTGGCTAAATTTTCCAAAGGCATTTGACCAATTATGATGGGTGAAGTCCAATATTGGTTAGTGAGTAAAACTTTATGCTTATAGTTTCATAACATTTTTTCCACTCACATGTCATTTCATTAATTTGGCATGGTAGTAGGGGGGTGTGAAGTAGTGGTTCATGGTGTTTGAATTGTTCAAAATGTCCATTCTAATTGGGTGGTGCTACATGTGGATGTCATAAATGTCTTCAACACCATTTCAAAGGGAGCCATCTTTCAAGAACTTCAAGTGGCAAGAAGTTAATTGTTTCAATTTTCCCTTTTTGTTTGGTCCATTTATGCCCAATAGGTTCCCTTTTTCTTTAGCCACCATTCCCTTTTGGAAGATTTGTTAATCATCCACTTTTTGGAGGGCCTGCATTAAGTTGATCTACTTGTGAGACCTCTTTTTGCTTTAGCCCATTTCTGTGCGTTATGATGTTTTGCAAGAAGTTTTCCTCTTGTATTTTCGCTTCACTTGTGGATGACATTCACATCATTGGCCTGGCTTTTATTGTTCATCTTGTTTTTGACCATTGTGTTTCTCAATTGGCTTTTATGGGGTTCATGATCCAACCCCACAAAGTGTTTGGTTTGGTTGCCTTTCCGATCTACCTCTTAGTTTTTTTCCTTTTGTTTATTTTTGTTGCCCGTTAAACAACATTAAGGTTTTGGGTGTCTTGTTTGGTATGTTTCCTTTTCTTCTTCTTTCTTGCAAAATGCATTAAACAAATATGTTCACCATGTAAAGATGCTTCCAATTTTAAAGGATGTCCAAATTCTTTTTGAGATTTTCTCTTGATGTTTTGCCTAGAGACCCTCTTATCCATTGTATTGTTTCCTTCCTTTATTAATCTTTCAACTCTAATTCATTTTTTTCAACTTTACCTTTATGTAGGTTTTTGGAAGACTCTTGAGCCCATGCTTTTTAGATTACCCACATCCCCCCTTAGTGTGTTAATAGATTTTCTTTTCCATTTCTCATGGGGGATTAACTTCATTTCCACAAAGCTCATTGGGTGTTGGGTAATTATTGCAACTGTCGTCATTACCAAAGTTTTGTCAAATTATGGCCCATTCTTATTGAAGGTGATAAGTGCTAGTAGTTTTGGTCCATTCCCTTTTTAGGCCCATTTGGGATTAGCGGATGAGTTCTTTTCCCCAGACATAGTGACATGCATTCCTCCTTTTATGCAATTTGTTGAAAGGGGATCATATTGGTTTCAAAAAAACATTTCAAACAACTTGCACAACCATTTTTTTTAGCATCATCTTTAACATGGCCTTTTATTCACACTATGCACCTTGAGATTTTATGTCAGCTTGGGGCAATTTTTTAACTTTTTGCTCGCCTAATCATTCCTCCTTTTTATTTAACATTTAATGATTTCTCCTTTGTGTTGCACACTAGGTTGGGCTTTTCCCATCCTTTAACTTTCAAAGTGACTCATTGCAATTGTGGCCAACCTTTAAAGCTTTTAGGGACCCACCATCTTCGTTGCTCCCATGGTGAGGAATGAATTTCATTCCATGATGTGATTCAAAACACTTTTGCCTCCATTGTGAAATACATAAGGTTTCATGTATTACATGAGCAAACTCATGTCCTTCCACCACCTTCCTTTTAATGTTTTCATTGACGGGTTGACGTCAAGTTATTAGTTAATGGCATTCACAGCTTGGTTGATGTGGTCATTGTTAATCCCACTTGATTAAATTTGGTTTTTTGAGTTGCTTCATTTCACAATGTGGCTATGTTGGTGTTAGCTTAAACAAAAAAAGGATTTTGCCATGATTGGCATTCGACATATGCATTTCTTCCCCTTACGATAATGGTTTTTGGATGCTTCCACCAACAAATGAAAAAAAAATTCATTGATGTGCTAGCATGACATGGTCAACAAAAAGCACTGGTGGCTTTTTTTTGGCAATTTTATGTGTTGTTTATAAGCAAAGAGTCTCGATAGCTTTGCAAAAAATGCATGTTGCTTCTATTTTGAAACACACCATTGTTGTAAATGAACATTTTTCAAAGATTATTACATTTTCATGTTTCCTTTCATTTTCCTTTTGTCATATGCTTCTTGCAATTAATGGGGGTTTTGGAACATAATTTGTTCCTTTGCCCACTTGTGACCCACTTTGGGTTTTTGTGCTTTTGGTTTAGATTTGGTCCTTTCTTTTTGTTTTTCCTTTCTCCCTTGTTGGGTGTTTTGTTTAATGAAACCTACTAGGGTTTCATCAATATCTTTCATTTTTTTGGAAGAATCTTAATTTTCTTCTACCTTGAGCAGGAGGGATTCAACTTAAATGTGAACTTCCCAAATGGTTCAAGGTTTCATCATTGAAAGTCCCTTGATTTCGTTTGACACCCTAATTGCAAGTCTAACATTTGGACTTGTTTTAGAGGGACCCCAAGCCTTTGCTCAATCCTTCACCTAATTTTGCATACCTTTATACTAGGTGGCAATTTACCACACCAAGTATCAAATTTAGATTGAGAGTCAAGTCACAACATCCATGTTGACATGGGGACCACCCCATGGTGATTCCAACATGGGCCCCAATCGGATGAGCCCACCTTTGGCCCATAAGGGCATGTCACTTACTTACACACTTTGTGGACATTGTTTTAAATAATATGTTCTACAAGTTCAATTTCATGTTAAAACTAGAACATTGAATTGAATTGCTATTAGTTGTTTGTTGAAACTAGACCTTGTAACAAACCCCTTATGAAAATGATACATTGAAATTGGATTAGTGTTTTGGGCCTTCTTCATAAAATTCTCATTCTTTAGGGAATTAGCCAACACCTTTGTGAAAATGTGGTAGAAAACATGCACATTATAATCATGTGGCCAATTTTTTTTTGGGTGCAACATTGGTTGTCCATAATTTTTGGTGGTTATGTGTAATTAAGGTGAAACAATATTCATTTAAAAATCAAAATCATATTTGGAATTCTTTTGAGAAACACTAAAAACTAAAAGGTTTATGAATTTGAAAAACCTTATTTAGATCCACATTCATTGTTTGCTTGAATTGAAAAAATTTAGCCACATTTGATGAAAATTGGAATCCAAGGTTTTCATCAAACCACTAATTTGATAATTAGACAAAAAAATCAACCATTAGTGCACCATTAATTGGAAGCCACTAACCATATTCATTGTGGATGAACTCCAAAAGATTTGATATTGGGTTCATAATGGTAAACTATCTTCTAAAATATAGGTCTTGTAGGTAGGTTAGTAAGTAGGCAAGTGAGAAAATAAGTGGCCATTAAGCAAGTAGATGCATGGCCAAAGTGACCTAATGTTGGGCAATTTTCATTTTTTTTAGAACTATTTTTTTGGTTTTTAAGACTATTTTAAAAAGCTTGTTAAGTTCTAAAATAAATAAAATTTCAAGTTTAGAAAGCAATTCAGGGTTTTAGATCTTTGAAAAAGAAATCTAGTTGGTTTTCATGAATTTTTGAACCAGTGGATTTCAAAGATTGTTCTTACAACCCATTTATCCAAAAGAATTGTTTTCACTTTTTAAATCCACCTAAAGCCTAAACCTAAAACTTAGCTAAGATAAAATTGCCCAATATTGAACACATACCTATCACCGAACATTTTCTAATATTTTCATCATTCATTAACCAAATTGAGAGATTTTTGTGTCGTTGGACATGCAAACTGGAGGGTTACAACTGTTTTTTGAGTGTTAGAAGTGAAGGACCAACACAAAGAACAGAGGAAGATGAGTGATAGTTTGCTTCGAAAACTTTGAAAAAATAGCTCTAGGTCCTTTTCTAGTTCTAGTTTCAACCCCATATCTTCCTCATTTTTAATATGTTTTGAGTGATTAAAAATGTAACAATTGCCCCAAATAGGACTTTACAAAACTTATTGGTTCTCTAGAAGCAAAGATGCAATTATCAAAGCTTGAAATCCTAATCTGATTTAGTTTGCTCATCATTGAACATTGAACCCTCTTGCACCAAACACCCAATATCCTCCCCATTCCTGTGTGGAATTGAACAATTTTTTTGTGATATTGGAAGCACTAAGTGAAGGGCTACAAATGTTATTTGTGCTTCAAGAGGAGAGGAAAAATGTGTGAGGATTTGACCAATGTTATTTGTACTTCAGGAGACTAGAAACAATGTGTGAGGATTTGACCAATGTTATTTGTACTTCAGGAGACTAGAAACAATGTGTGAGGATTTGACCAATGTTATTTGTACTTCAGGAGACTAGAAACAATGTGTGAGAATTCAACCTCCTTTGAGTTCTTAACTATTTGCTCACTGACACATCTACCCTAAAGCCTAAACCTCTAAAACCTAACTGGGGTTCATTCAACTGGATCGCCTCAAAACAGTAAATTGAGGATGGTGCATTCATGTGTGTGAAGTCACAACAGCCCATGGGACCAGAGCCCACAGTTCATATGTAGATAAGGGGACACCCGGTGAGTTGTTAATAAGTAGGTAGTAAAAACCAACAACCAAACAGATTGTTGAGGTTGGCTATAGATGTTGAAGCCAATGGAAAAGTTCCATGTCCACCAACCATCCATAGCTTTGTGGTTCACCAAGGGTGGTTGTTATTGGTTCACTCTGGACCTCAGGACCAGAGCTATAATTTAGAGGATGGGTTACCAAGGTGAAACCTGACATCAACTCAGTGGTTGTTCCATCCACAACTGAACCATAATGGGTTTTCTAACAGTGGATGGTGCATTGGTGGCTTGGTGGGCAGAATAAACCAGGCACCATGAATGATGGATGGTGTGTGGACAGTAAACACTCATTTGATAGATTCCTGTCCCACATTTAACCATTGTGGTAAGCATTTACATGGATCTACTCACCTAGAAGCCATCAATTGCCTACTACAAAATAACCACTTACACTCCCCACTACTTATCATATGATACTTATCCAGTCACATAGTAATAACCTACGTAGTGTGAGGGGGAACAAGATAGGCTTTCACATTGATAACTTGGTTGCAGATGAATCTGCAACTGAGTCCTGATGAGTTTCCAAGGTTGCACCAGTGGGTGCTGGATCACATAATCTCAGGTTCAAAGTCATTGGATTATAGGTATGTGATCATTTGGGGATGTTCTAGCTGCTCTCCAATTACAAAACACAAACATGACAAGCAACCCGACTACATGATGATGAGTGCAGTTCAAATGCTCTATAGGAGGACATAGAGGATGTAATGGACCCAATCTATTTTGTAGAAATAAAGGTTGTCCATGTTCTCAACCAATCATATTGTTTTGCAAAGTGCCTTGATGCTGATGATGTTGGGGCATATTGTACAGTAATGATGATCAGACAAATCCAATGCTTGCTGCCAATGCTAGAAACATTAGTGGAAGGAAGCATCTGTTTGAATGCTGAATGAGCAAGTGCAAATGTAATGACACTCACAAAGATGAAGCCTCACACTCATAGATAGCATGTAAGAGAATGGAAGAAGTCTAAAACCTTAGAAGATGAGCTCCGCTAACTTCTCAGATTGGCGTATACACCAAAACCACCAATGCGAGCCTAAAGGAATGCTGCAATTGGGTCTCTTGAAATGATTGATTGCTCCACCTGATTTGTGCCAAATAGGTAGTGCTGAGAAGGGTGGACGATCAATGTTGACCTGTGAAAAATAATTCACTGAGGGAAACATGAGGCAGCCTAAGCAAGCTTCTACATACCATTTTACCATGTTATGTGACAGAGAACCATTCACCAGGAAGTGGGTGGAAGCAGGAGGGAGAGACAACACTGCAAGATTGCAATCCCTAGAGTCTCCCTTTGCAATAGCAGTGCAAGAGCCTGACCCCAGTCTACGACCCTGTGTTTGCTGCTTCTTGTGCCCCTAGGAGGATGATCCATGAGTCCACTACCCAAAATGCAGTGGAACACAACCTGCCCCATTCAAAGCAATCATCATTTCCATTTCAGTAGCGGCTAGTCAGAGATGCACTTACAACAACAGGATGGAAGAAGACCTTGCATATACTAAGTGCCCATTTGTAGGAGCATTCAGGACACAAAACAGACCAAAATTCTTGAGAAGAACTTTTCAAGGAAGGTTAACCTGAGGATCTCTGATGATTTTAGACCTCACTAGATCCCACTGCACATCACATGAAATTCCTGGATTTTGGGTGCTTCTTCTGGCAACAAGTGAAACTGATGAACATTTGTTCTTCCCTTTGGGCATCTATTAGATATGGTCTTCTTGTTTACAGATGAAGATATTCTGATTGCTGCAACCTAAGGGCAATGTGCATTTGTCTCCTCCCCAGAATTTGGACACCAGACCCAAATTCCAACTGCGTGGACAATGGGTTCGAGAGTGGTACATAAACATAAGAATGATAGCTGTTATGCAGAAACATGATGAGTTCCTGGAACAAAGAACGACAAACTCAGAGAAATCAAAAACAAAAATGAGAGAGGAGTTCAAAAGAGAAATACAAAGATGCTTGACAAAGGATTCTGAGGAAGAACCAAAATGCTTGCAAAATGGTCGAGAGAAAGTGCCAGAAGCGTGGATTACCAACATTGCTTCTCAGAGTCTTTGCACCCGTACTGAAATTGAAGGTGAAGGAGAAGGAGACACGGAATCTCTGCATTTTTCTTCATTGCTGCCTGCTTGTGGTTTTTTCTCCCAAACTTTGCAAACCAGTTCTTCTTTCTCCCCAGTGGCATGGTAACCTCTCTTTCCCACGTCCTTCTTGAGAAGCTTCTGAGTTCACTCCTTGATCCTAAATTCCCTCTGCAGTCTGTTGCGAGGAATTCTCCTCTTGCACAGTTCTTGGGACATCCTGTGCCTTCTAGGTTTCAATCTCTGCTTTCACTGACCTCTACAAACAAAGCAAAGCTGGGTCAGGGTTTGCGAAGAAATCCTTGAACATCCATCCGCCTGTGGTCGTATCCTACGTGCAACATTTGCTGCTGCTGCTGTTGGAGGTTTTCAGGTGGCATCCGTTTCTCAGAGGCTTGTTGTTGCTCTCTTCATGATCCATGCACAACAATCCTTGAGGCCTGAGAAGAACTTTTCTGACTCTCTCACGAAGAAACTCTTGGAGCCTTGTGTAATCAGTTGTATGACTCCAGCTTCTTCTGCAGCGCTTAAGTTCTCAGCGAGAGAAAGTCTACGAAGTTCTCACCGATCGCATAAGTTCTGGATTTTGACTTTGTTTGAGAGTCCGGGCAGTTGATGAAGACTGCAGACCTTGTAGCAGAAGCAAAAACTCCGACAAAACCCTAACCTGCAAAACGTGCGCAACCGACAAAGCAAAATTCTCACACACGCTTTCGTTAAAAGACAGTTGTGGGTTGAAATTCCGGCGAAGCTCTTGAGAAATTTTGCAAAAGTGCGAAAATGTTCCTTTATCTTGAAAAACATCGCCAGCTTTCGAAAATAAAATAAAATATAGAGTTATTCTAAAAGTCACCCTCTGTTTCGCCCACTATTCCCCTTTTCAGTGGTATCGGCAAAGTAAGGAAATTTTTATTAAATCTGGGTATCAAATGCATTTAATGCACAAGGTTCGAGAGTAATTCTAGTACACGAAGGAGCAGTGAAAATATATGCAGGAAAAAGGAAACACAGGATGAAACTCAGTTTACAACCAAAATTGGTGGAAAAACTAGTAATGGTCCCTGTTATTTCCTTTAAAAAAATTTTCATTCCCAGGCCTTTGATGGCCTAATAATTATGCCGAAACTTGCCGTTCTCGCCCCCTCTGATCGCATGACTTTAAGGATAACTCTAAAATATCGTCACATTTTGGACTCTGAGTTTAGTCCTATAGCCAAATCTAGTTAGATTTATTGTGATGGTTGCCAGTGTGGCTATACCACAAAAGTGAAAAAAAAAGCCCTGCTGTGATGCCCTGTTTAAAGTATTTATTGGTCAATTTTATTATGTAGCCAAACTTACAATGATCCACAAGAAGATTTAGCCAGATTCGGCAAAAAAAGCTAAGTATGAAAATAAAATTGAAGACACCCTTCTATATTTTCTGGCTATCTCCTTTTGAACCATGTATGTATAGAAATCAGAATTTTTAAAAAAAAACATGTAAATTTTTCCAACTCTGAATATTGAAAATCTTTAAAAACACATGATTTTGGCACTTTAAAAATTTTAAATTTAGATTTTTGGCTATTTGTAGCCAGCAAAACCAAAGGGGGGAAAAAGGGACTGGTCTGACTCCTGTTGTTGTGGCAGGAACCTTCTTGGTGGTGGTGGTGGGGACACTGCAAAAGGGCCTCAAGACTACTGACTAATTGTTCTGTCGGTCGAAAACTCAAAGGGAGGAAGGAGGGAAGAGGATGCTGAGCTGAAGAAAAAGAGATAAGCTTCTATTGTTGCATGTTTTACCTCACAATTTCGCTCACATTTTCTTGTAGTTTACCTCGCTTGTTTGTTGTCGTCACTTTCTTCCCCAGCATGAACAGAACCCATCTTCTTCTCCTTCATACACGTGTCGTCGTCCCCAGCAGGTAGAAGAAAGGAAAACTCATCACTCCAGCGGTTGGTATACAAACTTAACTTACAGTCAATCGCCATCAGCATCGACAAAGTCATCAATGCAGTGTGTTTAAAAAAAATTTGGCGAAATTTCACACCACGACGACCCCAAAAATAAAATAAAAAATATATATAAATTCACTGCAAAGGGTACATTCCAAGGATTCTTTTTGGGGGAAACGCAAAGCGGAGAAATTCGCCACATTTTGAAGGAAAGAAAATCCTGAAGTCGCCATATTTAAACAAGAGGTTCCTGGAGGCGGTCGCCAACAGAGAGCGCGATTCTAAAAAACTTCTAGTTTGCTCTCTGACAGCTTTAGCCAATTTTGGTTCATTCCTCTTGTGGAGGATCACCACCAGTCCACCTCCTTCACGAAATTGGGAAGAAAAACAGAAAAGCCACTAGTTATGATGTGTACAGACAAGAGACGATGGATGGGTCCCGCATGGGAAGAAGAAGCTGGGCCTGTACTGCTGTGCAGATCGGTATCAATCGATTCATCCCATGATTGTCGTCCACGCCAAGATTTTCCGTTCACACAGAGTTTAGAGAGAACAATGAGGAAAAAAAAGAAAAAGAAAATCACAACCCAACCACCCATTCCAACAAACAAAAATCGACCCAACACAAAGTGCCAACAAAATGTCCGGAGAAGGAAGAAGATGATTCTTCTCCACACACTCATTAGAGTTCTGCAACCATCCGATGCAACAGTGTTGCAAAATTGCGCCCTTGGATGAAGCTGTGAAGCTCTGAGTTTGAGTTGAGTTGAGTTTTGTTTTGTTTTTTTGTTTTTGTAATTTTTTGGATGCTGCTGTTGTGGTTATCGTCAGTGTTTTTTTTTAGGAATTTTGTGACGAAGCCAAAGTGGTGATTTTCCATAAAAAGATGCAGCAAATGTGGCGATCATCCATTAGGAAGATTTAGCCAAATCTGGCTATAAACCAGCAAAAAGTACACAAAAAACACGAATGAATCCTTTTGTATTTCTGGGCTACTTACTGGAACCTCCAGCAGCTTTTTTGGTCCTTTTTAAAATCCCAGGGAGAATTAAGAATTAAGGCGAATTGATTTAGTTTTTCATTAGGATTGTTTTTTTTGTTTTTTCCTTTAACAAAAGAGAAGGAGCTAAAATATGAGTGAGTAGTGCTTTTTGCCGAAATTTCGCCGGTATGAAGAAAAAACCACACACAGACTGGGACTCTTCGTGCACATGTGCGGCGATGTGGGCACTTGGAAAATTTCGAAGGTCCAAAAGTTCAACCACAAGAAATGGAAATGGAGGCAGAGAAAACACCACCCAAAGGCTTCGGCTTTTGTTCTAGTGTAGCATCAAGAGCAGCAGTATCAGAAGGAGGGCTGTGACGAGGTGCTGCACCAGAAAGAGAGTTCTCTCTTCTCTCTCCGGAATTGTTTTGTTTGTCGGCAGGAGTCGAAGAACAAATCCTTGGCTTTCTGGGAAGAAGAAGAAGAAGGAAGGTTTTCACGGCCTTCAGTTAGTGTTTTATTGTTGCAGGTCTCAGAGACTTGTAGGAAGAAGAAACAAAGAGACAATAGGATTGCAGACCTAGTTTACGCTTCCTTCTTCGGTGGGGGCGGGCGGGGGGGGCTGGGAGGGCGGAGGAAGAAACAAAGTTCAAGTCTTTGGGATTTTTTGGAGGTGGATTAGGGGGTGGAGGAGGAGGAGTCCCTCTCAAGCTTTGGTTTTGGGAATAGCAATGAGTTTGCCAAGAGATTTATTGCTTTTCGAGGACAGGTTTTCTTCTTCTTCTTCTCCTTAGTGTTGTTGTCGCGAGTATTGGATCGTTGGCGGAATCCAGCCGAATTCCTCAAGAAAAACATTTAAAAAAAAACATTTGAGATCTCTGAGTACCTATCCTTTCCATTTGCAAAAGATTCTTGAGGCTAGGAGGAAGGTGAGAGATTTGTTCTATGTGTTTCAGTTTGCCACCTTCAAGCAGAATCCATCAGAGTTCTGGAGTTTAGGCATCTGGGAGTTGAGGAGTGCAGACTTCATGGGCTTTCTTTTCTAGTTTTTTCCTGTAACCCCAAAGACTCGAAAACCCCGAGTCTAGAGAATCACAGAAACCTTTGCAGAAAGGTGCTTGGATCTTCTTCTTCTTCTTTCTCCTCAGATTGGTGACTATCATGGAGACGACGACGACGACTTCGTCATGGCGGTCATCCCTGGCACATGATTCCAGGCAGAAGATTGTCAAGCGGATGTGAGTTTTCACAACCTCTCCACCTTGAATGGGTTTTCTCTCGCATTCTCTTTCTGCAGGGGTGTACCCTAATCAAACGAAGAAGCAAAAGTCTCGAAGAAACAGAACACACAATCTTTGAGATTGAGACCAAATTGAGACCGATTTCATTTGCAGTTTGAGCAATGTCCAAAGCTTGCTAGAGAGAGATTTGATGTACATATCTGATGTTTGTGCAAGAGGAGCAAAAGAAGATCAAGACAGCTATTAATTTTCTGCATGCCATTGTGCCTGGTTCTTTCTTCAACTGCTCGCAGTGCTCTATTCTTCTCTTTTGAACAAGTGTGACATTGGTCATTTTTTTTGTGTCCAGAAAATTGAGACATTGGGTTCTGTGCTGTTTTCTTTTCCTGTTTGCCAGAATGGACACCTTGCAGCGTCACATGCCTGCTGCAGGACAGGATGGTGTGGAGGAGCTCCTTAAGATTGCATGGCGGTTTGAAGAAAAGATCTTCCAGGCCGCAACTGACCAGGTGAATTCATTGTCTCTGTCAGTTGGGAAGCATTGAAGATCATTGCAGAGTTCTGTAGTTGGATCATCATGAGCTGCAAGAGATGGAAGATGGTGGTGATGCTTTTCAGTGATTTGGAGATGAAATGTTTTTGTCAATGTCTGTTGCATGATTCTGAAGAGTTTTTTAAGGCACAAGACAGAAGTCGTCTTCAGCTTCAAATGGAATGTCGTTTCACAACATACTGGGTAGGTCTGCTTGTGTACAAGAGATGGTGCAATCGTGTGAGAGAGATCAGGATTTACACTGGAAGTTGATTGTGTGTGTTTTGGGTGATGCTTCTGTCACAGCAAGACTACCTGCGCAAAATCTCATTGAAGATGCTTTCACTTGAAACCAAGGCAAATGGGAATGCTCTTCAAGCCAGATCAGGTGTGTCGGGTCAATCTGCAGTCAAGCCAGATCCAGCAGGTGAGCAAATGTGATCGTGAATTTTGTTTTAGAAAAGAAACAAGAGTCATATACGCTCACTGAAACTTACAAACCAACTGGCTTGTTGCATTCTTTCTGCACTTGTTTCCAAGTTCTTGGATCTTGTGTCAAGGTTAGAACTTAGAACTTCAAGGATTTTGTCTCTAAAGCATGTTTGCTGTTTGTTTTTGCATGCATTTTTCCAGCGGGGCTTATGATGCGGAATCCTGCACAGGCTCTGAGCAATGGGGTTCAGCAGCCAAGCCAATCTCAGCAGCAACAGCAACAGCAACAGCAGCAGCAACAGCAGCTGCAGCAACGGCAACAACAGCAAATCCTAGCACAATCTCATCAAGCAAACACAGGCCTGGCAGGCACAATGCAAACCTCGGCAAGTGGTCTAGGTTCTAACCTGTCCACGATCTCTGGCATGCCACAAAACTCCATCCCAAACATGTCAGGCCAGGTTATGAACCCAAGTATGATGAATAGCCGTCTCCAGCAGCTGCAACAGCAACAACAGCAAGCTGCTGTTCAGCAGCAGGTTCAGCAGCAACAGCAAGCTGCTGTTCAGCAGCAGCAGCAGCAACAACAACAACAAGCTGTCCAGCAGCAGCAGCAGCAGGTCTCTTCCACTCCTTGCGAGTGTCATTCTTCTCTAGAATTGTACATGGCATTGTTCAGAGGGGTTGATCTTACTTGTGGGGTAGGACAAGATCTAACATTTCTGCTTGAGCCTCACCCCATAGCAGAGTTTTGCCTGACCTGTATTTGGATGGGGTGATGATGATGGTGGCACAATCAGCACAACCAGCAGCAGCAGCAGCAGTTGTTGTATCAGCAGCAGCAGCAGCAGCAGCAACAGAGAATGCAGCAGCAGCAAGCGCTCTTCAAGCAGAAGTTACATCAACAGAGCCTTCTCCACCACCAACAACAACAATCTCTTCAGCAGCAACAGCAGGTTGGTATTCTCTGGACAAATGTGTTGGTTGTGGGAGGGTTCTCTCAGGTCCAAATGGCCACACATGCTTGCACTCTTCAGAGTCTAGGTCATTGAGCACTAGTTCAAAAACCTAAAGTTCTGTGAGCCTAAGCATGGTGTTTTTGGTGTACAGGTTCCAACTCTGCAACAGCAGCAGCAGCAGCAGCCATCAACCAACAATCAGCTCCTGGCTCAGAACAATTCTGCATTGCAGCAACAGCAACAGCAGCAGCATCAGCTGTTACAGCAATTGCAGCAGGCAAAGCAACAGCAGCTGGTGAGTTTTCCACACTGCACATACCTTAGACATATGTCTTCAGTATTTTCAAAAACTATACGCATCTCTTCACAGCTTCAGCATTTGGCTTGTGGTTTCACTGGAGAAGTTCCTCTTTCATCTCTCTCTCTCTCTCTGTGATTCTGGTACAGTCTTAGACCTCTTGATTGGTTTCTGTCCTTTCATGTAGCAGCAGCAACAGCAGCAGCAGCAGCAGCAGCAGCAGACATCTGCAACACCAAGCCAGTCACAACAATCACAGGCATCTTCTCAACCAGCTCAACAGGCTCAGCAGCAGCAGCACTCACTGCCAGTGGCAAACCAGCAACCACAGCAGCAGCAGCAGCGAGTTCCACAACCAGGTAGACATTTGCATGCCTTGTCCTGTTGTTTGTCAATGTTACAAATCAATCATCAACAAACAAAGGTACTGTCTATCATCAGTTTCTTCCTCGGTTCTGGATTGCCCTGCATGTGATTCTGTGCAGGCTTGTATATATAACATCAGTTGTGTGACATTTTGTATGCAGGGGGTTTGCTGCAGCAGCAACCTCAACAGCAGCAAAGCATGTTTGATCAAAAACCTCAGATTCTTCAAGCTCAACAGCAGCAGCCACAGCAGCGTGTTCTCCCTCTCCCTGAGCCACCAACTGGTATTTTACCTTCCCTTTTGAAACTCATGTTTTCTTTTAACTACACAACAAGATAGGCACCAGCAATGCTTTGATGTGCCAGCTGACAACACACATTGACTCTTCTCTTTTTGTGGTTCTCATTCGTCCTATTCATATTGCACAATCCTCAGCACAATCAGTTTGTGGCACTGACTCTGCTGTTCCTGCAAAATTGCAGCATCTGTTGATTCCTCAGCACATTCAGCGCCATCCAGCAATGGGGACCAGCGTGATGTTGTCTGGGCTAAGGTGGGTTTGTACCAAGAGTCATGAATGTGTTTCTGTAGCAATTGGGTTGGCATTTCAGCTGCTTTTTTTGTGATGCACTAGCAGTCCTCCTGTTTCCATCATAGAGGGAAAGAGCAATACATGGGTCGTCATATGTCAGATTCATTACAGTGTCATGATTTCTGTTTTGCTCTGTACTTTGTTTGAACAGCTTCAACACTTGAAGGAAAAGTACCTTCTAGACATGAATGAACTCTATGGCATGCTTTCTACTCGCAGCAATCAGGTTTGTATGTCCTTCTTCAGCCAACCACATCTTTGTTGTTGTATGGGTCTGCAATCTGCAGTCTATAGTGCACTGTGAAGAAGCTTGAATTTTCTGTGCAGTTGTTTGGGTTCTGATTCTAGTTACTTGGGACTGCTGTGATTGAATATATTGAAGCTTGAATGATTTTCTACGGTTGCAGCCGATGCCTGCAGAGCAG
This sequence comes from Sphagnum tenellum, assembly GCA_963921925.1. Lineage (NCBI taxonomy): Eukaryota > Viridiplantae > Streptophyta > Sphagnopsida > Sphagnales > Sphagnaceae > Sphagnum > Sphagnum tenellum. The sequence goes on along the minus strand of OY998143.1, from coordinate 5,604,847 downwards.
CTGCAGAAACTGAAACATTACAAGGATGTTTTGCACCGTATGATTCCATATCTCAAAGTGCCAAAGGAGCGAGTTCCCAAAGAGTTCAACCTTGACAAAGTGGAAGCATTTGAGAAGCAGATAGTGAACATAATGGAAACTTTCAAGAGGAGACGGCAACCCCAACAACAACAACAATCGTTGTCAGGTGGACCTGCAGGGTCTACCCAGTCCCAGCCAGTGCCATCAAACTCAGGGCAATCACAACAAACCCCTGGCCAACAGGCAGATTCAACCAGCATGCCAAGAAGTTTGCCGCAATTGCAGCCACAGCAACAACAACAACAACCGCAGATGGTCTGTGTCATTTTTCAACACTTTGTAGAGCTCCTTGTGTGAGGATCAACAATATTCTCTTGGAAATATTTTGTTATGATCATGTCCCTAGAATGCAGCAGGTCACTGTCTTTGTGAATACAGCAAAATACATCAAGTGCTTGAAGAATTCATTCCCCTCTGCAATAGGTTTCTCATTCTGCTGCTTTTTAGACATTGAACCTATGGTCTTGACAGATGCAGAATGGTCAGCCTTTACAACAAATCCCTGGCAGTAACCAACGTGGGGGGCAGTTCATGCAACAGCAGCAGCAGCAGCAGCAAATGCTCTCCCAAATGCAGCAAGACAAGCAATCTCAGCAACAATTGCAGCAGTTGCAGCAGCAGCTCAACCTGTCCCAGACCACTGGGAACATCCTTCAACCCACCAATAACTCTCTTGCATCCTTACAGCAACAGAATGTGGGCTTGCAGCAGGGTCTTGGAGCAGCTGCCTCCTTGCAACCTGCTGGTGCACCTACATCACAGGCAATGTCGGGTGCCGCACTGCCATCTAATAGTACTGGTTCCTTGGGGCAAAGCAGCTTGACTGCATTGCAGCAGAATGGGGTAGGTCCCTCTTGTTCATGAGATGTTCAGTTTGTTTCTGGCTTGGCTGAGTTCTATGCTTCATTATTTCGGTTCTACAATGCTTCAAGTCCTTTGTTAAATCTTTTTGCAGCAACCCGGGATGGTGAACATGCTGCAACCGAACATGGTGAATGCTTTGCAATCTGTTGGAGGCAATGCACAGAATGTAGCGAACAGTTTTCAACAAAGTAACAGCAACTCGATACAGCAAAGTGGTGCTACAGGATTGCAACAAGGTAGTGGCAGTCAGACCCAAAGTGTGTCCATCCATCAACAGCATGCCCTGAAGCAACAGCAACAGGAACAGCAGCAGCGGCTATTGCAGACACAGCAGGCACAACAACATCGCCTTATGCAAAACCAGGAGATTGTAAAACAAGTAAGCTTCATAACTCTGATATTAATTTGATTTTCTCTATTGTTTGCAGATGTTGATAACATCATGGGAAGTTTGATGATGCCATTGAGAATGACATTTGTCTTAAGTTTTGGTATCAAGTGCTTGTTCAATTGTTGGGTGCAAGGAATTTGGTGGTTGTGCAGTTAGTCTGTGTGGGTGCACATTTTGTGCAGTTGTTTTAGGAACCTTATTGTGTAGTTTTGGTAACAGAAATTGCAGCAGCAGCAACTGCAACAGCAGCAATTGTTGCAGCAGCAGCAACAACAGCAGATTCAGCAGATTCAGCAGCAGAAGAACCAGGCTGCCCAACTTCAAGCATTTCATGCACAACAGGTGTGTGTGTATGTTTGTTTTCTGCAGATTTCACCTGCAAGGCTCAGATCTCTGAAAATGGTGTTCTTGTGGTTCTAGACTAGTTGGGTGAGCCCAAACGTGCCCTGTGATTTCATGAGCTTGGCAAATTAGGTTTAGGGTTTTGGCCTGATCAGTTCATTCTCTCTTGAAGTTTCTTGACATCTGAGGTGTTGTGGGTGGTGCAGCAACAGCAGCAGCAACAACAACAGCAGCAGATTGTAGATTTCAACTCGGAGTTTAAGGCAGATGCCCTGAAGGCCAAACAGGTAAGATTTGGGTTTCTGTTTTTGTATCCTTTTTCTTTGCAAACTCTTCCTGTTTTGTATTTTGTGTTTCCAATCTTCTTTGTTGGAAGGAAGGGTGTGAGTCTTCTTTGCCACTTGTTAGCAGCCTCATGTGTAAAGTTTTTTGTTGTTTGTGGACTTGTGGGGTGCAGGTGTTGATGCAACAACAGCAAATCAAACAGCGACAGCTGCAGCAGCTACAACAGCAACAACAGCAGCAGTTTGTGGGATCACCACAGTTGGTATCTTCACCCTCACCCCAGCTTATGCAAGCTCCATCGCCTCAGCAGCAGCAGCTTTCTCCTCAACCTGACCCAAACTTCACATTGCCAGTAGTATCAAAGGTATGCCAACATGCAATCTTTCAGAGTTGATAACTATTATCTTTTATTTTCTCATGCAAATCTTCCTGTTGACATGTTGCTGCATTGGCACATCTTTGGAACTCTCACTGACTCTTATATGCAGCAGGCATTGACACCTCCATTTCGAACTCCTTCCCCCTCTGCCCTTCCAGCAACTCCACCCCCACAGGAGGATTCAGATGCAAAGGCTTTAGTGAATGCCGCATCAACACCCAGTTCCCTCCAAGCTCTTCAGCCAGTGATGGCTGCATCAAACAATGCAGGGGCAATCACTACCCCAGGCATGGCAGTGTCCCCATTGATGGCAGACTTCTCACCTGGTGCAATGCAGACGGGTGGTACCCAAGAGGTTCTGCAATCATTTTCCCCAGCTACCTCTCTTCTCGATAAATCAAGCTCCACTGATCCTCCCCTTGAGCGATTGATCAAGAAGGTTTGCATGCAATCATGTTTCTCTTATCCTTTTACAGATTGAAGGTTTGTCTGCATCATGTTTCTGTTCTCTGCTTACAGATTGTTGCTGCCTTATGCTTGCAAGTCATGAGACTACGAGATTGCTTTCAGAAAAAGATTTTGTACTTCAGAATTTCTCTTCCTCCATCTTGCAATGATTGCCACTCTGAAACTCTCTGTCTGAGAAACTCATGCAAATCATGTGTGTAAAATCTGCTTAATGAATGCAGGTTGACACCATTCCACCAGCAAATCTTGCTGCTGCAGTGAATGAGATGAATGCCATGATCAACTGTTCTGATAGACTATCAGCATCAGGACCAGGTACTGGATCTCGTGCAGTTGTTGGTGAGGATCTGGCTGCCTTGACACAAGCACGGCTCCAAGCTCGTGCGTTCCAAGCTCAAGCTTCCCAAGACAACAGTGGTGGGAATGCAAAAAGGAGGCGGCGCAATGTTGACTCCTTGGCACTTAGTACAATTTCAAGAGAAGGAATACACTTGAATAGCCTGCATAGGCCATTTGACCCCATGCACCTTCTTCGGTCCAATATGGTGTCACATATCAATAGCCCCTACATTAAGGTTTGCAAATTCTACAATCTTGATAACTCTTGAAGAAAAAACAACCCTTGTGAACTTGAATTTGTCAAGTGAATATATCAAGGAAAAAAGAAAGTTTTGAATTTGTGATTGATAGTGGGGTAAGTGTAGGGTAGAGCCCTAAGGTGTGGGCATTCTTAAAATAAGGGGCCCCAGGACAAGGTGGTAGCCGAGTCTGGCCCCACATTTTGGGAATGTCCCTCACCCATGGGTAGAGCATGAGGTGAGCACTATGTTGAATCCAAACATATATGTAGATGACAAGGTGTAGGAGGGGAAGGGTTCTTATGCCTACTGCTTAAGAGTGGGAGGGAGAAGCAGGGGTAACATCCCTCCAACTCTTAATGAGTAGACATAAGATCCCTCCACTTTTCTAGACAGATATTGATGGATATAAGGTGCCCTCCAAATGCACTAAGAATTTTCTCCATCTGGTTTACAAGGTGAAATATAATGCTTTTGTTCTTTTTGGGATGGTTTTGTTAGAGGAAATTGAACTGCATCTGATGTGCAGGTTGCAGCAAGTTTGGAAGATGAGATTACAGAAGTCAACAGTCGCTTAATTGATACGGTGGTCGAGGTTAATGCTGAATACACAGAGGAATTGGCAGCAGTGGGGGGTGAAGGTGTTGTGGTTGCTTGCTACTACAAGGGCAATGCTGTTAGTCCAAATGTTTCTTTTCTCCAAACCAAAGAGTATTCCACGGTACGAAGAAGGATTTCCCACATGTGGTTTCACTAAATTTGTTGGGTCTCTTTTCTTCCTAATCCCAATAAGTGCACAATATTAAGCTTTGAATATGGTCCAACACTTTGATTTTAGCATTCAGGGTTTAGGTAGCATATGCATTTGGGTGACTAGCTCTTAATTGTTAGTTCTAGTATTTCTAGAGGGATGGGTCTTTTGAGTTTGGTTTTTAGGTTTGCATGCTTAAAAAAGAATTCTCTCAGGTTTGAGAAATCTTCAAATGTTGGGTTCTGTTTCAGAGAGAAATGATTCATGTTTGTTGCATGAATCAGTGGTGTTGTGCAAATACAAGAACTGAAATTGTATTGAATCATTGTTTTGTGCTTTGGCTGCTTATAGGTTCAGATGGGTCCACTTTTTCTGATTGTGCCGCCAACTTACCCACAGAATTCTCCTACTATTCTGGCTGAAGAAACTGCTAATCATGCCAAGTAAGATTTTTCACAACCACCCATTCAGGTTTTGACTTCTTTTCATTTACAAATGGTGAGTTCTCTTTGCTATCAAGCACTATGATAATAAGAATTATGATGGTGGTGGCGGCGGCGGCGGGTGGGGTCGGTTGTTGTCACATTGCATGAAAAATTTGCAGCTCCCAAATTGCAGTCAAAACATGGGAACACTTCAAAAGGGAATCTCGCTTGCTTAGACCCGTGTCCCTTCGCACCATGGCTGAATGTTGGGACAAATGTGCACGCAATGCATTGAATGAGGCGGCACAATACCAAGGTGGTGGCAACTTCAATACAAGCATTGGCAATTGGGAGTACATTCCTGCTCGATGAAAAAAGTTGTGTGGGGAAATGTTAAAAAATTTCATTGCTGAATTTTTTTTCTCCTTGTACAAACAAAAACAAAACGCAAGCTTCCTTCATCTCACATCTATGAGCAACATTTGATCGCATCTCACAAAAAGACGGGGGGAGGAAAAAAGAAAAACCTGGGTCTTATCCTCCAGTGTGCATAGATCCCATGCCCTTTCTATGTGTGTTTTTACAAAACACATGTAGTGTTTGCTCATTTGTGCATAGATCCCCATAACCTTTTCACAATTGGCACTTGAGGATGGATGTTTACTCCCAAGAATGGAACACAAATATTGCATTGAAATGTGATTTTCATTTCCTTATTTTGAGTAACATAACATTTGTCTCTTACAAAGGTGGGATTATCCCTTCTGGGGAAATGGTTATTGACATTTTCACATACATTGGAGCAGCAGCTATGTGCATAGATTTCAAAGCCACTGATTTTGATGCAACATGGGTGGATTAGTGGGAGCAGGGGAGAGCTTGCTAGCTAGGGTTGTTGTCTGGATTTATTCAGAGTATATGGCTTTAAGCGGTATATAATTATGCAACAATGTAATTATGTTATTCAAAATGATGATTATATTTCACAATTATTATTATTAGCGGGTACCTGTGACGGACACAATCTGCTCGTGTCCAACCCGCCCATACTCAGTTCGCTCGTGCCCGTGCCCGTGCTTAGTCTTGTACCTGTGCTCGTACCCAGTCCGTGCCCAATCTATCCGTGTTGTGTCCGCTCGTGTTCAGTCCGCTCGTGCCCAATTTGTGCCCAATCTCGCTCGTGCCCAATTTGTGCCCAATCTCGCTCGTGCCCAATTTGTGCCCAATCTCGCTCGTGCCCAATTTGTGTCCAATCTCGCTCGTGCCCAATTTGTGCCCAATCTCGTTCGTGCCCGTGCTTGTGCCCAGTTCGTATTTGCGGGGTCTTGGCTTTGATCGGACATTTTGGGCAGTTTTATAAATAAATAAAAAATGACTTCGCTTGCTTGCCACATAAGCCTCCCCTTAAAAAGGCAGACATGGTTGTTCTTAGTGCCTTCACATACACGGGTAGCAGCTGTAAGTTTTCTAAGCTGACCGATTGGGAAAGTTTGCCTCCCACACTGTCCAGAAATTAATGTTCAAATAGGTTTCTGCCCGATTTTGGGTGTACCTATAAAAGTGTTGGTGCCCGTTTTCTACCCCCCCTCCCCCCCCCCCCAAAAAAAAGATAAAATTTTGTTCCAGGGCAGGTAAGGATGCCCAACACGGAGGAATGTAAGTTAAAAATCGGTGGTCAAGTAGGTAGGTAGGTAGGTGGGTAGGTATTTACGTACCTTCATTTCATATAATATACGTATGACATGACGAACACGTTGATAATAGAGACAGAGAGAAATGAAAGGTAGGTAATAGCGTTTGAGCACATGCAAAAGCTGCTCAATAGAAAATAACTTAGGTAAATTAAGTAACGAAAGGTAATTTCGAAAAAATAAAAACCTCAAACAGAATGGAGGATCATCGTTCATAGGACAGGCGGCAAAAGAAGAAGAAGATGAAAATATATATTTACCAGACCGCCATTGGTTCTACCATAGAAAATGCAGCAACCCGCCTTGTCATCACCGCCATCGATTCTGCCATAGAAAATGCAAAGACTGATTCTACCGATGAATTAAAATGTAGAATTGTCGTGTCAGACAGACGTACGCATAGACTACCTAAATTATTATAATTGATTATTATTAGCCCTTAGTATCAAAATCCTTCAAGATATCATAACTCTATAACTAATCTCAAGTTTGAACACAAGCCAAAATATCGTCTTTCAAAAATCCTCATATAAATAAAAACAAACCTATAAATTGTTTCATTTGATCTTGATGCAATTGTTATGACAAATTCATCAATAACTCAATTAGGAGCAAGCCTAGAATCTTTGTAGCATAAATTTGTAAAAGTTTGAGAATTCTTACCAATATGGAGTGGCACAGGATAAGCCACCCCAAGGGGGTAGAAGAGACAGAGGAGTGGGCACAAGGCATTTGGTAGACAAAGGGCAAAGGGGCCTGGGTTGAATAATACAATGCTACAAATACATTATATATTTCAATTTGTAAATTATTTTTTTCCAATATTTTTTTTCAAAAATCAAAATGTTTTTCATTTTGTGAAAAAATAACTTTGAGAAAATCATAAATCGTAGGTATAAATAATATTTGGATATTGTAAAGAAAGTATGAATTATATTACATTATATATATATATATATATATATATATAATTTAATTTTCAATTTTTTTTGTGAATTGTCTGTATATAAGCTTGGAATTATTCCAGAGTTTTTTTCCCAGTCACACAGTTCTAGTATAACTTGTAATTGTTTGTGGAGACCATAAATTCCAAAAAAATTAGAATTTTTTTTTAATGTTATTGAAGGCTTCTTTCAGCTGCTGCCAAATTAGTAAGAGAATATATATATATTATTTTTTAAAAAGCCAAATAAAAAATCTAATTTTGTCTTTAAAGCATTTTTCTGTGCTCATTAAATCTCTCATTTCTAGTAGCTCTCTTTTCTCATCGACGTAGGTCCTCTTTTTCATCCATGTCGGGTCGTCCTTCTCGCGCACGCGCTTGCGAATGGCTCGCGCGAACGTTCTGGCGGCGACGCTTCTGCGACGGCGTTTATTGCATTTTGATTTCACTTTCCTGTCGGCGTCGTCGGTTTCTTTGTGATTTGAGCTCCGTGTAGCGATTTCACTTGAGGTTCTTCGCATTTTGATGTGCATTTCGGGGTTTGAAGTGAAGGATCGAGGAAGTTATAGCGTTTTTTTTCAACAGAGAGAGCGGAGGTGACAATGCTGCTGCTGTTGTTGCCGCTGCCTCGTTGACGCAGTAGTTTGTGATTCCAGTCCGAATATTGGCTCCTTTTTTCTGCAAGCTTTTACATCTGTTTATTTGCTCTGAGGATGCGTGCTGTAAGCAATCTGACCCTCGACTGAAGAAGAAGGCCGCGTTTCTTTTGACCTGATTAATAGGTTTTTTTTTTTTTTTGGTTGCGGATTGTAGGTGCGCTCTTTAGTTGGCAGCTCATGAGGAAATGCGAGGATGAACTAGCTCTTGGAGAACGCAGGCACTCGGCGGATTCACGTAAGAAAATAAAACTGCCTTACGATCATCTTTGTTGTTTTCAGTTCGTCAAGTCCCAGTAATCCAGCATATCGCTATCTCTGAAAATACTACTAGTAGTATTCTCAGAGACTTGGATTCATGCTCAACAAGGGGGCTTTGTTGTACAATCTCCTCATTTTCTGAGGGACAAAATCACAGGGATGCTAGTGGTTCTTCATTGTTGTCGGTTCGTCTCAGTTTTCTAGAAACTGCATCTGTTCACACATCTTCCGTTGACCGTGTGCATTTGTAGCATTGATCAAGAATTTGTTGCATTTCCTCCTGTTTCTGTGTCAAGTCTCTGGGGCCCTGTGTTGTTGCATTCCTGTTCTGTTTCTGTGTCAAGTTTCTGGGGGCCCTGTGAGTCTGTACGAACTCACTGCTTTGCTGGATTTTTGGCTGCAGGACCTGAGGGATGACCTAAACTAAAATGAGTTCTCTAAGGATGGCTGCTAACCACAACAAGGCTTGTCGTTTTATGAGTATTCTGCAAGGGGCATGGAAATCTTTGACAGTATTCCAAGGAATCCTAAGGGAGGATGCATCCTTTGTGGTGGGGCATTCGAGGACATCAACAGCAACATTGTCCTTGTTGGCATCCCCTTCATCTGCAAGTAACCACCTAGGAGAAGCTTTCTTTTGTCTGCCTTTCTCACAACCCAATTTGTTCTCTTTGCAGAGAGATTTTGCCATGGTCTCAGTGCCTGTGAGACTGCTCTCGATTTTAAAACATGCTTCTTGTGAAGCTTCACACTCCTTGGAAAGTGGGGGCCAAAACTCAGTGAGAAGGTCATATGTTAAGGCAAGTGAGAAAAAGGCTCTTTCTGTTGCCATGCAGAACTATCTCATTACCAAGAAAGGCCTTCCAGCAGTAGAGGCAGCACTCATTGTCAAGAATGCTCCGATGTTTGTGAACAAGCTCATGGCACGGGCCAAAGAACATGGCATTTTGCAGCATAAGCTACCAACTACAGCAGGAACAGGGATTGATGATGAAGTCCTGTCAAAGTTTCAAGCCAAAGTTGACTCTTTCCTGGAGAGTGAGAGGGTCAATGAGATAGAGGCCTACTTTGAAACCTTAGGACTGGCAGACTTTTCATTGCTTGAAGAGACTTTGGCGTCAGTGCAGCCAAACCTCTTGGGAGAGAATGGCCTTCTTGCAACCACTGAAGTTCTGCACAGCCTTGGCATTCCAAAGAAGAAGCTTTGGAGGTTATATGAGCGGGATAAAAAGCTCTTAAACCTTGCAGCAGCAGATCTGAATGCAAGTATACAGATGCTGGAAAGTTTGGGTGTGCAGAAGAAGGCTATGCCAGCATTGGTGAATGCTTGCCCTCTAGTGTTCCACATGGACCTTGAACAAACCATGAAGAAAGTGTTGTCTTATATGGAAGGAGTTGGAATTGACAAGAGCTTCATTGGGCGACTATTGCAGTACAATCCTCAGGAAGTTTTGAGGGCACGAGAGACACACTTTGGAGAGAAGATTGAAGTTCTTCTTGAGTGTGGTCTCTCTAAAGAACATGTCATAAGAGTTCTTCGAGAGTTCCCCCAACTCTTGACCCTGAGCCTAGATCATCAAGTTCGACCAAACATAGAGTTTCTGCAGCAGCTCAATCTAACCCCAGAACAAATGAGCAAGGTCATCACGGGTTCACCACAAATCCTTAGCTACAGTGTCAAGAAGAATATGCTTCCAAAGATTGCCTATTTAGAAAGTCTGGGTGTGTCAAAAGAAAATATAGGTCAGATTCTTGTAAAGTTCACAGGTATTTTCGGTCACAGTATTGAGGAAAGTATGACACCAAAGGTGAAGTTTCTGGAGAGCTTTGGTGTTGAGAGGAAGAACATAGGCAAGATACTTACACAATTTCCTGCTATTCTAGGTTACAGCATTGAAGAGAATTTGGCCCCAAAGTTGAAATATCTTGAGAGCATTGGGATGGAAAGGGGGAGCCTGGGTCGAGTAATTACCAGGTCACCATCAATTCTAGGCCTCAGTGTTGAGAAAAACATGAAACCAAAGGTTGCATTCTTTGAGAAAAATGGTGTGAAGGGAAGGGATCTTGCCAAGCTCTTTTCAATGCAACCATCAGTTCTTGGAAGAGCCATTGACGGAAGCCTGTCAACCAAGCTCAAGTTTCTGACTTCACTCGGCATTGAGCCGCGATCAATCATCATGGCAAGAGCACTCACTGCATGTGCAGCTCAGAGTCTGAATTCCCTTGAAAGTAAATACCAGAATCTTGTCACCATTGGTCTCTCACATGAGGCTGTGCGGAAAATAGTGACACAGCAGCCAACAGTTCTTCACCTCAGTGAGGAGCATCTTGTTGAAAAGATCAACTATCTGATTCAGGATGTGGGCTTTTCTATGGAAGAAGTAGCAAAGTGCCCTCCATTATTGAGCTACAGCCTAGAACAGAGGATCAAGCCAAGACACCGAGTGATCTCTTGGCTCAAATCAAAGCGTCTGCTGGAACAGAAGTATCCATTTTCAAGAGTCATGAGCATTTCAGAAAAGATATTTGAAGAAAAGTTTGTGGAGCCAAATCCAGAAGCAGCTGCACTCTACAAGGACCTGTGCATTCAAAGGGGGATATGAATCACACCAGAGGTGTTTGCACTGATTCCAAAAGGGAACTGGAAACTGTGTGATGTGTTGAATTGAAGTCTATGGCTGAGGATGGTGATCAACAGGGGCTGGAATATCAACTTCCATGTAAGATACTCGATGTTGGAATGTTTGCAGATCTTGTGCAGTATGTATTCTTCCATGTGTAGCAGCTGTCACATTAGAGTGAGCCCCAAAGTGTGGCACACATTGTACTGCTTTTCTTTCCTGTCATCAGATGGATCGTTTGGAAAGCTGTTGTAATCTTGGAGTGTCCCATGTTGAGGTCTTGTGCCTTGCTGACAACTTGCAGGCGTTATCAGTTTCTTCCTATGCGCATTAAGGACTGTTGCTTTACAGGCCAGCACAATTGTCTCAGGACATAGGTGTGTTTGTTATGAAAACTTAAGCATGATCCGCATTAGGAATAGGCTGATGAAAGTTCAATCTTGGTAGTGGAGCAGCCAAGAAATTGCCCTCTAAATTACAGCATTACTTTACTCCTCTTTACTGTGTTAGCTTTTTGGGCTTAAAAATGCATGCTTGGTCTAGCTTCCATAGCTGAAACCTTTTGAAGAAGTCCCTCCAAACAAGGGTGAACTCCATGAGGTTCTGTCCAGCTGTGGCAGGCTTAGGGTTTAGGGTTTAAGGTAATTCTTCATCAGTCATCCATATTACAGGGTTGCACTTTGTCTGGTTTATGTGCTACCCACAACAAGCATGGATTGATGAACAATGCATACATCTCAGGTCCTTTCTGTATTATGTCCTGAGTTTTCCATTAGGGTCCCTGTTTGCAGTTTCTATTTCCTTCACCTGTGATGAAACCTTAATGAGTGGTGGAGGAGACTGCAGCACCAAAGTGTTAGGAGGGTTACATGGCTGCTGGTTACATTTTTGGCACTACTGCCTGTTCCCATTGTGATGAAAAAAGTGCAGAGAACAAGAAAGACTTTTCAACTTGCTCCAATGTATGAAATCCAACCGACACTCAAATGTGACCACAAGAAGACTTGAGCATCACAACTCAAGATCCTATTGCTGTACATTGTATGTGCATTGTATGCTGTGATGCATGGATGATGACAATCACTGTGGGAGATAAGTTTCTTGCTGCACTTTCAGGTTAGTTTGCACACCTATTTCTTTCCCTTATTGTCTTTGTGGTTTTGGTATGTCAATATTTCCATTAGTCATGGTTGCAATGATGTTCAAGTTGATTTTCAGAAATTTTTGGGCTTGAGTGAAATAATTGAAAGACCTTGGGTCATAGGTTGTATAGTCTGTAATAGATCTATAAGATCAACTTAGAGTGGAGAACAATACATGGAAGGGAAGGCGCTGTTTCTCAACCTTTGTTTTCACCCAATGGCAGATCTGGTCATGCATTCGCTCTGTTGCAATTGGCTAGACCCTGGTTTTGCAATTGCCTGTCAAAACATTGTCTTCAAGTAACTGATTTCAGTTTTATCTGAATGAATGGCCATGTCTGAAACTGAAAGTTGTTCTCTCCAGTAAATGTGGGCTGTAACAGATGGATAAAGAGCTGCATGGCCAATGGTCACAAAGCACAATCTTGTTGTGGAATCAAGATTGCCACAAACCTCCAAGAATTACAGGAAATGCCATTGTACAGAGAATACTCAATTTCTGCCAAGAAATCTAGCACCAACTCCACACATCTTGCAACTGAAATTTTATGGAGGATCTAGCAGCAGACATTATGAGATCATGGCAGACTGAGGTAATTATGTTGCTACTTGACCTTGATGTAGTCTTGCAAAAAATTTGGAGCTCTTTATAACTCCTGCCCCACCTGCTTTCTGGATTCTTTCAATGTTTACCTCACTTTGTCTGTTTTGGAAAGGATGTGGGGGGAGTGGGTCTGCTCTGGATTGACTCTAGGTTTTGAGGTGCTTGATTACTGTTGAGTTTTCTGAAGGCTTTTGAGTTTTCAAGAGGATTTGCAGGAGTCAGAATATTGTATGACCTAATGAAATTCAGTGCATTAGTAGAAATATGCATTAAATGACTCCAATTAGTAATAGAAAAGAATGGTCTGTGGGAACACAGAAGGAAAGTGATGGGGCTGATGGTTATGTTTAGAATGCAATTTATCTTTGTTGTATGAAATTGGTTAACATGTATGAAACATGAATACCTTCCATGAAAAAGTTTGATTAGGTTTGTGGATTACTTAATGTTTGTTTTGGAAGTATGTAAATCATAACATAAACTTCAAAAGTTAAATGCAAGAAGCACAAATATCTAAAATAATAACTTGATAAAAGGAACTTAGTACGATATCCAACATATCCATTCAATGAAATGTAGAGTTATGAGCTTAACTGCACTTGTCAAGCATTGGAAACGTTCATGCTTATCAACAAAAAGTCCTTTGGTCAATATGTTTGTAACCATATTCATTATGTTGCCAAACGATGGCGATAGATATGAATTTGTTTTATATAAATATGAAAAGTTGGGTTCATTGATAGGAATGTACATTTTTTATTCTCAATGGGTTTCATTTGTGTGTTGCTAGTACTTTAAGAAAAATGATGAAATTCACATTACTTGCCTTGTTGCTCAAGAAGTTACCATACATTTAGCTTCTATTAATAACATGACAATAGAGGTTGCTTTTTGTTATTCTGATTGATAACTCTTTTTCTCATTAAAAAACATAACCTGATGTGAATCAATGGTCATCAATATCACCTAACTGATGTACATCATAATAAACATATTTTGTGTGATCTTATGCATAAGTCTATTGGTGCAATGTTAAAATAGTGGTTTTGTAAACATTAGAATTGTGCAGTTTTTTTAATACAAACCTTGGGTCTCAATTGTGAGATTTCATGTTTTTGATGCAATTTTGAACTGGGTTCTTCCAATTTCTAAACCTTTCTATTCTAATTCAAGTAGATTTTATATTTTCAAAAACCTCAAACCCAATTCAAAAACTGGGTTCAATTTCATGTACATACTACACATTCCTCAATGCTAGAGATTGTACAAGTACAATTTTTTACAACAAATTAAACCTAGATATATATAGGTACAAAAATTAACAACTAAACAAAATCATATGTAATGTGGCTTGTGGCATGTTCCATTTGCTAGATTTAGGTTATCAATAATGGGAATTTGCATCAAGTGCATATTTTTGTTTTTTTTTTTTTTAATTACTAAAATTAATGGTACAACTAATTTTGGTTTTCAAAACTTTCAAATCCCTTCGGTAGAACTTTGTGCCAAAACTTTGATTGCAATTTACAAGAGATTTATGGGCTATCTTTTGTTTATAACATTTGGAAAGACCTAATTGAAAATAGGTTGAGAATCAAATTGTTTGGTTTGATCAATGGCACATGATTGCATTTACACATTACAAGTGTAAAAAGATGATTCTATCAAGGTTAATATGTTTGTATTAAATTTGGTCGACATTGGAATATATATATCACATTAGAATTAATATTGCATAGCACACTTGTAATTCAGCCAAAAGCAAGATCATAAAATTGGGAATAAAGTGATTTCAAAAAAATTCATCAAATAAAAAATTTCAAAGTAATCTTTTGCCCCAATTAAAGAACCTTAAAAGAATCACATAAAATCATTAACATGATTTGAAAGAATAGTAAGTTTCACTTGCAAACCATATTTGAATTTTTAAAACTATTTTCTCATAAATAACTTAAAACTTTGTGAATTATGTAAAATTCAATACATAGATCTTTGAAAGTTCTTAGGGCTATTTCAAGGTTATGAGTAATTATGTTGAAGTTAATTAATTATTTGAGCTCTACATTGTTGCGCACTACTCGTGATGATAAATTATTTTATTTTTTCTTATGTTTTCATATGGTTTTCAATAATTCATCATTATTTATGTCAATGTCAAATTTAATTTAACTTAGCATACATTTCGTGGACATCAAAAGATACATATTAATTTGAATTTTCATATATATATGTTGGTGGATAAAGAGAAAAACTGAAGTAGTTATAGAATAAAGGTATTTATTAGGAAAGGTGAGACATAGTCATTAAGAAAGTTCATAGGAAAAGGAAGTGATTATTATTTTTAAAAAGTAGTTAGGCTTGAAAATGAGGTAATTATTTTTGAAATTGTCTATGGTCCATGGCTGACCCATGGAAGGATTCCAAAAGATCCCATATATACCAATTCCAATTACTCGTCACAAGAACGTCTTATCTCATATTCTTGATTAAGGAACCTACCTAACTACATGCCTAGGCCTTGCCATTTATGTCATACACAACTAAACACCTAGGCCTTGCCATTTGTGTCATAATTGATATGATGTGTCTATAACTCAATCACATCTCATAGACATCACTATAAGTCTATTTAAAACTTGATGGCACTTAAAAACTAATTCAGTTGACATTTGAAAATATGCTTGAATATAGTATACTCAACATGTTTCTATATAAATTTTAAACTAAAACTTATATGTGAGACCGTAACTAAAATACTTGTAAAAAGGTTTAAATGTGATAATTCAACTATCAACTGCAAACAATAATCAACTAAGAAATATATTTTACGTGTGACTTAGATTAATAATACATACAATTATTGGTCCAGTTG
Source organism: Sphagnum tenellum (assembly GCA_963921925.1). Classification (NCBI taxonomy): domain Eukaryota; kingdom Viridiplantae; phylum Streptophyta; class Sphagnopsida; order Sphagnales; family Sphagnaceae; genus Sphagnum; species Sphagnum tenellum. The sequence continues at coordinate 5,589,493 of OY998143.1, read as the reverse complement.
CTTTGAAGAAAAAACCAAATTAAATAATTAAATAATCTCATTTAAGCAAGAAAAATTGACCAAACACACAACTCTATCTGTCACCCATTGGGAAAACAAATAAATGAATATTTTGAAAGCCTTTTATGCAAATGACAAAAAACTAATTAAACATGCAATTGTTGAAAAGGGAAAGAACAAATCCACACAAAATAGCTGAAACCACCTATGCATGCAATTGTAAGGTGCAACCACCCAAAGAAAACACACACACACAATGCAATTGCAAAAATAAATAAATTATATTACTTTTTTTTGTAAAAGAACCTCGGGAAGGCAACTAGAACAAACTATACATCAAACCATAATGTTTGACTGTCAAAGGGAAAAAATAGTACAAATAAATTTGTGAAAGTAGTTGTGATTGTTGAAAAACCCTTCATACAAGTGACTGAAACCAACCAAATATGTAACCATAAGTGTGACTGCCAAAAAAGGAAAAGAGAAAAAAAGAAAAAAAAACTCTTACAAGTGATCAAATCCCACCATATGTGACCATTAAATTAAAAAGAAGAAAAAAGAGAAAATAAAAAGAAGACTATCAAACATGGATCCAAGGCTCCAAACCCAAGTTATACATATGATCATAAGTGTGACCACCATATGAAAAAATAAGAAGAGATCATACAAGCAATTGAAACCCATTTGTGACCTTAATTACAATTGTTGCATGACTTAGGTTTTGCAATTTCTGAAACAGCTATGTAATCTTGCAAAACAACTATTGCTACAAGAAGAATGTGATTTTTCTCACACAAAAAGGGACATTCTATTGTGTAAATATTTTCAACACTTTCAAAAATATATAAATTTACTACAACAGAGGGTGTCCTTGTTTGTCAAGTGATTTCACGGAACATTGAGTGAATTCATCGATCATACTGAACAAGAACTAACGAGGAAACAATGAATTCACTGGTTTAATAAACAAGAATTAATGAATTACACACACATTGTGTAATAAGCCTTTAAACAGAGCCACAAATTATAGCTTCCCTATGTTGGCATTACATTCTGTAGCAGCTCATTGGTAATACTCCATCATACTCCGAGACAATTAGTTTGATAGGGTAATTAGACTTTGAAGACCCTAAAAACCTACTTTGACTATGCATTCAGCAAGATCAGCAATTTTGGTCGAGATTGGACGTAACATATACAAGTCTGTTAAAGAGGAGGAGAAGAATGGATTGTACATGGTGCTTCTTGCCATATGAAGAGAGTATGAGGAGCCGGGGAGAGTCAAGATTGTGCTAAGTGGAGAAAGTGACAATGTTTGCCTATTTGAGCAAGGGGATGGGTGCACATAAATTCGGATCTTGGAAAAGCTTCATTGTGATGGGTTGGATCCATGGTTTGGAATCAGAGTACAAATGATGTGTTATCATGGTCCTCTGGACACTTGAAGGTCACAGCCATCTAGGTGAGAATTGGCAAGGATTGTCACATTGGTCACAAAGTAATTGACCACATAGAGTAGCTATCAGAAGGTGTTAAGGGCAATTGACTGACTTTTCATGATAGTTGGTGCTGGATTATTCAGATAAATCATCACCACAACTATGTAGTATTGGTCTTGCTACAATGGGAAGGCACAAATAAGAGCTTAGAGAACTTACCCTCCCTGTCAACACCAGATAACCTCATCTCTTATGAGAAGTTGAAGCGCCCAAACAATCTTGTATATTCTAGAAAAGTTTTCACAGGTGTGCCAAGGGATTCTTCCAGTTCAAATATAGCTTATAGAAGAAGTTGCAAATGCACTCAAGAGGAACCCTAGATGCATATTTCTGGTAGTATTCCATAACATACTAAAGAATCTCTACCTTACATTAAGGGTCCATGCTAATAATATGGTGTGTTCGAAATAGTATAGGTGTGTTGACCTCATGCTCATGAAGATTGTCTCAATTTCTACATGTTGGCAAATGAAGGAAATTGAGGTTCAAATTGATTGCAAAACATTCTCCAGAATTTTTATGACTTTTTGGATTCAGTGGTATCTACATCAAGCCTTACCTTGTTGCAAAGACACTAGATTATGGCCAACAAGTTTCCACCAACAGCAGCTCAGTTCACAGCTATAAAGCTGCTGCACGAGGTAAATTGAGAAACCCATCCTCTTCTATAGAGTTCATCAAATATTGTCTCCAGCTTCACATTGACACCTGTGCATGATATTGCCAAGTTTGCCAGCCATTTCAAGCTTAATCAGAATCAAAGAACTGATGGACCGATAGGGGTCTTCCTGAAAGATACCACCGTGAAAACTGACTATTTTATGGCCAGTTATTTGGAGGTTAATGCTCCAAATTACCCAAGTTTAGCAACTTCTAACACATTAAATGGAGCAATATTTGCAACCAAGTTGTTTGTACATATTTTTGTTCCAACTTGCCATAAAGGCCACAGCACTTCAGACATGTTGAGACCTGGCTGTACTTAAGTCTGCATGTTTAACTAGGTTCATTTTTCTCTTGGGTGATCATACCCTTACATCATTTCCCATGCTTTTCATTGAACTTGCCATAAACACTCAGCAACGAAGTAGCCTACTTGCTTTACCGATACAAAATTAGCAATTCTCAGTTACTGTGGAGGCCAGCTGGACCCTAGACAAACATGTTTGTTTTACATACCGATTGTCAGTCATGTAGATGTCAGCTGGACCTCAAAAAAAGATGTTTGTCTTACATGCCGACTATCAATCACTCTAATCCTAGATACCAGTTCACTTTGGAGAAACCCGTTTGTTTCACATACCACTTCTGACTGAATATAGGTCTCAGATTGTCAACTTGGCCTGGCAAAAACAAGTTTGTTGATTCTCTCTAAGAGAAGCACGCATTGAAGGAGCTTCTTTTGAGTCCATATAGGGGCAAAGAATCAAAAGTAAGTTGATGGGATAAAGTTACAAGTTTGAGGTGTATCATTTTTTCTTATTGAGGTTCATGAGGTGAGATGAAATGAGGTGGCATATGGTTATGGTTGAAAATTTAGACAAAGGACAAAGAAAGGGTTGGGTTTTTTTTTTCCTCTTCAAAGGGGTTGTTTTTAGATGTGAGAGTTTGAACGTATATAAAGAGTAGATAATGAAAGTAGACTTGATGAGTAAGGTTACAATTTATAAGTGAAACTTTGAGAATAGGGGAAAAGAATTGGGGAGGGTTTTTTCTTTCTTCAAAAGGGCTATTTTTTGGGTGGAGAGAGAGGAGGGGTAACTTTCAACCTTTACAAAGAGGATTTTTTTTTTATCCTCCTTTGGAAAACGAATGGGAAGCATGTTTTTTAAAAGGTGTGGAGACCTTTCCAAGGGGTTGTTTCTTGGGTGGAGTGGGAGGGGTTTGGTTGTTTCTAGGCTAGGGGGGTCGTGTTTTTCTCCCTTTTCTCAAAGAATTTTTTCTTGGATGAGGTAAGGTGAATGGGGGACCAATGATAAAACTTGTAATAAATAAGCTAATTGACAATAATATTTTCATTTTTACCACATGTTAGTGAATGTGCAAAAAGTTGAACTATTAATAAACTAGTGGGTGGGGGCACGACTGCCCAGGAATCTCTCAAGTTGGACTAATGAACTAATTCAAATCCCGTGGGTGCGAGCTGGGGGGAGGACCGACCCAAGGAATCTCTCAAGTTGGGTAGTCCAATAGTTATTGTTACCTCACATGCTACTCCATCACTAGATTTTATAAAATAGTGATTAAACAACTTACATGTGACCCCCTTCAGAGGTGGTTTACGTTAAAAGCCTTGGGTCATGGCTATTGAACTGTGTTTTACGAATTTTTGAAATGTGAGCTGTATAATATGTATAATACATTTTGTTTGATACAGTGAACAAATGTGAGCTGTATTCACTGCTGGGGCCGCATTGTGATGTTGCCGTTGTGTTCTGCTGCTTCTGCAGTGGAAGGATCGCCCGAGGATGATATCGCCATTTTGGTCTTCTTGCGGGGCGACGCTGTGAAGCCCAGGTTAAGCTGCCCAATGGAGTGAGCGCGCTTCGAGTAGGCACTGATATGGCTTCGGAGATGAGCAGCTGCCGCTCCGACAACCGCTGAGCAGTTTCTACAAACTGCCTTCGTCGCTTTGGACCCGTCTGGGACATAAGGTTCATGAAACTCGTCCCACACTGCGTCCTTCTTCGGACCCATGATGGACGATGGTGCAATGGACGATGATGCAGGATGGTGCCGACTGCGGACTGACAATTCAATGCGGGCTGCGCAGTGCAAGTTGTAGCCTACAACACGCGCAGTTGTATAGTTGTACACATGGCCGTGTATTATACGTTGTATTATACATATGTATTATACAAACGTTCTATACACACAATTCTATAGTCATGGCTTACACAGCCCAATGGTACGTCGCCTTTTGGATGAAATTATGAACCATTGGCCATGGTTCAACAGCATTTGTTTCCAGTGTAAACCCAATTTGGATCAAAGAATAAACACATTATTTTCTCATGGCCCATCTTTTCTTCTTTGATTACCCACGATTTTTCTTATTTTGTTCACAAAATCTAAACATCGTAACCAAAAAGAAAATGGATTTTCTCAAAGAAAGTTTACATTTTAAACATTACAAGAAATCCTCATAACTGAAAATTATGAATTCCTTTATAATGCTTGAAATGCACTATAATTAAACATTTTCAAAGAAGCTCATGAATTTGAATTAAACAACCATGAAAAGGATAGCCCACATCTCTTGGGAATTTTGAATTCACCTTTGTGATTGTGAATATTTTTCATCATGTGGATAACTGTTCATGGTTTTTTTTTAAACCTTGTGAGAAAAAACTAACAACAGATTGAAAGTATCAACAAACAATTTTAATGCAAAAAGTTTCAACATTTTGAAGAACTCCAGAAAAAATGAATAAAAGAAAAACACGATCCTTTTTAATATTTTTGGTAGGGTGTAATGGACAATAATTTCGTGTTGTCGGGGGTGAGACACCAAAAATTCGCACCCACTTTACTTTTCAAAACAATAATATAAATGAATGGTTGAGATGTTTTGAGACCCATGCATTGGCTGCCACTATTTTCATGTCTGAAAAAAATACCCCAAGAGCTCAAAGGACATCATCCACGACAATCGACATTTTTTCATGCAAGGCCATTTGCTTGAGCCTAAAACTATCCAAATCCAAACTTATCATCCAAGTTGCACTTTGGACCAACGAACAGATTTTAACTTTTTGTGGGCCCCAGTCCGATTACTCTTGTGTAAAACAGGGTTGGGCAGGTATCACTTTTTTGGAATATCCAATGGATAAGAATATTCATCTTTCTTTTATTCCTTAGATAAGAATATATATATATATATAATTTTATTTTCAATATATATTTTTTATTTTTTAAAATTTAGATATGTTAGTCGGATATAGATTTTCACATTTTTAATATGATCCAGATATCAATGTCCCCTAATATCTGCTATTTATTCATTAGTTGGATATTAGCAGATTCAAATATCAAAATTTTCAAAATTTGTCTGTCAATTATGGTTTGTGCCAATTTTTTTTCTGAGACAAAAAATCTCCAAAAGATAACATCCTTTTTTTTTTTTAAAGGGAAATATTTTGTCACAATCTTTTTTTTCAGAAACATTCACAACAAAATCATAAATTATTATTATTTAAATATAGGCACAATAATAACTACTGCTCACTACAACTTTGAAAAAACCTCTGAAAAAGTGTCCCTAAACACTTGAAAATTGTCTAAATTTTTTCACCACCCTAGCTCCATCAGGAATTTTTTTTTTAAAAGCATAAATAGATATTACGAACATTGATATTGGGCCGGGGATCTGATATCTAAGTCAGATATCAACATATTCATATTTTTTCAAAATTTTGTGCCCCATGGATACATAGTTGGAACACTCAAATGGGCTTTTATTCTTATGAACTTTATGGGCTTTTCTTTAAGATTTTTCAAACCAATTTGACCATATCAACTCGCAACAATATTTTTCAACATAGGTTTTGACCTAGTTTTAAAAGATTTCATAAGTGATTAACACTAAAATAATCAAAGATTACACTAATAAAAACTCTAAAAATTGTAACCATATCCATATGGATTATTTTTAAATGCTTATTTGTGATTTTTGTGAAAGTTGCAATACAAAAAATCAGCCATTAGAATGTGCATTTACCTATTTTTGTGAATCGAAGTCATATCCTCCGAGGACGATATCCGACAAATCTAGATGTCCGCCCAACACTGGTGTAAACCCAATTGATTCTTTCTCCTGCACAAAAAAACAAGTGATGAAAATGAAGTAATTGTTGGACGTGAAAACTGAGTCAAGTTCGCAAATGTACTACCAGTCCAATGACTTTCATTAAATGGGCTATAAAGACAGTACTAAGTACACAGGGGCCCCCACTGTACTGACCTGGGCAGCTGTACTCCCGTCGGCAGCACGGTCCCACTGTACGCGGTGCTCTCCTCGGGACGGCAGCACCACAGAAATAACTGCAGAGGGAGTGTGGGACTGTGGGACTGTGGAAACCGTCAATTTCTCAGCGCACCATCCACTCGATGCCCGTTATTACTCAGTTGTGGATGAAACTCAACTGGAGTTAATATTTGGTTTCACCTTGTTAACCAGTTCTGTAGAAAATAAGTCTCTCTTATGGGTAGATTGGTAAGAAAATAGGCAATTGCTAGGTCTGTTGATGGTTTATACATGAGTGAAGGCTCTTTTAAATTACCTACTAACAACCTGCTTGTGAGCTGTTAGTAGGTAGGTTTTTTTTAAAAAGCAACTGAGGTAACCATCATGGTTAGCTAAGGAACTGGAACCCAACAGAAAACTGTTTCATGATCACTTACCATCCATCCTTTGTGGTGCGCTGGTGGGTGCTGGTTCACTGTGGACAAAAGTTTAACGAGACATATTTAAGTCAAATTTTCTGATGCTGCAAAAAGTATGTGAAAATTTCGTTGATGATGGTTTATTGGCCTTGCCTACCATGGCAAAGATATAGTGTTTAGATTCATTATAGAGTATAGTAGGCTTAATAGATTTTGGCCGCTGCATAATAGGTCTATTTTTATATGAGGAGTTTTGAAAGATGATATCTTGGCTTGTGTTGAAACTTGAGGTTTGTTACAGAGTTATAATATCTCCAACGATTTTGTGTTTCTTTTAGAGGACTTTTTGAGGATTATACTTTTGCATAGTGAAGTATTTGAGTTTCCATAATTCTTCTTTTGCCTTAAGATACTTTTTAATGTAAATGGCAAGGCCACAGTGTGACACACCCCTGTTAATCTGGTATTACCCGCTCCAGCGGATTTAATGAGCGCCGATCAGCGATTGCCCTCTGATCGTGGATGCTTCTGCCGGTTATGTAGATGTCGTCAAGAAGCTCGTCTGGTAATACAGGATAGATAGAGCCAGAAACAATGATCTAGAGTGTCATCACCAGAAGCGGTAACGACGCTGCAACCGAGAGGATGCACCTCAGCTCTGGTCGTCGAAGCATGTAACGGACTGGGCTGAAGACGAGGGAAGGTGCATGTCTGCTGCATCCGAAGTTGTTTCTAGGTGCTAGCTTGGCAAATGGTAGAAAACGGTTGTGAAGCAGGTCATGTAGTCGACAGGGGCGAGGTTGTGATTGATGTCGACAAGGATGAAGACGATGATGGTGTTGTCAATGCAGACGAGGTGAAAGCTGAGCGTCTGTATGATATAGCGAAGTGCGAAAAGTTGAGTCTGCTTTTGAAGGATTGGGAGAAACAGTTTAAAGTGGCACGCGAAAGGATAGAGACAAAGACCACTCGGACCAACAGCGCCAAGAACGATTTGTATCAGTGGATAGGGTTTTTCAGTGTGTTTCAAGGCGTGGTGCTTACGGCTGTGGCGCAGTCCAGTACCCTCGGCTGCCAGCAATCTTGGGCCCCTGCTTCGCTATCCCTCATAGCTTCAGTGGTCACTATTGTTAGCGTGCATTTCAAACTCAAGAGCTATCGTGCGCTGGAAGTTAATCTCGCAAACGAAACATATGATTCTAAGGTGAGGACGTTCCCTGTTTATATATCTATCTATCTACATATATCGAATTCGGCTGCTTTTTCTGCATGTTGTTCTTTAGAAATGAGCTATCCTTTTCCAAGTTCTCCAAGGCCATATGGTTGATGGAGCACGCGGGAGTTCAGTAAATCAATCTAGCTGTTCGTCGCGTTGTTGCAGATTTGACATGAGCAGATTGCGGAATTGAAGACACAGGGAACAAGTTTCAAGTTCTCCTGGTTCCTAGACAGGGCGAAGAGGCAGGAGAAGGAAAGACAGGAGGAGGAAAGACAGAAGGCGGACAAAAAGAAGGCGCACAAAAAGAAGACGGACAAACAGAAGACGGACGGAAACAAGAAGCAGCGGCGACGGAAGGACAGATACTATTGGGCTTGGGATTGGGCTGTGATTCTAGCTCTTGTTCTCTTCTCAACCATCATCTTGTGGTGTTGTATCCTGGTACTGTGTGGGCCGGACAAACACAAGCCCGGGACCTAGCTGCTGGCACAAGTAAAGCTTGAATCCGTTATAAGCAACAACCAATGTTCAGTATATCATGTTTCTGTTTCTTCATTGTTAGGCCGTGGATTGTTGGAGGTGTGACTTTGGGTGGAGTTCATCTGATGGGCATAATTATCTGGTTGTTGTGTTTGCAGTATAAGGGAGCTGGGAATCGTTCAAGGATTCCGGATCATCAGCTGCAGATTTTTGAATTCACTGTTGACATTATAACATGGGTAAACTAGAAACAAAGCTGATCAATGATACTAGGAAAACTCTCGTGCTATATGAAGAGGCTTCAAATGCGGCTCAAACCCGGATCTGTGTGTTGCAACGTCCAAATGAACAACCTGCAGCAGTGTTAGAAACCAACCCAGACACAAAGAGAACCAATGTTGCAGGGGAGCCTAGCTTCTATGTACACAGCGTGGACCCAAACGACTCATACTCCACACTCCGGGTATGGTGTGGTAAAAAAGCTGTGTTTGGTGTGAGTACTGATGAGATGCTTGACAATGATGTCATCACCATCCGACAAGAGGATAATGCGTTCATTAAACATTGTAAACCAAGGTATGAATTATTTGCAAAAAACTCAAACAATTAGGACTTCAGAAAATCGCTCCTTCAAGTCTGTAGTTACATCAATTGAATTAATTAGGTCATAAACCTCACTTTCACCAACAATGTGTTTACTCCAAATCACAATGTAATATGCTCCACACATCACTTTTGGTGTACAACACACTCAATAATGCTCTGAAATCATGAAATTGGAAAATGCTTGTCTGTTGCTTGTGTTCATAAGCTTTCAAGGTATGGACATACAAACATAATTTTTAATTAAGAACCTTACCTCAAAAAGGATTGTTGTTGATTTTTACATTTTCAAACACTAATTGTTATGGTATTTTGCCTCTGTATCTATCAAGGTGAGTATGCAATTGTCTTATGTATAGTTAGAATTTCTTCATGTAATGTTTGGCATGTAATTCTTGACTTCATACTTGTGGATTGAGTTCAATCCTGAACTTGTCATCCCTTTGTTTTGTCAGGACTCAAAAAAAAGAAGCTGCATCTCCAAAAGCTGACGCATCTGCATCTCCAAAAGCTGATGCATCTGCATCTACTCCAGAAGGTGATACAGTTGCATCTACTCCAGAAGGTGAGGTAGCTGCACCTACTCCAGAAGGTGATGCACGCAAGAAACAGAAGGAGCAAAATACCCTAGAAGTTGATCCACCCAAGGAACAAAAGGAGCAAACAACGAGCTCACCATTGGGGAACTTGTTCAAAAGAATGGGAAACTTCTTCAAAACACATTAAACATCAAACACTAATGTGAGGAAGTAAGGTTTCATAACCAAACTTGGTGAACTGCATACTACTACCGAGATGAAATCCAATATAATGCGTAATTTGATCCACACACAATCTGTTTGGCATACCTTTAATCTGATCTTCAAGGCAACTTAGGATTTCAAGGATATGATAATGGGCACACTAGACTCCAGATTAATAACACCAGTATAGGCGCACAAATGATGAGTGACTCATCACTCATCCTTCCTTATGACCATCTATTTGAGTTGTGATCAGTGGTTTTATCTGTTTTTTTTTTAAAAATTTGTCAAGTACTTGGGTTGATGATCATGCCCAAGAGGACTTGGCCAAATTTGGCTAGAGGTAGAGGGGAAAGGAGAAAACTTTATGATTCCTTCTATGATTTGGCTTTTTGGAACCTATTCTGTAAATACAGATACTTCAGATTTCTTTCCTCATAATGTGGTGACTTGGGCCTATTTTTTCCATATAAAAAGGTCCATTGTACCTTTTGCAGCATCTTTTGTTTTCTCCCTAGCTTGTGAAAAACCATTGTAGAACTTTGTAGGTCATTGTGAAAAACACTTGTAGAACTTTGTCGGTCATTGTGAAAAACACTTGTAGAACTTTGTAGGTCATTGTGAAAAACACTTGTAGAACTCTGTAGGTCATTGTGAAAAACACTTATAGAACTTTGCCTACTACATGTTTGGAATGTTTGTTCTTTTAGTAAAGGTTTTTCTACTTGCCACAAACAGAATATTTGTAAACCTAGCCTTATGGATTTTGCAGTAAATGGCAATCTCATCTATTTACAGTTTTACTTGTGAAGATTGAATGCTAAGAGGCACCTTTTCTATTTTTGGTGCCAAATTTTGCACTGTTGTAAAATTTAGAAATAATTAGTTGCAGATGCAAAGATTTTTTAAATCGCCCAAATTCAAAAAAACAAAAAATATATTGAAAATTTGCCAGATTTCTAGACATGGCTCATGTAGGTGGTCAGAAATATATAAGGATGCTCGAATCTTTTTCTTTCATATTACGTTAATAGCCAAATTTGGCTAAATTGGGTAATGGACAAATGCCACTTCGGCTACATCACAAAATTGGAAAAAGAAGAACCTTGCTAAGAGGTTAAGGTTTATTGACAAAAATTGGCTCATTCTCAAATGTTTAGTGTGCTATTATTTAGCTAATCAAATTTATGTACTTGCAAGCATTTGTGGAAACTGATTACAAAACAGAGAAAGCTGTTAAATTTGTTTTATGCATAAAGAACTTGTTGCACTGTCTTTCATTTGAAAACTCCAATCTTATTCAAGAAAGTAAGTGTACATGGCAATATAGGCACATCAATACCTCATGAGTACATTAAACCCATGCAGAACCAGCACTACCAGTATACAAAGAGAGCATTGAACACATCTCCACAAAGTCACAAAATTTGCATACATCTTCAACAACAACCTGAAAATGCAATCCATTCCTGCAATTGTGTTCCCAAATTTGCTTCTTTGAGATTGTCAACACAATTCAATGATAACTTGATGTACTTATTTAATTGGTGCAATGTCTATTCAACAACCTTGAAATACATGAAATCATGAAATACATATATCATGTTCATAATATCAGAGAGTGACATTCTATTTCATATCACTTTTAGAAACACTCCAGAATCCATAATGGCCAAGCTAGAAGTTTTATTTACAGTACACCCTCCATTCAACCACAACAACTGTGCGATTGCAAACTGTTATATCCGGTATACATAAACCTACACAATGAATTGTATACATAAACTTACACAATGTAACATGCCCAGTTACTCTCAGGCAGTGTTAGTCTATTAGTAAAATTTTCTATCTACCAGTATGATCCTATCACAATACCCATTTGTAGTCAATGCCCTATTGACTACTACCAATAGGGCTATGTAAGGACAAAATCGAAGGAATAAAAAGGTCTAATTTCTACCAAGGAACATTAAGCATTAATTTTCCGTAATGCAATTGTGAGGTTGATGCAAGAGTGAAGACTTAGGTTCATACCATTCATTGCATTGAACTGACCACATATATGAAATACCACAATCCCTGCAACTTCACTCCATGTTGCTTCAAGGACTCAAGTTTATTCCATGAAGCCAAATCCCATAGTGACAAGTATATGTCCTGGTTCAAAAGAACCCTTGCATTACCTTGTGTGACTAACTGACATGCTGGTTTTGTTGGCCTTCCTAGGGCTTCACCTTACAAATTTTGTTGGCCTTCCTAGTTCTTACATGTTGCTCTTACATGTTCCTACCCCTAAGAGCATCTCCATTGTTCACACCAAATGGCCCCCTGCAGATAACCTTCAAGGGCTGGTAATGTTTTGTGAGTTAGATTAACCCCATAAGCGCATCTAGCCAATATAAACCCTCATGAGGCTGGGAAGAAATGTCTCCATGGCCTCCAGATTTTGTTAGGATGCCATAGGGTTTGTTTAAAGGATTTTGTGATGTAGCCAAAGTGGTGGTTGTCCAGAAAACAATTTTAGCCAATTTATCCAATTTTGGCTACATACTAGATATGAAAGTAGAAAAAAAAATTAAAAAATCCTTCTAGATTGTTGGCCACCTGCTGGAACTTATAAAAAAAAATCTGGCAAATTTGGGCCACTTTTTCCATGAAAATCCCTTTATATAGGTCAAAATCATATTTTTCAGGTCAAAATTTGGCAAGATTTTCTGCCAATAAAAAAAATACTGGGATGCAAGTGTAGAGAGGATCCAAGACCTGGAAATCTTCTGAGAGCATCCAAGACTTGAAATCCCAGAGACATTGCACAAAAAATCCATTGGCTGAATGAACAGGAACAAGTTTGTTGCAAAGAAAATATCACCAGCTCCTGCCTAGTTGTTCCTGGATGTAAAATGTCTATCCAAACTTTCTATCTCTTCTATTCCATCTACATACTCAAGAAAACTAAGACCTCGCCACATTAAAATTTGGAGTTGTATTTGAATGCATATGGTATGAAAACAAGGGTAGATCGAGCATGTTGACAAAACCTGCAAGTCAGTTAGTCACACAAGGTAATGCTTTCTTCGAAGGTTCTTTTGAACCAGGACATGTACTTCCCCCCCATCTCTTCATAAAATAATGTTGGATTGATAGTGGGTACTATAGATTCTTAGTTTCCCATGCCTTTATGAGTGCACCAGGGAGATATGCCCCTGGCATGACAAAAATATTCAAGCCTTTGGAAGAGAGCCATGAATTTCAGTTTCCATGTAAAGTCCCTAGGTCTCTTGACAATCCATTTCAAATGCTCATGCTTTGAAGTTGCAAAATAAATCTTGATGTTTGAACTTGACCCATAATCGAGAAGAAAGAGCTCATATATCATTTGACTGGATTCATGTTGCAAACTTGCTATAAGCAATAACTGGTCTATGGTCTATACTGAAAGCATGTAGGGAGTGTTAGTGAAAAAATAGACTGCTGGGCTTGATTATTCAACAGTTGTTGTGGAGCTTTCTAATTGAGCAATTTTAGATGCATATTGGGAAGAACACTAACTTCCAATTTCCTAATTATCAATTTGCTAGCTATAATTAGGATTTCTGAAAATCAATCAAAAGTGCAGAAATCTGTGACTACTTTATAGATGGTTTATCATACCCAATTTGACATGCAAATTGGGTGGTAGAACATGTACATACGATTATGTAAATATGTTAATGCACTAATTTGCCCATCGATGATAGCAAAAATGTGCAAAGACAGTTTCCAGCTCTGGTATGTTCTGTTGACCAAAATGTGTCCACATTGGTGAGCACCCATGTATCCAACGAATCATGAGACTACATCTTGCATTGCATGATCTCATGCGATCTAACTGAGAAACTGAGAGACTCAAAAGCAAAGTGGGTACTTCAAAACAAGTCATATGTAGTGTACATTGCTGCTGTCAATTTCATCATCCACTTCAGCAATATTTCCTCAATTCAAATGTAGGCAATTTTCAGAATTTTCATCTACATAGTAGGTATTCCATTCCAAACTTTTCAATAAATTCTTTTGAAGAGGGAGTGCATCTAAGGTAGGTGTAATATCATGTGAGATGGATGTCAGCCTGACAGGAAACAAAAATTTGCTACAAGGTCACTGGTGAGCGTTTCCATTCCATGCCAGATAGTGCAAAATACCCCTGGAGATTCCAAGACTCCACCAGCATCAGCATAAGCAGTCAGAGCCTTATGCCGGGAACAATGGCACTTGCATTTGCAAGGATTTATAGGAAGGAATTGGGTCTCAAACATTGCAAGGCCCACATCTGCCAGATCTAGCTATCTAATTGTGGGTTTAAGCTTAATGAGGGTGGATGGTGGTCTTGATTATGGCACATATATAAGAACCTAAACATAGGTAGATCCCACTGTGTAGGAGGACGGTTCTTAGGCCTACTCCTTAAGAGTGAGATTGAGGTGTCTAATCCCTCTGATGCTTAAGGAGTAGCTGTGGAATATTCCTCCACATTCCTCCACATTTCTAGGAGGGTTATTTGCAGGTATCAGGTACCCTCCTCATACACTAGGATATTTCTATAAATTTTCTACGAGTGTGGAAAGCATTTGGCCTTTATTTCCTTTGTAATTTGACAACCATTGTCAATTAGAGGGCTCTCTTACAAGTTGAAAGATATCTTCCACTCTGTAGAGCATCCTATTGATCTTTTTTCTTTCCAGCATTTCCCTATACTTCAAAGAAAAAAGGTATATAGAAACCTAAAAGGCAAAATGGGAGCTGTATCAGAAGACATGAAAAATGGAGATCCTGAACAAGTGCACCTTTACAATGCCAAAAGAGCAAAGGCTCCCAACAACTCCCTAACCAAATGGTGCTTAAATGGAACAAAATTCTTGAGTAGAGCTCTTTGACCTAGATGTGCAACACTCTTTTGGTTTTGAAAGTCCTTGGAAATCTAACATCATACAAGTGTTTTTTGTGAAGGAAATTCCTCGGTTTAAGGATACCCACCTCCTGCCATTGCAAGAATACTGCAGCAGTTTTTACTAAAGCCTGGATGATTTGATCCCACATCAAAGCCATGCAAGCCTACATCTGGACATGAAGTTTCTTGCTGCCACTTGTAGGATTTGGGTTTGTCAAGAGACTTCAAAGCTCATGTTGAAACTTTTGACAGACATTTACCCTGAACAACTTGATGAAGAAATAATAGGATTTCATCCCTGCTTTTCGTTGGAAACACAAGAACCTAAGAGACAAAACATACCTTCAGAAAAGATGCACAGACAATTTGGCAAGCTCATCTGACAATCTCTGTCTTTCTACAACCCTGGGCAACCCATCATAAGAATGTTGATTCACACTATCTCCTCCTGCAGGGGCTTTGGAATGCAATGCCATCACCACCTGTTTCCTGCAATTGAAAACAGAAAATTGGGAATCCATTTGTAGTGCCACAGCAAGTGCATGGTTCACATCCTCTATCCCACAATGTAGTGGTCCAATGTCTCTACCCCCTTGGCTGGTTTATGTGACTCCCAGTTGCCATCCTCTGCAATTTCTCCATTGCAATCATTCAAGCAACACAATCCTACACAATCCACTTTACCACTGTCATATTCCTGGGACATCTGATACAGACAATCAGGGAACATATGTTCCATTTCCTCATCGGTGTCTTTGAATCTGAAGACGAAATTAGTAGAGACTGAAAATTTTCGGGCACAAGCAGCATGATTGAGGTCTTCAAAGCACAGAGCCAATCTGCTAAACTTCAAGCTCAAAGAACTGAAAGACACAACTCCTAACTCTCCGCATGTTTTGGAGCCTTAAACCCTGATGAGACTCAATTCAATTGATTTATAAATTGCAATTCTTTCTTCGTAATCTCAGGAAAAATCTACAAGTAAAGAAGATGGATTCCTCCAATTTTTACAAACAAGAAATCCATTCTTGCAGTATTGTTTGAAATCCCATGTTTTTGTTTGCCATGAGTTGACAGCAATAGCTGGGTGAATTTTGAATCCACTGAAGAAGCAAAAGCTCCTTCATGTTTGGAAAATCCATAGAAACTTGAACTGAACATTTTTGCAATTGATAGATTATAGTCAGCCCTTGACTATATCATTTCTTTCTTGGAAGGTGATGGACTGTACTTGTAAAGAGAAAAGTGTCTTCCACACTCTGCCTGATATCATCTTCTCTTGCCCTCTGGAGTTCACTACCCTTGATTTTTGATGGCAAGTTTCATGCAATATTTGTCTGGAAACAATTTCAGAGAGTTCGATACAACACAAGGGTCAAATGGTCTACATTTCCTACAGGTAGGAGGACTTCAAAAATGGTGTATGCAAAGATGGGTCATGTTCTCTTCTTCAAAAGAACCTATCCAGTGAAGCTTGTAAATATCTAGCAGGATTTTATGCCTGCTCTCACTCAACTCCACATACATTTGCGTTTGTGACACTAAAAACAATATTAGCAGTTGATGAGGATAAATGCTGACATGATTTGAGTTCACCTCTCTGATGCACCAACAAAAACAAGTCATGCTTGAAAGACAAACTCCACCATCCATGTGGAAACCCCTGGAGTACCTGCTTCTACTACAATAGCTGAGGAAACAGCAGAGCTTCAATATGAGACGGTTTGAATTTCAGAGACAGCTTATTCCCCATGCTAGTTTGTGGAGATAATATCACATCAAGACACAGATTTTGAACTCAAGTGAAAGTGCACGGAGAGTGGAATAGAACACCACCCAGAGACCAGGAGAGGAAATTGTGGATTGCAGCCTTTGTCAAATGCAAGAACTCAGCCTTGACTCCTTATTTTCAGTCATAG
Organism: Sphagnum tenellum; assembly: GCA_963921925.1. NCBI lineage: Eukaryota > Viridiplantae > Streptophyta > Sphagnopsida > Sphagnales > Sphagnaceae > Sphagnum > Sphagnum tenellum. The sequence goes on along the minus strand of OY998143.1, from coordinate 5,572,721 downwards.
ATGAGAATGGGCAGTCAGTGCTGTGATAAAGAGAAACAACCCTGAAATGGAGCTAAGAAGCCAAAATTCATACTCATCTCCCATTGTGGAAGGCCTCTGCAAGAAACCAAGAGGAGAGCTTGAAAGTTGTTGATGTTCACCTTTGTTGATGAGAATTCCAGCTGACTAAACTGCCAGCTGACAACAACATTGAAAGAGTGGAGCAGAGCTCGTGTCCACCCAAAAGCCCTGAAGTATGTATGGGTGGACAAGTTTTAACTACGATATCATGGAACAACAACAAGGAGGAGAATTCCCCAAGGCTTGAATTGGCACTATTCATCATGCTTCTTCACCAATTTAGAAACCTGGCTATATATATTCCTGCAAATCAAAGGTCTTTCTAGCTGGCTCTTGGACTCCAAAGATTTCTCATCCTTTCTCAACCTTATAGTAGATGCACATGACCCATCATCGCATTCATTGATGGGGAATCCTGCTCTAGATGTGCAGTGTCTAATAGCGGTTGAAGTTGAATATGGTCAGGAGCAGCCTAGGAAACCATGTTTTCCTAACAAAGAACCTCCAGTCTATAATGGAAATTGACTTTTCAGAGAAATCTTAACAGTAGCCTCTAACATTTGATTGACATTTTTTATGACTCCTGTCAACTACCTTCAAATGAGAAAACCATCCATTCATGAATCACCACATCTGTAGAAGGAAAAACAAACGAGGGCATGAATTGAGGTAGCTATGTATCTGTCACATGCTCTCTGGTGTACTCTTCTTCAAAACCTCAACTCTAAGCCAACTTTATAATTGATTTTCAAGTTTCAAGACCTGCAACAGAAGAATAAGCAAATCCTTGTGTTTTGATTTGAAATTGAACTCTGCATGTTGCAGTTGCCACTTTCTTTGGGAAACTAGATTCAAAAGGATTTTGCTGGCACATCCTTCAAATCTGTGACATCATTGTGTATAAGATTCAAATAAACTCTCCATGTGGCAGTCACACCATGATCTTCTTCCAGAAACTAGAGATCAAGAGGAATTGCTGGCAAATGCTTCAAATCCGCATCCTTGTGTATAAGATTCAATTCGACTCTTCATGTTGCATGCCTCTGTCATTCTGGAAATTATAAGATCAAGAGGAGTTGCTTGCCCAAATCCTTCAATCAGCATTCTACTGATTGATTTCAAAACTTTGCACATGTCAAGATTATTAGACAGGATTGACATCAAGAGGGGAAAAAAAAAGGTTCTGTAGTTTGTATAGGATTGTCACATTCTCTGTCACATTCTTTGAGAAAAATGCTGTAGTTGAAAGTTTGCCATGAGAACAAAGATTACACTTCAAGTCTAGTGTTTGTCAAACTTGTTGAAGATGTCATGAAGTCTATCAGAAGAGAAATGCATCTAAGAGAACAAACAGACTTGTTGAAGATGTCATCATAAAGTCTATCACAAGAGGAAGGTACGTATGGTGAGAGAACAAACAGAGACTTTGTTCCAGGATGTTGGAAAACTGCATTACACATCATCAGGATTGGAAGCAAATGCTCAAAGCAACCCACAGAGAGATTCTCTAGTAAGACAAGTATATACTCCAACGAAAGACAACTTCCAGCGGGGTCGCCTTCAAAGTTTCAACCAGTGCATAACCCTTTGCGCCTCGAAAATCCCCAGTTCCCCCTAAGACGAGAAGCTCGGTGATGGGATTAGGTCCTCCGACATTCCCATGGAAGGAGAGAGTTCCATTGTACCTCGATTGCGGATTGAAGAACATGGTGGAAGTGAGTTGGATTCCTTGCTCGCCCTTGAGATCGCTAATGGGTCCATAGCCTCGCTCCCTCCCTAGTAAAGCACTTCCGCGATCCGGTCCGTCCCTGATCTCATTGTCAAACACCAGAAAGCTTCCAAACCCAATCTTGGTGAGATCGTTTGCTCCTGGTCCTGCCGCTGCAATCAGTGTCGGCTTGGGTGGTCCTCGGATCTCATGCACATGTAAGGTTAGTCTTGATTCCTTGGGTGCAGCAACAAGTGAATACCCTAGCTTTGCCAATGCCCATGAGGCCAGTGCCACCAACGCCACTGCTCCTACTTGCTGGTTAGACATCCTGTCAGGAAGATAGACACAGATTTGAAGCTCGGATCTTTGTTTTTACCCCTGAAGAACAGCATGATTCAGGCTCTCGACGTTCTAGCAACAAATCCAGGGTTTTGTCGCGCGAGAAAAAAAAGCATTTGACCTAATTTTTATTTCTACGTTTTGATGAAGTCGCAAGTCGATAGATGCCAGTCCGGCTGTAATTGATTCTCCTCGAGCTTCGTTTTGGGTGAGCTTCATCTGCACCAGACTGATTGACTCTCTGTTTTGAAAAGGTCAGACTGCAGGAGGAATCTCTGCAGGAGGTACGAAGATCTATAGGGTTTGGGGGTTGTGATTGCAGTGAAGGAAGTGTTGTTTTAGGGTTGGCTTCGTTCTTCTTACAATATTACTAGAAAGGAGAGCGTGGCGAGCTGGTCTGCATCATTTCGGTTTTGCATTTTGGGTTTGTGTGTTGTTGCTGCAGTTGGAATGAGGTTGTGGTGCTTTTGATAAGGAATAGGGTTCCTCTGTGTGCATCATCAGTTTTGACAGGTTTTGGCAACTGTGCTTGAATGTCTGTTGGTGTCTAACTTCACAATCTGAATCTGTTCTCTAGCATCTGTGGCCATGAGTGAAGATTTGAAGCTAGTGTTGCTGAAATGTTACATGATTGAGCCTTTGATGTAGCTAGCATCTTTGCAAGGGTTGAAACTCTAGGTTGTAATAAACTCCTGGCAGATTGGAATGGTTGAGTTTTCTGGAGCCTCTCTTATTCTGGGAGATAGCAAGATGTCCTCATCAACTAGACTTGTCGCCCCCACAGACCACAAGTCTTTTACTCATTGAATCTCTTATTAATCAGAATGCCAAATCAATATAGATGCAAAAGAAAAGCTACTATGGAGAGAATTTCACAAGGCATGAAAATTGGATGGTTTTAGCTTGCACACTTCAGACCCACACATGGTTTTCAGAAAATCTCACAAACTTTGAGGAAACAAAACATAGGAGTAGGAGTGTTTGTACATTGTCCACATTTCTTGAAGCCTTCTTGTCAACTTTCAACTATACACACCCTTTACATATGCCATTTTCATTCCATAGCAACACACACTTGAACTGCAAAGCCTTAGATGTGTGTGCAAATATTTATTAGTGGTCAGGTGCATCTAAACAAACAAGGAGCATTCAAATTCCTTGGGTTGCAAAAGCATACCAAGCTTTCCAAGTGTATAAAATTGAGGCCTAGTGATGGTCAGAAACTTGAGTATGCTCCTGTCATCCATCACCACCAAATTCTCAACATAAGTACGAATATACAAGAACCAACATCAAAGTGCAAATTAAAGAATCAAAAGACATGCTTAGGGTTAGAGAAACAAGAAAATTTTACATCTATAACCAGGAATGGTTTCTCAACACCTAGTGTTCGAAAGCAACTGTCCAATCTTGCATGTCCATGTAAATGTCCATTCCACAATTAGCCTTGAAATTTGTTTCAAACCCTAAAAATGACCCCAATTCACAACATTTATTACCTAAGTTTACCAAGGTTGAAGTTCATGTGCTAGGGTAACTTAGTAAATAAGGGAGTACCTCAAAAGAATATATGAAGCTACAAACACCAATGGAATCAATAATTGTGTAGTAATGAAAACTACTAGGATGTTTTCCAATTGTGCATTCCAATGATTAAAAGAAAGGTAACTTCACAAGATTAGCATGAACTTGCATGAGGTCAATTGATAATGCATGGCACACAATCCATTGTATAGATTCAGTTTTCCGATGGCCTACAATGCACCCTTGATATCTTTACTCATTCAGGACCTTGAGCACAAAATTGATTGAAGTTCCACCCAAACATCATTATATATATTCCTATAAACATGAATGTCACTATGACCATCTTGATTCCAAACCAAAGATCTTAAAATCCAACATGTGATTTCTATAAGAAGGGTGCTGAAGGGTACATTGTAGATTTTTAAACAATCTTTTTTGCTTTCAATAGCAATGGAGTAAGGTTTGCTTTATTACAATTTAAGCCACAAAGAGTAAAAAAAATGAGCTTTTTTGAATCTCCTAATAGACATAAAACATTATTTTTGAATTTCCACTAGCATGTTTTTCATAACTTCTGCACATCAAGAGATCATAACCAAAACATGTTTAGTTATTGACCTTTGATATTGTTTGAAATCCATTCATCCCAATTGTCAATGAAAATGTTGGGAATTGCAAACAAACATTTGCACAAACAATTAGTTTCAACAAGTTGAGGACATAGCAAGAATTAACATCAAAGGCCCTTCACAAATGGGATTAATACATCTATAACCCTTTTTAAATGCGTCTTTTTCAAACCCATTCTAAATTACTTACAAAGAAAATTCACAAACACTTCAGCATTACCTTACAACCTCTATTAGGTCACCAATCTATATTTTGTCCTTGGATAAGGCATAGCCTAGCAATCTAGGTTGAAAGAAACAAATACAAATATGACTAAAGTTTTGGCTATAACAACAAGGTAATTGATAATTAAAAAATCAATTTTCATGTCAAGTTTTTTGTCAAGTTGGTGGCCATAGTTACTAGACTTACCCTTCCAAGTATGGTCAGAAGTTGTCCATTCATAATTAGTAAAACACAATACAAGTGAGGATAATATGTGATACAATAGTTTACTTTCAATGTAGAAAGGAGCATAACAAAAAGGCAAAAGAATGCACTAAAGAACTACAACACACACAACCACAATCAAAGTAGTATTGATCTTTTAAAGTTAGGGGTCAAACATGAATGCTTACTTCTAGGTCCACATAATTGATTATCGACTACCCTCCAACTTGAATTAGGGATTAAACTCACTTTGGTTTGGTTTTTTTGTTTTAATCTATTTTTCTTAATTTTATCAAATTGATTTCCTTGAAGATTTTGTTGCATGCAACAAACAATAAATGTTATTGGGTAATTGAAATAAACCTTCATGTTTTCCAGAGTTTGCACAACACACTTCCCATTGAAACATAACACAACATTTTGAGAACAACTAAAATATAAAACACCAAAACACATGAATCCGAATATATACCCATATTAGAAGAGCCCATGTTTGAGTTGTAGGTTTATGGGTCAAAGATTCAAGTCAATGGAAGGTTATAGAACCAAAAACAAGTTTAGGAAATACAAGCCATGACATGTGCATTAAAAAATTCAATGTTGTTATAATTTGAAATCCTACATACTTTTCAAGTAGACTTTTGGTACAATATGATTAAAAGCCACACCATGGGATCTTACCATTATTGTGATTAAAAACATGAAATACCTCTATCGTTTCAACCTCTCTTGATTTGTCTATGATTGGCAATCCCCAAGATTTGGACATTTAAATAGGTTATAAATGGTACATTGCAACACAAGAAATGCAAGCACATATTGCATTTTTTTGGAAGTCTTCATCATTTTCAATGTTCAATAAAAAGCTTTCCACCCAACAATTTGCAATGCAATGAAAAATTCTTTGAATAATTTGACTTTAAATAAGTAAAAATGAAGTTGTCTAGGACTAAAATGAATAGAATGGAAAAAGGCATTATACTAACCCACAAGGCCAAACCATTTATGCTCCATGATGTGAAAAGGATCACACCATCACACCATTAACACCAATTTAAACCAAAAAAAATTGTTTAACAAGATATTAAAAATCATGGAAAAAAACATGTTTCATCAAATGTGCAAGGACTCTTCATTATTTTTGAAACTATTGAAAACGCTTTCACCACAACAAAAAAATAATTCTTCAAAATAAGAAAATGTAATGATATTCAACTTCTACCAAGTAGTATTAGTCTTGATTAAGATGAAAATGTTCAATAACATAATGCCAATGTTTCATTAAAATGTAAAGTTCTTCAAATTGATTCCCAAAACATGCTCAAAAGTTTTTCAATTGAGTCAAATCATGTGATTGACAACAATACTTGTAATATGTCAATTTACATGATAAGTTGGAATTGGGTTCAAACATGAACTATCAATATATATTGACTAGTCATAAAGCCCTATTCCTTAACCTTGTTAATTAAAACATGAAATTATACAATTAACAAATATATATTCAAATGAAAATAATGTTGTGAAACCAATAGTAGTAATAGTTAAGTGAAACATACATTAGTTAGGTTAGGTGTTAAATAGATCAGACAAATCAAATGGTAGGGTAATGAAGATGGCTTGTGGATGAGCTTAAAGCCCAAGTTTGGAACTTTGAGCTTATAGCTTAAAGCTTAATGTGATTTTAATCCACCTACATGGATGAATGTGTCCAAAAATGAATGATTTCATATGGATGAATTTCATTTATGAGTTGAATTGAATAAATAAATCATTGGATGAAATCCATCCATGATTGGAAAATAAATAAATAAAAATTGATTTATATTTATCTTCATTTGTTATCCAAGTATTAATATTTCAAACTTGAATGTCATTTAATGATGATGGATAATGTGGCTCTAAAGAAAAATAGGATAAAGGGACCAAAATAATGTTTAAATTATTGTTTAAAAAAAATTGTCATCAACATTGTTAAACGATTAAAAAAATGTTGTCATGGGATGAATGTTACCCCCCACCCCCGTTTCCCTCATGTTGTTAACAACATTATATATATATTTTGTGAAAAATTAGGGCACCTTGAGCATACATAATTATTAAAAACAACCCCATTCTCATCTATGGTAATAAGTTGTTTGAAGGAAGCTAATTAAGGTGTTTGAAACTAAATTTAATTTATTTCAAAAACTCATTGTCATCAATGACAATAGGTAGTTTGAAAATATCTAAACATTCAAAACCCATTGTTGTCAACAACATTAGTTAAATTCAACAAAAGTTGTGGCACCTTTGAAGAATAATGAAAAAAATCCTTCATTATTGTGCACAATGCTTATAAATAGGTTTGAGGGACATTGTGCCACCTTTGGAAAGGGAAAAAAAACCCATTGTCATCAATGACACTAGGTCAATTTGGTTGGAATTTTTTTGTTTTATTTTTTTAAACAACAACCATGGGGTGGATGTTAGCATGATAATAGTAATATAATTAAGTCATATCAAAAATATTGACTTTTTCAACCATAGCCATCAAATAAATTTATAATAAAATTTACATTATATTACTCAACAAATGTTATATCATATAGAATGAAATTGTGTTTCATAAAGCTCTAGTTAATTAAAACTAAGGGAAAAAAAGTTTCATGGATAAGAACTTAATGATAAAATAAAAAGTTCATCCATAATTTTGATGAAAGTTTTATATTATTAAAAACATGTAAGTTCAATTTTTTCATCCGTACATTAGATGAATTAAAAAATCATTCATTCATAATAAGGATGAATGCTTACATTCATCCCCATGTTTGCTTTTAGGTTTACTTGTATAACATTCATTTTGTGATTAAATTCTTGGGTTTTACTTGCATGTGTATAGGGGAAAAGACATTTTACCATCCCAAGTCCCAACTCTAGACTCTAGGCTTAGGCTCTAGGCTCATATAACAACTTGCTTCGTAGGGTAATCAAATAAATTAGGTTAGTTAGAACATGACTCGTTTTGAAATTTTTGAGTTGCATGTTCTTCTTACACTAGTATTATTAAGGATACCTTTTAACTTGTGTTAGTTTATTTTGTTGTGTACATGATCACTAACCTACAATGTTTTTTTTTATAGCTATTCAAGTTTAATTTGGAATTTTTTTAATAAATTCCATTTTTTTCATGGTATCAAAACTTGGTACCAAGCTTCTACTAACAGTACAAAGTATTGGAAAATTTAGAGGCTACGAAGTTGGAAATGTAATCCAATTATGGGATTTGAAGGTTTAGGATGTGAAATCTCTTCTAATTGCAAAAGATTTATAGGTTCATTCAATGGTAGAGTGTGAGTAAAACAATTCAACACAAAGGATAATTGTTCATTAATAGGAAATATCACAACGGTGGGAAGTGGGTGTGCTACAAAGGTAGCCACAAAAATAGGCAATAATTCTCCTTTGGTAGGGATAACCTTAATATTAAAACTCTAAGAAAATTATTGGTGTTGAAGCAAAAAAATTATAATCTTCAATTCACCAATGAATCTCATAAAAAAATCAAGCAAATTATCAACCAACTTGGTGGCATGTGTTATAACATTCCCAACAAGGACCTAGTCAATGTTGTGTTGAATGTTTTCCCATCAAAATATATTACACTTTGGTGTAGTTGATCTCATTTCATGATGTTCCACCAAGTTTTACCAATTTTGAGGCAAAGTTACTTTAGGAAGAAATTGCTCAAATAGATTGTAGCAATGGGAAGGTGATGGCGAAGTATTTTTCACTCACTTGAAGCACCTGAAACCAAGCAAAAAATCTCATTCACAAACTAAGTTTTTCCCACAGTTCAACTAGGAGCTTGCAACATTGTCATGAAGGAGGCCATTAGGAAAGGGAATGTTGTTCAAAGCATCTAGAGGATAAACTCATAAAATATGAATGAAAGTTGGTTCAATATAAGGCTTGAAACAAACATGCTTCTACACGTGTTATAAATTATGAAACCAAAAAATTAACTAGTACTAAAGGTAATGCCATTGAAAAACAAATCCAAAAAGAAATTATTACACATGTTATAAAGATTTGTTTAGATAATTTGAACCTTGCCAAAGATAATTCCTCTAGTTGATCTTTAAATTGAAGAGCTATCAAAAATGTCATTAATTTAAAGAAAATGTTAAACAAAGTGAAGAAGACAAACATTTTTTTATAGAAAAAATAGTTGATGGAGAACAGCATACCATTGTTGGTGAAAGGAATGTGAAGTTGCCTTGCCAAATGGAAAAATAACAACAATTCTTAAAGTTTAACATGTTTTGGTCTTTAAAAAAACCTTCTTTTGGTTATATATCTTTAAGATAGAGGTTGTTATTTGTTGTTCAATTCAAATTGATTTTAGGTTTTAGGTCATAGTCAACAAAAAAAAATCAAAGTCATACTAACCACTTCTACTAAAAATTATACCAAGAACTTATGTAAGTTCGATGTAGCCCATGACTGTAATGCATGCCCTAGAATTGGACGTTGTAGAAAGTGACAATGTGGACTTTTGGCATTAACGATTGGGGCATGTCAATTACTAGTAGTTGCACACCAAAACTAATAAATATGTTGTTAAATTGATCTTCTTCAACTACCTTTATTCAAGCACACTTTTGTAACATGTATACAAGCCAAACATGTTTGATGAAACTTCAAGGTTCATTGTACAAGGTCTTTAAACAAATTTGATTTAATCCACACAAATTTGTGTAAACCCCTTCCAACATTGACACTTTAAGGACATCACTAAATTTTCATGACATATATGGATGATCATAGTTGAAAATGTTGGGTGTTTCTTCTCCATCCAAAGGAGGAAACTTTTTTAAAATTCAAAAACTTTTGAAGACCAATGGAAATTGAAAATGACTATTGATTGAAAGCTTGAAAAGTGACAAGAGTGGAGAGTATGTTTATGGATACATTGAGGAATATGCAAATTGCACGAAATCCAATGTGAAACTACAATAAGTTATATTTAAAATAAAAAGATTATGTTATGGCGTAATTGATCATTCATGGAGATCGTGTGTAGCCTTGTGTTTGAAAATTAAGCTCCATCACACCTTTGGGGCAAGGCAATTAAAATTACATGCTACCTCTTTAATTGGTTGCCTCCTCAAGAACACAAGAATGGCAACATTTTAAAGGATATATATTCAGATAATAAACCAAACTTAGCCCACATTTCCTTTGAATGTTGTGCATTTATACACAATCTTAAATTGTTGCAAAACGAATTCAATCTAAAAGTCATGAATGTGTTTTAATGGGGTTCAATCAACGACCTCATGGCTATGTAACTATGATCCATGCATTAAAAAAAAATCATCATGTCAAAAGATTTTCATTTTAATGAACATGTTGATGACAAATGAAATAATCAAAATTGAAGTAGGAGATTTTTTGATTCAACCCATTGGAGCTACCATAGAACCCATCATTTAAAGATGAACACCAACAAACTTCACCTATTTCCTTTTCAAAAATACCACACATGTTGACAATTGTCAAGAATATATCAACTCACATCTCAAATCTCCAATCAACAACGATGTTGCAAACAAGCATCTTCAATAGGATACTAATTTTCTAAGTGAAATTTCATCTCTTAAGAAATCTACTTGCATCAAAACTTCTCCACAAAATTACAAATGTATGTTTCTAAATGTGATAGATATTCCAGAGTTCACACAAATTTGATTCAAATCTTAAGTTTCATGATACAATAAAATACAAGGAAGGGAAAAGGGCAATGTTTTAAAAAATAGGCTCAATAGAAAAAGAAAAACATGGTCTTTGGTGGATTTACCTTTTAAAAAAAATCAATATTTTTGAAATGGGTATTTAAAATTAAACAAAGGACCAAAGGGTGAGAACCCATGTTCAAGGTTAGGCTAATCACTAGAGGAGTTGAACAAAAAGGAATGGATTATGAGGAAACTTTCACTCTATAAGCAAAGTAGGCACTATAATAGCCATTGAAATTCTTTTGCAAAATTGGAAATTATGAGACTTAGATGTAAATACTACTTTCCTTAACAATGACTTTAGAAAAGGTGTCTTCATGGAACAATTGTTAGACTTTGAAAATGAAAAATTCAAAAACAAAGTCTATAAGTTGAATAAAGCTTTACATGGTCTCAAGCAAGCCTCAAAGTCTTGGTATGAAAAAATAGACCAATACTTACAAAGTCAAACATTTAAACATTGAAAATATTATTATAATTTATATTATCTTGTTGAAAATAATGAAATTGTTATCTTGATAATTTATGTAGATGCTTTTTTTGTAATTGAAAATCACATTGAAAAGATTTCATTGCTAAAAGAACAACTCAAGTCTAGATTTGAGATGACCAAAGTTGCTCATGTTAAAAGATACTTGAGGATAGAATTTAAATATTTGTAGAATATGATTTTTTGTCACAAAAGGGGTTATGCTTTTAGCATCTTGTAGGAGTTTGGTTTTGAAAATTATAACCTTGTGAATACATTGATGATTCAAGGATTGAAAATGGAGTTTCACATGCATGCAAGAGAGGTAGACCAAACCCTCTACAGGAGAATCATAGGTAAATTGGATTACTTGACAAATACTTAATTGAACTTGTCATTTGCCATGGGAGTGGTTAGTTGATTCTTGGCTAAACCACAAGAATCTCACATGCATGATACAGAGCACATATTTCAATACCTCAAGAAGACCTATGATCTTGGTATCTTTTATCATCATGGACATACCAAGATTCTAACAACATACATTAATGTTGATTGGGGTGGTTGCTTAAAAGACCAAAAGATCAACAAGAGGATATTTACTTGGAATGGGGAGAGGTGCAAAATCCTAGTCTAATAAATACCAACCATTTGTGGTTTTGTCATCTATTAAGTTTGAATATATAGAGACGGCAAAGGGGGTAAAGGAAATATTATGGATGACTATCTTTCTTCCAGAACTGGCATGTTCCACCATGCATTGTGAAATTACTTTGTGACAACCAAGGTAGCACAAAACTTGCACATAATCCTATAATTCATGCTCACATGATGCATGTGGAACTTGATTACCATTATGTGCGAAAGAATGTTCTTGCAAAAGAAGTGGAGATTGGGTATATTCCTACTTAGGAACAACTTGCAAACATCTGGACAAGAGAGCACTTGGAAGGATAAAGTTTGAGATGGCACACAAAATGATCAGAGTGATTCAAGAGGGAGAAGTGTGCTTTTACTAAACCCAATCAAAGGCAATCAACCACATAGTATTTGTCACAATCTTGGAGTCTAGCCATTATCAACACCATCACCTTATTAGTAAGAGGGGGGAAGTTATAAAACGAGCAATAGTACTAGTTAGGTGAGGCATAAATTAGTTAGATCAGGTGTAAGGTAGATAAGATAGATTAGGTAGGTAGATCAGATAGATCAATTTAGTTGGAACATGACTCATTCTGAAATTTTTGAGTTCCATGTTCCTCCTCAGTCAATATTATTAAGGCTACCTCTTGACTAATGTTAGTTTACTTTAATCACTCACCTGCGGTGCCTCTTCTGCAACTGTTCAAGCTCAGTTTGAAAGAGCTTTAACAGTTCAGATCCAGGACCCCTAAAACGGAGAAGAAAACCATGTATTTGCAGCTCAGTGGCAGGGTTCAAATGCTCTTGATAATCTGCTGCAGGGCAAATGCCAATGACTGGTTGGTTGGTCATTTGGTGAGTTAGGACCACTTGCTATCAGACTAGGTAGTTGAAGAGTTATTTTGGTGTAACTTTTCGAAGAGACCATTTATAATCTTTTGTATTGACTAATAAATGGTCTTGTGGGCTGTGGTCCAGTGTAAAGGAGGGGAGTCGTTTCATTACCAATGTGTTGGTATTGAGCTCAGAGACACAATTCAAAGGGAAATGGTGTTGTCTTACATGCGGGGAATTGCAATAAAGGGGTCTCTTGGACATCCCTTAGTTATTCTCCACCACTTGTCTATGTATCCACAATTGTGACTGGGTTATAAATGGTGTCTTTCATAGTGTCGTTGTTGGCAGGTATGGTGGCACAGTTGAGGGAGCAAGTGTGTATTTGCTTGATGAAAAAGAGGGAGGGGCCAGAGGTGGATGAGACTGTACATAAAATGTGGCAGCTAATTGAGAGCAAATCCAACCAACACCTTACGCTTTTGATCTGGTGGCACCTCGTTACAAATTCCTTTTCAAGGATCACTTTATTCTGTTCTGTTCAGTCTCTCTTTCATGATTCTGTTTCTCCTTGTCATACTGTTCTAATCCAGTAGCCTTCTGCATACACTGCAAGAACTTATTGTCATTCTGTTCATCTTGAAGCAAGGTACAGCTGCTATGTGCTTCAAATCTGTTCTTTTCAGTTGTTGGGGTGCTATCCCATGATAGTAAAACCTCTTGAGGAGAACTTTGACAGGAAGACCCAACTACTACTCTCCTGTATGTAGGCCTCTTAACTGCCTTTTGGCAAGCTAAACCATAATGAAGCTTACTCTCACAAGCTTTTGGCTAGGTTGAATGCAGGGTGCTAGCATATCATGGAATGCTTCTTAGTCTCTTTTCTGAATAGATGTTTTAACCTGCCTGCTATGTTTGGTTCAATGTGTAGATGTGTTGTGCAGAGAGAAGTGCATGGTGAGAAGAGTGGAAGCACACATGGCAGCAACGGGTCATTGCTATACTGGGTTTGAGAAGGAGAGGCTAGCCAGGGAGGCATAATGGCCTCAGCCAGAACAGGCATATTTGTTAATGATTCTGGCCTTGCTTGTGTAAGTCATTGCAACATGCTTTTGAGTGCTAGCTAACATTATTAGACTGTTGCTTCCAGACAGCCATATTTTTGTATGAATATTTGCTTGGAAGTTTGAGAGTTTGAGTACATAATTATAGACTGACTTACACCCACCATCAGGAGCTGATGAAGTCAGTGGGGAGTAATGGCAGCTAGTTATGACCATTCATGAAGGTTATCCTTGTACTTCAGAAGCGACATTCATAACTGCACTCAAATCTTCTTGTGTTTTCTTGACTTTTGCCAGAACTCAAACAAGGATCACCTTGAAAGTGCTATTGTGGAATCTTGTAGATGTGTAAGTTCTGCTTACGTAAAAGAAAAAGCCTAAAAATTTGATGCTTGCCAGAGCTTGCATTGCTGAGAGCCTCTTCACTATGCCATAAGTATGCTACTTATGTACTGTATCATAATGGCAAGTTCCCATGAGGAGACATGTTACTTCAATCAGCAGGACCATGTTTAGCCACATGGTTGATTACATTATGCATTGCAACAGAAGTAAGGCTGCTGGGGACTATGTTGTATTTCTATGCCAAAACCAGTGTAATGTGGCAGTGGGCAAATTGCAGATTCCAGCTGTCTTCCTGCAGGGTTTCTTCATAGGCTCCTGTCCACTATGCCAGAGCTTGATGAGCAACCTCAAATTAGTACTCATCTCTGTATGTCAGATGACTGAAATGTGTAATTTACTGAAGTGAGTTTTAGAATACCGTCTTTTCAACAACCATAAGGTCACTTTTGAGAGCAGAATGAGGTTGTATACAGTGCAGTGTTAGATAATTATATAACTTTCAGACCAACGACAACAAGAGAGAGTGATGAGTATGATGCAGAGGTGCCCACATCACTTAGTTGCCCGAAGTTTTCGAAGCACTTACTCAGCTCTCAGATAGATTGCAGAAGTGAAGTAATGTGACTGTCCTTGATATTGATCAATAAAGGCCTGGTGATTGAGCAGGGGTAACCTGGCCACAAATAGTTTCGTTGAGCAGGGGTTCATTAGGGTCTATAGGCTGGTAGATATCAGGCGGTGATGGGAGGCTCTTTTTTTGTGACTGCCAGGTCCGCATGTGATATGCTAACAATGTGTTAAGCTCCCATAGTCAATGTGCTTGTACAGTAAAACCAAGTGTGGAAAACAATAATACCAATATAATTCAGCTCCAGGGATTTATCTTCTTGATCAGGAACATGTATTTCATAGGTTCTTTTCTCTATAACTCAAACCCCAGGAATTGAGCCCTTGAAGGCAGGCATTCTTCAACTACATGACATTTTCAAGACCTCCATTTTAAAACACATGAACTCTCTCACCCTTGCATTTGGATTGCCAAATCATTCTCAGTCGAAGTTTCAGCAATTTCACAGATGAGCTCCAGATCCAAATATGTATTGACCTAAACCTAAAACTGAAACTTGTAACATCATGGAAGCAGAAATCCAGTTGGTTCTCAGGCAGTGTGACTTGGACATTGTGCGTAGGAAGCACAATTAACCTGAATAGGTATAACATTGCAGCAAGAAGCAACAGTGCAAAAAAACACGAACCCCGAAACCCTAATGTCTGCAGCTGTATCCACGATCAGTCCACTCAAACCCCTAAACCAAAAGCTCCAAGAAAAAACAGAAAAAGGAAAAAAGAATCAGACAACAAAAAAATCTAGCTACTGGTCTCACAGCTGAATAATTCCCACAGATGCAACCAAGATCCCTGCACACTTGTTGCTCATACCAAAATTTGCTAATACCATGACAAACAGACGAAAGAATTGGGGACAGAAGATAAAATAGGTATGCGGAAGAAATTCTTGAAGGTTCGCTTGTTCCACCTTCTTTTTTTCTCGCATGCATTTCTCGCAACAGTGAAGTTTTGAGTCGAGCTGTTTATCCCTGCTCAAATCATCATGCATCTGGCCCATATTCAATTGCTTCATCGTATGTTACAGCATGCATTTTTTTGGAGCATTTGCAACTTAATCGAGTCTCTTTCCAAAAGGACTTTACCGTGAAACCCTAAACCCTAAATCTTGCTATGTACCCCATTTGCTTCTGGCTTCTGCTTCGATATCTGCCTGGAGGCTTCACAGGTGACTTAATATCTTTGTGAGGTTTCCGTTTCTGTGCTTCAGATTCCTGTAACTGAGAATTTCATACCTTCCAGATTGCACCTACCATGGTTGGGATCCCCTGCCTTTCTTCTTCTTCTTGCCTGAACAACTGTTGATTTGAACCCTGAACCAGTTCTTGCAAGGTGACTGTGGGATGGATGCTCAGCAAGGAATCAGTAGAGATGAGAGCACTGGAAATGACAGGTGAGACACCAGGAGGGTATGAAGGATGAAGGAGCAGTATGTCCGGTATGGCAAGGAATGCCTTGTGGGCATTCAGGGTTCAAGAGAGGCAGTTGAGAAGATATCAGCAAGGATTGTGCAGTTTCTCAACACCAAGCTGCATTTGGAAGTGGGCTTCACATCACATGTATTCACTGCCAATAACTCTGTTTTGTTTCTGGGAATGAGGATCAGTGCAGTTCTTCCCAGCAGATGGCCCAGACAGTATTCTAGAGAAGTGGAGACACGGCGCAAAAGCAGGGGCCGCCTTCAGAATCTGGCAGAGCTACGCACAGAGATTTGGAACAAGGAGTTGCAGGACCTAAGCCTTACAGCATGGGCACTAGGTTTGAAGAAGACCAAAAAGAAACTCTCTTCATGGGAAGCAGCAGAGCAAGCCATGTACACCAAAGCACAAGAGGCGAGCAGGGATTTTCTCTTCAAGAAGATCAGGAGAGGTGAGACTTGGCAACCACTTGAAAGACTCCTATGCAAGGAAGAGATTTTTCTCAATGATGCAGCCACAATGGGGATTCCAAATGAGATTCTCAAGGCCCATAGACATCTATCACTTCTTTTGCAAAAGTTCCTGCAGGATGAATCAATGAGTGTGGAGAGACAAAAAAAGATTGAAAAGAACTTGCTCCAAGAAGAAGGTGAGGAGGAGAGGTCAGGAGATTTTGGACTCATGATGATACCACTGCAAATTCTGGCCCCAATGGAAGTGATAACCGGAAAACTAAGAAGGAAGGGTATTCTCCAACCCTCTAAAGCTTTTCCTACTGTGCTCACCTCCATGCTGAATTCATCTGATGAGGCAATTGTCACTTACTTTACATCCCTAGCCAAAGGGCTACTTAGATACTATTGCTGTTGTGACAACTTTCAGAAAGTTAGGCAATTGGTGAACCATCAAGTAAGATGGTCAGCATTGTTTACACTTGCAAGTAAGCATGGATGTAGTGCAAAAAAGATCATCACCACTCATTCCAGAGCACCCAAGGTTGTGGATCACAAGGGGAAGGTGATTGCTCAGTTTCCAAGCTCTCCGATTATCTCTCGCACTGGGAAGAGGTATCTCCCAGACATTCAACAAGATGCAGTTGATGACATCTTGCAGTCTACAACCATACACCTTCCTCTACATAGAGTGAAGAAGGGGCAGGTGTCTCGAGTTCAACTGCGCACTGCTTGATGTCTGTGCAGCAGCTGGTCTGGGAGGTTTGGTTGGAAGGCCTGAAAGCCAAAACAGTATAGGTCTAGGAAAGCTCACAATGCTTTTTCCACATGCCTGGAGAATCTGCAGTCAGGTGTGACCTTTCCTTTCATATGACATGGTGTAAACATACCCATTGGTGACTGTCATGATGGGTTGTGCGCATCTACACAATGGGAGTCAGAAATGTTCTGAAATGCTTGGAAATCACAAGATCAGAATAGCAGAGCATGTTTCACTGGAATGCACCCACCCCTAGTCTCTGGGTGGTCTTCAATTCCAACTTGTCATGTACCTACACTTGAATTGAAGTGAATCAACTGGTACTTGTTAGGTTGGCCTCCCAGCTTGCAATGCAACCTGTACATCCCCAGTTTTGGGGTCAATCAACTGGTACTTTTTAGTGGCTTGCTTGTTATTTACCACATTGAGCAGGTTTGTATCCACATATCCCCAATGACTCCTGCACACCCTGCACCTTGTTTTTCCATGCCTTTGTTCCACTTCTCCAATTGAATTCCTGACAAATTAAATCTTCCATACAGCTCTCATATAATTTTGATAACATGGTAATTTGACTAAGTGTCTGGCTGTTGAATCTTGACATTTCAATGAGTTTCTTCCAAATCCCGAATGAGGGTGGGCTAATCTTACTTTCAATTGTATGGGGAAGCCCATGTCCTTGTGCATAATGTCAATACAAAGATATCAATTGGTGAGAGCTTCCAGTAACAGGCATGAGATCCTGCCTCCTTTGTGGATTCTTGTTTTTTTTTGTTGTTGGCACTAGATCCATCTTCACTTACCTTATCACTCTTGGTTACACAGCCAGGTATGATTTAGGCTGCATCCTCCTAACTATATCAGTCACGGCAAACTAAGGTATGTGAACCAACCATATCACCTCCCTAAGAACCTTGTACATGATTAGCTCAAAAAGATTGTACATGATTACCTCACTTCAACCTTTTCCTTGTGCTTGTCATTGAATTCATCTGTTTCAGCAGCTTCAGATGGAGCTTTTTTTCCTCAAGATCTGTCAACTGGGTCACTGGCACCACCTGCAATCGAATTTTCTCACATGCTCCCCCTTGTACCCATCTGCATTTCAGTTCTCAAAATGACAGATGTAGGTGATGCCCTTAGCCAATGAAGTAGAGAAAGATGCCCTTAGCTTGTTGCTCATTAACCACATTTAGGGTACTCAGCTATGATAGGATTTTGCTATGAGACCTTGCAATGCCCAACTTCCATCAAAATTTGGACACTATGCAAGGGATACTAGTGTTTCAGGTGATAAAGAAGATAGTACCTTCTCTGGGTCATCAACCCACAGCTCAAGCAATTGTGATTTAGGGAATTCTGTGAAAGAAGCTTTAAATGCCCATTAACACAATTGGAGAAGAGTGTGTTAAATCGAGTGTGAGTGGACTTCATCATGAACATTGGCATATTCACAATCTGGATCTTTGCATTGAGGCATTGTCCCAGAAATCCCTTTTGGTGCAAGTCACTGGCTCAGACAACTTTGGGTTCACACAATGCCAACTAGGTGATTTGCCACACTGATTGATCCAGCAGAGAATCATGGAATGGATTCAGTTTACTGACAAAAATTCCTACCCAGAAGATCTAGTCTCTCAACTTTCATTTCCAAAAAGCCTAGTGGCTACTTTGCCAAGCCACTTCAAATCTGACAGAGAGTCTCTACTCATAAGGCAGACTCTCGTACATCCTATACTTGGCAGTTGTATTATGCAAATGAGGAGAACATCAAATCAGGGTCCTTATTGCACAAAGTACAAAAGTGATGTCTGCTTCTTATTTTTCTTGTCTGCCCTTGGCCCAATCCATCTTTTTGAGAAAAAGATGAATGATGCCCAGACACAAATTTGGGTCCTGTCATCAGTTTGGGTGTGTAATAGACACTAGGAGGCATGTTACACGTATTACGTATCCTAGTGTCTATTACACACCCAAAGTGTGCATAATAAAACCAAAATTTTGTGTCTGGGCAGCACCAAGACATGCTTGGCGATGATGAGACACATCTTGGTGGGGCAATTGGGCAGTCAGGGAAAAAAAATTGTACTCTCTAAATAAGGACCCATTGCTGATTTAAGGTCCTCCCCCAAATGACCACCTACCTCCTAAGGCAATAAGAACCTACACTAGGGTCAACATATTCACACCTAAATGAGCAACAAAGATCACTTAGAAATGTGGGCTACAGCATAGGAATTGCTGGTCAATGTCCAGACGAACAACTCACCTCTAGGATCTTTAATAATTCAGTGGATTTTGAATAATTCTTGGTCAACATGCACAAATCAACAACTTAAATTTGACAAATCCAGTATCCTAACAAAGGGCTGTGCAAGTTCCATGGCTTGCAAATCAACTTATGAGTCATAATAAGGTAGAGCACCTAGAACTGTCAGAATAAGCAATCTGAGAAAATCTGACCTCGGTTTTTCTTTTCTTTTCTTTTCTTTTTTTCACATATTTTTTCTTAAAGAAAAGAAATTTTGAAACTCAACCCAAGTGGAAGCGAATTTTTGGACTTATTTTCAATTAGTTATGAATTTTTTTAAATAAATCTTAGGGTGTCCCTGAATAGAGAGTAGACTCATTTTTTAATTGTGGGGTGTAAAAGGAACTTTTCTGCAGCTCTTCCTGGGTTCAAGGGCATGACCATGGGCAGTAGTAGCCTGAAGCTGGGCCCAGAAACCCAGGAAGAGCCAAAGAAAGGTTCCTTACCTTATGTAAAGAACGTTTGAAAATTTTAACCTTACAAAAGCCAAAGGTTCTTCCAAACTCATTTATTGAGATCTTGCCATGAGTAAAAAAGTTAGTTTGTGAATTTCAAGTGAAACTATGTGACGGGAGGTGAATGAAAATGACTGTACAGAGAAAATTTCAAAAGTTCATTATGTATAGGAGAAGGGTCTCTCTATAGAGGCCCTTCCATAATTTGAGATCTATGCTCGAGGGAACAGGTCGAAAATCACTAAAGGGCCTGTACTCAGGTCCTTTTTCTACTTAAAGCAGAGCTGGGATTTTTTCACTTTTTAGAAATAGTGACAGGTTGACGAGTAGAGTCCACCGCAGAAGATCCCGCTTGCTATAAACAGGTTTCTTCAGGCAGGCAAGGGAGCTGAAAATACAAAGGAAAAATCCAGGTAGTGCAGTACTGTGGAATTAAGTAAGGAGGGCAATTGGGTTGTCCAATTTTGCCCCAAGGAATTGATAGCCCCTAGCTTCCCACCTATATAAGAGGTATGATTATTATGACATTTTTGCATGACAGAAGCAAAGTTGCAGTTCACAAAATGCCCACCCCACAATGTGTGAAATAGAGTTTGCCACTGATATATAGGATGTGAAACTCAACGGCAGCAGACAAATGCATACACACACACACACACCTTGAATTGCCACAAGATCACGATCCAATAATGAAGACGTAATCTGAAGTGTGATGTGATGCAGCTGGCAATTGAAAAATCCACAGCAAATAAGACCTCACAATGCAAATGAATGAGTATGACCTAAATGAAGTCTTTCAAGAGGCAAATGCCATAATAAGTTCAGTGTTTGCAAACGAAATGAGCATAATTAAATCTTGGGGTTTATAACACTCCAGGTTTTCAAAGGAAAATCCGTGTATAGTAGTAGTGATCTGCACCAATTGTCAACATTCTGCACAAACCACGGTTTTCGCTAGACAATATTCATGTAGAAAATGACACGGTCGCTGTGCAGGAGAGCTTCAATTATACACAGTGAAAGAAGATCGTCCCCGTGCAAAACGTGCGGGTGTGTGCAGCACTCAAATTTTGTCAAACACGGCGCACCAAGCGGAAGACAGTTCTGATCATCGTCGTGGCCGAACAAGTCGACGCACAGGGCAAGCGCAAAAGCTTGCGGGCAGCTGCTTGGAAAACAGTGAGCCAGGAAGCCTTCATGTGATCGAACACGGATGCGGCCACTTCCTGCTCATGATACAGAGTAGCAAACCGTCTCCAACCCCATCGTCAAGCTCTCTCACGAGCGGCCTGCAGCAGAAAAAATTTCCCCTCTTCTTTCTCCTTTTTCTAAATTAAAAAAAATTTGCAATAAAGTTAGCCAAGTTTAAGATCAACTTATTAGTGGCCACAAAATGGCATTCCATAA
Organism: Sphagnum tenellum; assembly: GCA_963921925.1. NCBI lineage: Eukaryota > Viridiplantae > Streptophyta > Sphagnopsida > Sphagnales > Sphagnaceae > Sphagnum > Sphagnum tenellum. The sequence goes on along the minus strand of OY998143.1, from coordinate 5,551,461 downwards.
TGAGATTCAGTGTAGGGTGAAGCTCAAGACCCGGCGCTTTGCACTGATCATGTTGAAAAATAAAACACTTGAAGCCATAGGCTTTACCAAGCATACAGAGCGCATCCTTTTTGCTTATTTTTTCTTCTTCCGGTGATACCTGGGAGGTATCTGCTGATTGTAATGGGGAAATTTTTAAGATGAGGTGGATAACAAAAAATGGAACACTCTGCTCTGAACATCCACCCAAACAGGCATTCCATTTTGTGAGGGAAAAATGCACTGGGTGATGCGCCCTCCGCTTACTCTAAGAGATCAGAGCTGGTCTTTGCCAAATCATAAAGCACTGCCTGGATTTTTCCTTTGTATTTTCAGCTCCCTTACACTGCCTGAAGAAACCTGTTTTGAGCAAGCGGGATCTTCTAAGATGGAAGGTACCCGCCATGTACTGGGATCTTCTGACCAGCGGAAAGTAAGCCAGCCTCACTATTTCCATAAAGTGAAAAAATCTCAGCTCTGCTTTACGTAGGAAAAGGACCTGAGTACAGGCCCTTCTCCTATACAGAAATCTTGATTTTGTTAACAAGAAAGTAATGACTAGATCTAAATGGTTTAGGACCATTGACATTACAGAATAGGAAGGGGGTGGGCATTTTGCTTTATTAACTAAGTGTGATTCAGTGGGCTTTCAACGTGTAGGGCATCCCCATATGCGAACAGTTCTTTGTTCCTTCTGTTGACTTATGATTACTTATAAAATGATGATTTGGTCATATTCCATTGTGACAGATTTCCCATTTTGAGAGTCTTAATGTGCTAGACTTTTCATGAAGATGTGATTACCATACTTGAGGAATGGATATGCTATTTTGAATCTGGAAATTGTTGTGTGTTGATTTTGTTTGTGAGCCCCATTGCAACCACTTACAAAGTAATAGGCCATACATAACCCAACATCAAGAAAGAGGAACAAATGTCCAAGAATCTGGACCTTCTTCCTTGAGGTCATAATTCAATGTAGAGTTGGTTGGAGTCTTCAATTTAAAACTTGCAAGTTTTCATGAGGTGTTATTATGCACTGATGTTGTGAAGCAAAACGCACTCATATCTTGCTCGATGAGAAAAGAAAGGAACTCTTCCTTGGTTTAGTTTGCCCCGTAAATCATTGTTGCATTCCTGTGATTGCTTTTCAGAAACAGTAATCTGCTCATTTCAAATTAGCTTTGTATCATTTGCATCAAACTCCAGGAAATCTAATCACCAATATACCTTCTCAGCTTCTCAAGAACTATAAGAGACAAAGATCAAGAAAATCAACTCAGATCTGCCATTGTTGAGAAGTAGTTCAAACTTTCTCAACCACTTTGTGAACACCGTGCTCAGTCCACTTCCACAACATTCAGAAGTTTTTTGAATTATGAACTTGAACATCTGGTTGGCAAGTGAAAAAACTGTTGGAGAATTATTGCAGTGCGTTTTATTGCTAGGGGGTAATCACTAATCACCTATCAATTGCTTTCACTTCATAATCCATGTCCTCCGTTATTATATCCCCAAGCTAATGGATGTGCATGTGTAGATTTTGGGTGCACCCATCCAATTGATGGGTTGTTTCGAAGTCTACCCATCTATTTTTTGAGTTTCTTCTAAAAATATTGATGTTGAGTAACTGATTTAATCATGCCTCTATATCATTTTATGTTTTGGGGTTGTTGCTTGCTTTTCTGTATCACAAGGTTTCATATGACTATGAAATGTAAAAAAACAACTCATACGACTAATTCTTTAAATGATTTTTTTCTTATTAACATACAAATAATAAGCTTCAATTCTTTTACATCTCATTAAAATGAGATTCTTAAAAAAATGATTTGAAAAATAATGTAAGAATTGATTAAAATAAAACATGTCAAATTTTAAATACATCAAAATTTTAATATAAATTTTCTTTTTTGAAATATAAATGTTTTAAAATAATTTGATGTTATTTTTAAAACTTCAATAAGGCTTTAATGAAAATTTAGTAACAAAAATCATAATGAAATTAATTTTTAATTTATTAATTTGTTTGTATTGTGGTTGCCTTTTATTTTATAAAAATTTGTTACTGCCCTAAGATAGTAAACATGCATGTATGATTTTAGCTTTTACCAAGCATGTATGGGGCAAACACAACTAGTTGTTAGGTGTTGGAAAGCATGGATGGGTGCTGAGTTTTTTGAAAATATTCTATACCATGGGTAGCCTAATGAATGGCCCATTCTGGTGCTGGTCCCTTTGGAGCATCAGATTATATAACCAAAGCAGCAGAGGGCAATGCACAAGTGGCTGTTAATAATAATAAACTGCAAATAGAGGATGAATAAAAACAGAAAATATGCACCCCTTGAAACCCAATTGAATTGTCACAAGAATGAAGCTACCACGGCGGTGCATGAATTATTTTTTCCCATTATAGATGAAATGAACATTCATGGATGCATATATCATCAATGAATGAATAAATTTATGATCATTGATTATGTGCATCCATCGACATCAATTAGATGATAATGGATGGTGTGAAAGTTGTCCGTTCATGTATGAAGCTCAGCCATGAATAAGATTTGCTAAGTTACATGAATGATATTAATATGACATTCCATTTTGTTGACAAATACGTTTGGATGTAGTTGTTTCTAAATCTGTGTTGGGTTCATTCATGACATAAATTAAATATAAGGTCTTTTTTTTTAACCAAACAATATGACCCATCTATTCATGACAAAATCAAACAATATCATTTACTTGTGAATTGGGTAGAAATTATTGAGGTCAATGGTATTTGGATGATTCTTAAACTTGCAAAATTGGCAAGATACATCAGGAAGTATTGCAATGTATGTCAAGAAGTGGGATTTTGTTTGATTTACCCTGATGACTGGTGTAGCCTAGGATCAGTTTTCACATTGACAAAAAGAATGATTATTCTTTCTCCAAAAAATGAACTCTTTTAAAAATTTTGAAATTATATTTTTTTCATAATCTACTATGATATTGTGATATGAGTAGTGAAATTATTTAGGGTGTAACCTATGATAATTTTGATGATTTTCAACATGTCAACTTCATATTTCCACAAAATTTCATTTCACTATTTTGGGGATTACTTGATGATGAAACTGACCTTAGGTTAAGGTATTCTAGTCGTACCTTTCCATTCACCCTTCAATTTTAATGAGTTTTAGTGGATGAGATGTTGTTTGGGGATTAAGGGATGTATATGTTCCCACCAAAACAAATTCCCATGGATGCAATTTGAAAATTGATGGATGAAATGACCCCATTTTTATGATTTTTTCTTCAATTTTTCTTTGGTGGATACAAATGACCTTTTTTATATGAATGTGATTCAATTGGGAAAATTTATGAATGAAATTAGCTGGCTTGAAAGTAACAAACCGCATCACAAGGAGATGAGAGCCCTTTATTAGAACAAGGAACCCAATGTGAAGCAAGAAGTTAATACAAATTTAATAACTACATCTGGACAATGTGCCAAATCCAATGATCTAAGAGGTACAAAGAAAGTTGAAAATCAACCTTTAAAAAGTTCATATAGAAAGGTCACTCAAAAAAGTACTTCTCAAATGAAACTTTGGTTTTTAAATGACCTATTGACGCTTGTGTGCATGTGCCATGTATAATGGAGTGGTTTGATGGGAGCACATTGCTAGACATGGTTTACTTGACAAAGGGATACTAGATTCTTGTCATATGCGGCTTTGTCTTGTTTTTGTTTTCAACTTCATGCCAATCATTAATCAATGATGATGTTGCAAATTTGGAAGGGATTTGAACTTTGTGTCCCTCTTTGTTATGTACATAATAGAACTTTTGAATGAAAATGCAGGACAATTTGAAACCTTGTTAAATGGAGCAATAATGAGCCAATATCATTTTAGTAGGTGGAATTATACAACACAGTTTTTTAAGTTCCACAATTGATTTCTTACAAAGGACCAATGGTTCTCCCACACTTATTATGATTGTAGAGGTTTTAATGCCATCATAAGTCAACATCAATCTTTTTTCACATTGGATGCTAATTGTTTGGATTTGGGCATTTCTATGTGGCTTTGAGGTGGATGCAATGGAATGGCATTGGGTTTTTTATGGGAACACGCGATGCATATATGTCACATGAAAATATTATTCACATAGCGCACATGAATTCACATAGCTTGTGAATCCTTTTATTCATGAATGATGTTGTCAGTGCTACACATATCAATGCTTGCAAACTGTGATATTTCCAAATGTGAATATAGCATTTCCTGCTTTGAAGCGAATTTTCATTTTGTAAATTTGCAGGACTATGCTTGAAACTTGGTCTTGAAAGTGTTTAATAAATATTGCATCATCAACTTCTTGATCAGGTCATACTTTCCTTCAACCTTATTGGTCAACTAGACAAAGTTTCCAATCAAACAAGTTCTTGAGACCCCATCACAAATTGTTTGGTATAAAAAAAAAGTTTGTTCATAGCAAAAATAGCAACATGATATTAAGATATTTCCCTTCATAATTTAGCTAAATAGCTTCATTCCACTACACTCATGAACTTTATACCATTTTTCCATGGGCTTATATTATGATGATTTTAAAAATGAACTTTAAACTTAAGAATGATTTCCAACCATATATTAAAGCACACTCTGATTATGATATGTCACCTACCTACTCAAATTCTCATGTGAGCTTTAATAACTATCATGAATGACATACATTATCCCCAATATTGATTATAGGGCATTTGTGAAAGACCAACTAGTGACCCCAACATTAATTATAGAACAGGTAGCAGGCGTAACATCAAATTCGATTGTTATTTCGCATATTTCATATGCTAATCCCTAAAACTTAGTTTGTCATTAGAGTTCATCCATAATGGATGCAACTTATCCATTAATGTTTACTTTTCATCTACAATGATCATTTGAATAGTTACTTAAGAAGATTACTTGGACATTGGGCTTTATGGAAGATTGAAAAGAAACTTCCATGACCTATTTCTTGAAACATGCATAAATTGAAGTAGTGAAAGCTCAATTCCATTAACATCAAATGTGGTAACCAACATATTTACATTCTAATTTTTTTTTCATCATATTACAATTGTTACGACCAAGGTTAGATTGTTTTTAAGAAAATTGAAGATATTAAATTGTGCATTAATGTATATGTTAAACCATCCTTGTGTTTAATACAACTCATGAAACTCATTGGTCATTCCAAATTGAATATATCATACAACTTACATCTTTATACAAAGCACATTGATGTACTCAACATAATTTAATGCCAAAAAAACTAGAAAATAATCAAATTTCACTTTCTTTTTTCAAGAATGGAGACAGATTGGTAGAATTGTTGACCAAAAATGAGGTTGTAACAAAGAGGATCGCCTCTCTGATTTTGGCAACTTGTTTTCAGGCAGTTATTTTGAATAAGTATAACATTTCCTTAAGATTGGCTGATGGATTAAGTTTCCTTTTGGGATGTTGTGTTGTTGGGGTCATTCCAACTACATCCAGACCAAATCAAGGGCACTAAATAAAACTTTTTTTTTAACTTCCCTTGTAATTATTTTAGATTGTTAAACAACATTAGCATGCCTAACTTAAGCACATATATAATTCCTTGATGTCCCCCATATGTTCTCAAAACATGTGGCATATCAATATTTTATAATTTATCTTATCATTCCAAGAAAAAAAGAATGCAATTTCATTATTCATTTGTTTGCACTCGCATGGATCCTAATGTGATAGGATTGCATGGCATATCCCAATACATGCACATGCATGACCATCATGTCATTGGGATGGCCAATGCATGAATATTGATTAATGTGTGGCATTCAAAATTGAACTAGGGAATTAATTTTAAATTCAAATAATACTTCTAGTCCCAAACATGAAAACACAAAATAGGACATGCATTGCACTGATTAAATAAGACTAATCCTTAGTGGAAGGAATGAGGATTCAAACTTGGACAAATTGAGGAAATGGGACAATTTGGGCAAGTTGGTCAATGGAAGAACCCACCATGGGTGGAAAAATCAATGCTAAGGCTAAGATTCAAAAAAATGTAACAAAAGGAAAATGGATGAAATTTGGAACTAGTGGAGAAGTCAAAATTCCAACTAGTTCCATTCTCATCCATCCATCATCCAACTTCCTCAATTTTCTTGAATTCATGGGTGGTCCAACATGTTCAATAAACATTGAGCACAAGCTTGCATTCTTGAAGAAGTTGACTACTAGAAAAGACAAATAAGTGATTAACTTTTGGCCTTCATATTTGACTCTGGCTCCATCCACTCAAAGGATCAGTCCTGTACATGTATACATATGTCCTTTCTTTGAAATGCATCCAATTTTCAACTATCAAAAAGTTTGTCATAAACTCCTGAAACCAACTTCCAAATTTCAGTACATCTTGTTTTACAAGTGTGAAGGTTTGAACATAGTTGCTAGTTGTAGCCTAAACCTTAAAATAAGCACCATTTTCGGTATCCTTTTGAACACTCTTGGGTCTTGTGTGAAAGCTCTCTACTGAGCTTGAATTACCTACATCACTAAAAGAGGTCTCCGTATATGTTGCTGACATATGTGTCAATGGGAGGCATGAATATCTTGAAGTTGTTTGCAGCTCCAAATCCATTTGTTTATTCAGATTTCTAGTTCTCCCAATGTAGCAATTTTTGTGTTGAGATTTGATTCTCTGTACTACTGCCACTGATGCCCATACCAAACAAACAAAAGGAGCTGTAGTGTGGACAAAGCTTTTCCAGAAGTGGGCCATTATTATTGCCTGCACACAGGAGGAGTGCTCATAGCTTCTGATGAAAATGGAAATTCATATCTCAGTTGTTGCATTTAAACTTTAAACATTAGAGATATCCTTAAAGTGACCCAGTCTTTGGGTTCTTCTTTCATCCCCCAACCTCTCTTTCAACCTCTAAACACTGTTATTCACAAAGTAATGAAATTTTTTTAAATACGAGTATTAAAGATTGGAATACAAGACTAAATGGACAAAGCTGAAAGACACACACGTCAATAGCAGAGATTGTGATTGGTTGAAGGCACTCAGGAACACAAAGACAGGGTCAAACTCAAATGCTAATTTGAGTTTCAGTCCCCCTTTTAAGTCCAGTCTACTTTTTTCACTGTTTTTTCAGAAATCTCACCCCCCTTTAATGACCAAACAGGGGATAGGGGTGTGCTGTGTTTTCCTTACTTTGCGGGTATCTATATTGCCTAACAAATTTGCAGCAAAAGCTGAGGCTCTAAGTCGTAAGTGACTTAGTTTCAGGGAAACAATTCACATTTTCCAGTTCTTCCAGACAATGCAAAACCCTTTTTTCATTTCATTAGTCCTCTGTTGGATTCTGGTAAAATTTGTCTCCTTTGTTTCATTTTGCCAAGTCCTCGGTCTCCACTGCCTGTGCAAGTTTCAAGTTCTCCATTTTATAGGTCGGATGTTGTGTCTGCCTGGAATGTGAACATGCTAACTTACCTCCAGTAGGGAGGTAGGAACATGACCCAACTAAAAGTGTACTCATTCCATGAATCCAAAACTTGTGCACTATAGTTTGGCTGGCCCATTCCTGTGGTCCAACAACCTACAAACAAACATATTTACACTTGCAAGGTCCAATTAGCTGCATCACTTACTCTCTCATTTAGAAAAAAATGAGATATGTTGCTTTAGAATGTGTTGAAAAGTTACTTTATATGCAAACTCCAGAACCTTTGCCAAAACTCTTTTTCTTGCTTGTTGACTGTGTCTGTATATAGACAAGGGTTAGGATTTGTGTAGAAAATATAAAGAAATTTAGGAGGGCTATGGAATAGGCTTGTATGTAGGAGTTTTAAAAAGTCTATAGGGTTAATCAGATTGCTAGAATTGGAGCTTTGAATTGTTTTGAGGAGTTATCTTCAGTAAACTGGCACTTGAATGTTGTGATAGTATCATAAAGGCTTGTCCCTAGTTTTTGGCTAGGGAGCGGTGGTGGAGTGCTTTTGTCGGAGGCATGCTTGGTTTTCATTGGAGTCATGAAAAACAAACATACTTTTAGACAAGGTTTCACGTTTGAACTTTGAACCCAGCTTTTCTTCAGTTAACAGTCCCATTCAGGCTTGTCAGCTAACTACCCAAGTGCAGTGACAAATAGATTCCCAAGTAATGGAACTCATCATCAGAGTTGGTCTGCTTCTTTGTGTGAACTCTTTTGTCAGAAAGAACAGAGCACTAAGAATAATTGCCCTCCTCTTATCATCATGTATTCGTGGTTTCTTTGTTGTTGTCCAGTGTATTCACCTGAGTAAATGCATGGGGTGCGGATACATGTCAGCTCTTTTGTGCAGGGTAAGGACTTAAGATGGGGCATTATCAAAGTAAGGCCCTACAACAGGTTGACAGCCAAGTACATACACTACCCCCATTCTAGTAATGCCCTCACCCACGAAGCATACCTTACTCATCGTAAAGAAAGAGACCAACAAATGAGATCAAACAAGACAGATGTAGAATCAATGGCCAAGAGAAAGATTTGTGTGACTTTATGAACCCGCCTCATAAGTAGTGCTCAGGAACTTTTGGAAGTTTAAGAGCATCTCTACCCCAGATCGGCAAATAACTCCTTTATTTCATAATACATCACCGTTTAATGATCACTGTCCCCACCCACAAACATTATAAAAGTCCCTTTAAACACTCAAAGACCATTTATGTCTTTACATCTGGATGAGTAATAATCACTGTCCAAATCCATAGTATGTAGTAAAAAGCTTTTAAAGGGGTCAAAATGACCACTGCAAAATGGACCATGAACACCGGAGAGCAGCAGGATGTGCGCTATCCTGCTGCAAGATTTAATGAAAAGGGCTGTTTGCCAGTGTGGGGGTGGAGATGCGCTAAGTACCCTAAAACTTTCATAGCAGTCTGGTCCTGGTATGGGGTCTGAGATTGATTTTTGACTGGTATGAAGCAACTAATATTGACACTGGTGTAAATTTTATCCATGGCTGGTATAGGTTAAGGTTGGTATTGCCTCCACTCATACCACACTGATAGGGTCCTTACTTCCAATGTTGATACCAGTGTTACACGAAGCTTAGGCCTATATACCATGTACAAGATCAACACCTGGTGTGCATAAGATCAAGGTAAAACATTGACATCTGACTTTCCCTTGTGAATTGGGTGAAAGAGTAGTTGTTAATCCATTTCCTTGGCTTGGATTGATTTGTTTGCAATTCCTATTTACCTTTTAAGGACAGTCAGAAGTTTGGAATGCACATAGCATGATGGCTTCAAAGAGGTAGGTAACATGATCTCTTCTGCATATGGGCACTTCTCCTCTGTAGACTGTGTAAATATCCCACCTAAAGGGTAAATACCTACCTGCTCAAGGTCCTCCAATAATTCCCCAACATGAAGTATAAGGCAAAGTAAATGTTCTATTTATCTTATCATTGTGGGGCAGGAATATCAATTTTAGTGTATCAGCGAGATAAGGGTAATAATAGATATATTTAAATCTTTTAGGTAGGTAAATGTATATAAGCTTCCAAAAGGTTCCAAACTGGGTGAGGGTAAGGATATATATAAACTTTTATCAATCCTGGGAAGAGTAATGTTAAATGATGAGCACATTTATCTTGATCACAAGATAAGGGTAAAAATTCCAACAGTTACCTTATATTTGCAAGTATAGGTAAGTAAATTTTGGGTAAATCAAAAATATTTACACACAAGTATGGCACATTGCCAAGCGGAGGAGGTTAAGGTTAATTAGTTGTGCAATTGACATCACAAACATGAACACAAGAAATTTGGACAAACATCTTTTTTCTTTTTAAAAGTTTAAAAAAAAACAAATCAACAACTTTAAGATTAAATTCAAAGCATTCTTATAATGGCAAACAACAATAAAATGTGAAGGAGTTTCCAAAAGCATATGGTAAGAATCTTGTTTGAGGCAATTGGTGTAACGAATAAAAATATAGTCATCATAACTTGAACAAATCTGTCATAACCATGCATATATATTATATAATGATTTGGCATATATCCTTTCTTTATTCATTCCAAAACAACTAGTGTGGCCTGTGCTGTTGGCCTAAGTGTTACCACCACGTCCTCAACTGATTTTTCCTTCCAGAACTTTGGTTTTTTTTAATTTATTTGAATTTTCAGCAGCAGAAATCACTTTAAAACCAATATCTCTCACATTCTGAATCCAAATCTTACCAAATAAATTCCATTAAATCTTGCTCATCAAGATCTTTCCAACAACACAAAGGGCACATTCTAATTCCTCCAAAATTTTCAGCTGGGATTTAATTTAATTTTCAATGAAGAAATCATTCAATATTCAAAAACTTTTGCACCACAAGTCCAAACATCATGGAACCAAGCTGATGCACCCCTCCTTGTCAAGAGCTTTCCAAAGAGACCAAGAACACAACCTCAAGCATCCCGATTCGGTGGATCTCATAAGTACAAACAAATCAAAACAAACAAACTACCTTGCTTCATAGATAGACTACCCTACCTTAGGCAAACCTCAAATATATGCTAGTTTGGTAGAGTAAAGATGGGTAGATTGGAGATATTTATAAGCCATGTAGGGTATATCGTCCCACACAGGCCATTACCACCATACAAAGATGGCCTTGTGTGGCTGTACTCTCAAAAGAGACAGATGTGGGCTGTGAGGATTGGGGACTATCATGGAGTCCAGTCAATGGATGATGAAGGCTGATAAACACAATGAAAGTATGAACTAGGATAGATCTTCAGGCATGCAACTGGGGTTGAAAAACGCCAATAAAACAAGTTGGGACAACACAAACATGCAACCAATTGAAAAGATCATCAACAAAACTTTCTCACCGGAAGGTCCAGGATTGACAAGAAAATGGAGCAACAGAATTGGGAGGCTTCTGAACAAAACCCACATGCATAATCAGGCCCGACAATTTGTGTCCTGGAGCCATCAGATATGGAGTTATGGAAGGTATGGTCTCTTGGCTCCTTTTTCTTCGGGATGGAGGAAGAAGCCCAGAAATCAGCTCCAGGAATTGTTCCTCTTGTGTCCCAAGTTTCAACACTGTTTGTAGTAGCTCTCCGGAGTGGAGCTCAGTTTTCTAGTTCTATGTGCCAGTTGAAACTTGATGTTAGTTTCACATTTTGAAAGCTGGCTAAAGATGCATTCACACCTAATGTTAAGTCAATGTTAAGTGAAAATCTAGGTGGCAATCTAAAAATGTTAAATGGGTGACTATTTAATATTAAGTGAATGTTAACTTAACATAAATTCTGGGTGGTAAATAGGTTTAGGTTCTAAATGACTAACTTGATGTTAAGTGACTTTTAACTAGAGTCCTTCCTTGACACCAAGTGTGAATGCACCTTTAAAGTCTACTCCATCTTGGAAGACATCAAACTATCAGTCTGCATCTCTATCTAAGGTTATGAATAGAGTAAGTGAACAGTATACCTGGACTCAGCCTGTGTGGTCTGTCAGTAGCTTTTCAGCAGAAAATTTGGGCCAGGTATTTGATGATTTTTATAGCAGTCAGGTTTTAGATTCTTTTATGAAGAATTGATCGAGTCCAGTTAATTGAATATTTTAAGTTTTAAAGAATCGCTTAAGGGCGATCTTTTCACAATTAGAGTTGGAGAAGTCTACGCCAAGGGCAGGGGTTTGAATATCAGTTTAGGCATGTATGTCACCCAGGTATTTAACAAAACCTGGATGGGTTTATCAAGTACATTTTAAGGTTTTTTGAGGTCTTTGACAAAACCCTGTATTCACAAAACCAAATATGAATATTATGTGTGCTAGTAGGGTCTTTGGTAATTACCATGTTAGAGTACATGCCCAGGTATAAAACAACATCAATTCCTAAAATTCAAGGCCCAACACCAACCAAAAAAACACTTTTAAATCTACAAACTAATAAAAATATTCAAACAGTCATATCAATGTGGGGCAACTTCAAAATCTAGATATGAATCTTTCAACTTTCAAGCTAAACTTATTCCAAACTTCAAACCCAACATAGCTGGGAACTCACAACTAACAATCTAAAGAATCAAAAATGGCATTTTGTCGACATTGACTTTTAGTGGGCAAAGTTGAACTCTTTTGGCATGTTTCAAATTTCAAATTCCATCCCCCTTGCTCAAATCCCTCATATAACAAAGCAACAATAAATAAAAACAAAGAAAACAATTGAACCAAAACTTCACACATCATGTTCCAAGTTCCCTAGATTCCATCCCCAAACTCACATCCCTTCAAATAGCAACTAAAAATATAAAAATCAAAAAGATTTTTTTTTAAAAATGATTAGAAACAAAAGACAAACAAACAAGCCCATTGTAACAAATAGAAACCAAAAAATGAGAAACCATGTGCCCTTGATAGAAACCTAAAACCCAATGCAACAAACAAAAACTAGACTCCCATAAACAAGCAAAAGCCAAAAATCGCATTTTAAAAACTCAAATTTTAAGATGCAAAAAATAGAAAACCAATGTGGAAACACAACTAAAACTAAAAACATAAGATGGGCAAGAGCCAAGAGCAAGACACTTGACATAAGAATGACAACAACAAACAACAACAAACAAAATAAAAACCCCATAAGAAGTAGAAAAGACACTACCCACAAGTTCCATAATAGACATAAAGACACCATAACACCAAGGCAATAGACAAAACATTTATAAAACAAATTAAGCCCACACATGACACAAAAGACACACACCATGCAAATGAAAACCAACATAACTCAAAAAAATCCCCTAGGCCAACTTGGAATCATTGCATCAAAGAGTTTTCTACCCCTAAAGTCTTTACATAAAGCCTATTTCATCATCTTCAATTTTTCAAGGCCCATGATAGGATCACATTTGTCATTTTCAACAAGATAATAACAATTCCTAGCTTTAGATTCTATTGCATGATGATTGTCTATTAAAGTCATCCATACAATCACCAAAACCACCATCTCATCTTTAACTCCACATCAACAACCATGATGAATGTCCATCAAAGTCATCCATATAATCACCAAAACCACCATCTCATCTTCAACTCCACATCAACAACCATGAACTACAAACTTAAAACACTTATAGAATAAGAAAAACATAAACTTGGTCAAATGCATCACCTACCATATATTACAACCATTTGAGCGTTTGGAAATTCTTCACATTCCACCTCATGTTCAAATTTAACATCCAACTTTTTCATTAAATTTGACTTTGGCTCACATGTAAATGCAAAGTTTAAAAAATTGGTGCACTCCACACATGGATTAGATGGCCAATTTTTGTTAATAAAATTAGATTGTTAAGATATTTTTGTTGAACGTGACATCTACAAAATGCAATCAAGATTCCAAAAATGGAAAAAATCCTTTCTATTTCATTTTGAAAGGTTGGGATGCCCAAATTTTGTCTCATCAAAATAAACAGTCATTGGAAACATGTGCTCTTCCATGTGCCACCATGTGAAAACACATTTGCAATTCTCTCCATCAATAGGAACCAATGGTAAATGTGTAACTTTTTGTCAACAAGTTCCTTCAAACTATCTATGGTTGTGTCTATCAAATGTGGGAAAAAAAAAAAAAAAATTCCAATATCTAAACTACATACATCAAGAATTTTGATTAGGAATAGAAGGCATTGATGGTTTATAAATCTTCATCAACAAAGGCAATAACAATTCATTGTCATATTTATCAATTAAAGTTACAAGATTATCATGACCCACATACATCATTATTAAGCACATGGATTTAAATATGGGATCCAACATTAATGGTAACAAATTGTGACTTCTTTTTTTAATTGTATAAAAGAAAGGAAAGGCTTCAAAACTTCCAAAACCTACCACTTCATGTCACAAATAAATTCTTCCAACTTTCCATAAAAAAATAAAAGCCTTTAAATTTACCAAGTTATCAAGAACAACCACAATAATAAGATTTTCACAAAGCACACCATATGTAGAATATACACTATTGAGGTAACCACTTGAATAAGTGATTCAATATTATTCTGTGAATGATGAATCATTGAAGCTAGTTTAGGTAGGATGATTATAAAATCCCATAATAGTTTTTTTTATCAATTTCCAACCGATAATATGCTTAGACCCATTCATTAATGAAGAAGCATGGAAATATGTCATCTTAAATCTATGTTCTTTTTAAAGGTTTTTTTTTCCAACACTATATTCATGAGTAGATTTTCAATATCTTTTCCATCAATTTGCATCCATTTTTCCTCAATTGAATTTTACTCCAATTGTTGAATTGAATTGGAATACAATTCGAATTTCAAATCAAATTAAAGATGAATTAAATACCAACTAAATTAATTTCAAATTAAATTCAAGATGCATGTAATATCATTTAATATTTTCATTCATATGGAACTTATTGGAATGCAAGTGCCTATTATGTAGGTAGGTAAGTAGGGAAGGCACTTGGTGCCTTCTAGTAAGTAGATGCATGTTCATGGTTAGTACATAGTTAACAACTATGATTAGCATTGGCACATGGATACATCCAAAGTGTCTCTTGCCCAAATACCATCCATCTTGCATTCACAAGTGATAGTTCACTTTATAATTTGCATATGTTATTTTATATTATAGAATTGTAAACAAAAATATTGTGACAAAACTAGTAGAATAATGTTAACAAACATCAAATCAATCAATTAATTAAAGGAAAAACACTTGACAAAGGAATAAAAGAAGAAAAAGAAAAGATCGAAGTCCAAACAAAAGACGACATCTGAAATTGTAGAATGCACAATGGGATTAATTGTATGATTTGAAAATTCAACCACAAAGCAAGACCATTAGCCTAGCAAATTCACATCCATCACAATGTGACCTAAAAGGAACTCCAAAGTGAACTACCCTAAAATGGCAATTGAGGTAAATAGTAACTTTCATGAGCACATTAACCATCTGATGCTCAAAATGGCATCTAGTTTGTTTTGTCTGTTTTATGTTTTCAAGTTTTGCATTCAAGGAGGGAGATGAAGGCGAACGTTCTACTTCTCTTTATTTGGGTTGTGAGCTTCCAAGCTCATATGTGTTCTTGTTTTGTTCTTCATGAAGCTTCTGGTGAAGGGAATTCCAATTGGTGTTCAAGATTTCAAAAGGATATATTTTAAACGCTCACCCATTGCTAATTGTGAACAAATGGTAAAGGAAACACAATAGTTAGTTGATGAAGAAATGAAGGTTGAACATGTTGATTATGTGTTTGATCATGAATAATCCAAATCAAAAAAAAAAAAAAACATTTGGAAAGATGTCATTTGTATGAAATTATTCACTAGTGATGGTTTTGGGCTAGAAATTTATGACCTTGCATAAAAAGAAAACGCTAGATGTAAAATGATGAGATACAATTGGAACAATGAGGTTTTAATGTCCCAAGGATTAGTGGTTCCAAAACCTAAAGAGAGGGAAAGAATTGTGAATGATATACATGCAAAAATCGGTCACTTCAGTGAACAAAAAACACTTGCAAAAGTAAAAAGAAGATATTTTTGGCATGATAAGACAAAGTCTATGAAATTGGTC
Organism: Sphagnum tenellum; assembly: GCA_963921925.1. Lineage (NCBI taxonomy): Eukaryota > Viridiplantae > Streptophyta > Sphagnopsida > Sphagnales > Sphagnaceae > Sphagnum > Sphagnum tenellum. The sequence continues at coordinate 5,535,797 of OY998143.1, read as the reverse complement.
TAAGAATGCAAACAATGCTAGTTGGTAAAAGATTTTGGTAACATCCAATTTGGAATTGAAAAATGAAAAAAAAATTCAGTTTGTGACTTATTTTATTAATGCACAACACCACACTCCTTGAAATTTTCAAATGCAACTATGAAAATGAAAACAATGGAAGAAATAGTTGGGGTATGTTCCCTAATTTGTAGCACTTCGGGGGTAGACGAACATGTTGGAGCTCCGAAATGGGGATTAAAACAAGTGACAAGCGGGTCAATTATTCACACGAACATGCGCAACCCAAACAACAAGTTGATTAGTGCATGGTTGGAGCACTCTTGATGCACAAATGAATCACAGGCATACACAAATTCATAAGACTCATCATAGCACGGACTTGGGGGAAGCCACCACCTTCTCCCTTATAATATTTTCTATGATTAGCCATTAGGGCTACATTCAAATGTCATTTGTCTCAAGATTCCCAACTTGGGAGTTTCGAAATTCCCAAAATTGGGATTTTTAGAACTTTGGAAGGCCATCACTTTTTGTGCAAACCTCCGATTAAGTTAAAATATGAAAAAAAATAACCTTCATCGAGAGCTTTTTAACAATGTAAGGCATGCCACTTACACAAATGTATTTTAGAATAATTCTTGAATGTTAATGATCAAAAATCAAATTGGCACTTTGACTCCTGACCTTTCTCTTGGCCATAACTTGTGTTTAAAGTACTCAATTGGGTCATGCGAACCCATTTTAGACATCAAGAGCTTTCCAATGATATAAGAAAATCTTTAATCCAATGAATTGTAAACCCTGAAATACTTTTTTGAAGATTCAAAAGTCCATTGGGACTTCGACTCCCAAAGTGGGAGCCCACTTAGGAGTGTGTAGGTTCATTCCTTCACATTATCCTACATTCTTGAGAGTGTGAAATGCGACTCCATGGCTTCCCTCTCAACCCACACCTTTACAAGTCCTCGCCTTTGTTGCAAGCCCAAGGATAGGCGCAACATTTACTGTGTAATTTTTGATATTGTTGGACCACTACCAAAACTAAAATTTGGCAACACATATGTTCTTGTGGCCATTGATCACTACTCGAAATGGTGGGAAGTAAGATTTGTCAAGGAACAAATTACCGAAACAAATTGCAAAATTTCTAGAAAAAAATTCATTTATAGGTTTAAGGTACTATAATATGTATTTACTAATAATGGCAGAGAATGGATGGCAAAGTTTGACATGATGTGTAAACATTTTGGGATTACACATCAATTCACTACTCTAAAATGGCCATCTTGTAATGGAATGGTTGAGAGAATGATCAAGACCCTAAAACATGGACTCATTGTTATTTCCTCTTCTAATGTATAAAAATGGGGTGTTAAAGTCCCAAGGATCTTATTTGCATATTATTGTGGTATTCATAATAGTGCCAAGTACTCACCATACATGATTCTTATAAGAAGATTTCCAAGATTAACCATTGACAACAAGCTAAGCAATTTGACACAAGTTGTGGATGACCAAGTTGTTTTAGAAAGGTTTTTTAAATGGTGTTTGAAATGGAGTTGGTAGCTAAACACTTCTGGAGTCATTGTTAAAGAATGTGGATCAAGCACAAAAAAAACAAAAAAAAACATACGCAACTAGAAAGGGGCGCATCATGTTTCAATCCTTCAGAGATGGGAAAATATTTGTGAAAATGAGAAAGTAGAGTAAAAAGAATTTTTTATTGGCAAGTTGGGAAAGACCTTATCAATTTTTTGGTTATAAGGATGGTAAAGGAGATTATGAATAAGATGAAGGTGTAAGAATTTGTATTTTCAAGGATAAAGATGGTCAAATTTGTGTTGCAACCCTAGCCTTGGGCTCACGACCAAAGCAAGGGCTTGCAAGGTTGCGGGCCAAGAAGGAAGCCCAAGAGTCACACCGCATGCTCCTAAGAGTGTAAAAAAGTGTGACGGAATGAACCTTCACACTTCTAAAGGAGCTTCCACTTTGGGAATTGGAGTCCTAATGGACTCCCGAATCTTCAAATAACGATTATAGGGGTCAAAAGTCAATGGAGTGAAAAGTTCCTTATATCATTGGAAAGCTCTTGGAACTTAAATGACAATTTGACTCCCGATCACTAAAAGTCAAGACTCACCCCGATTTCCTCGCGTGCAAGTGGCGTGCGACATACCGTTAGAAAACTCTCGACGAAAGTTATAACTTTGCTTTAGACCTCATTTCCATTGGAGGTTTCCACGCAAAGTTATGGGCCCCCAAAGTTGCGGGAAACCCAAGTGTGAGAATTTCGGGACTCCCACTTGGGAGTCTTGGGACAAAATGTCATTTGGATGTGGGCCTCGTGGAGAGGCACAAAGTATACTATAAGGGGGAAGGTGGTGGCTCCCCCCAAGTTCGGACCGTGATGGGTCTTGTGAATCCGAGTTTACGCACGGCTTGTCCTTGCACCAAAAATGCTCCAACTATGCACTAACCACCTTGTGTGTGGTTTTGTGCATGTTCATGTGAGTAGTTGATGCTTGTCATTCTTCTTAATTTCATCCCGGAGCTCCAACACGTCCTTCTACTCCCCAAAGTGTTGTGAGTTAGAAAGTGTGCCTTGACTCCTTACTCTTCCGTTCTCTTCAATTTAGACTCACATTTGAGTTCATTAAGGAGCTTGGGAATGCGTCACTTGACAAAAAACAAGACAAAATTTGCAAATTTACCATACACCTTGAGGTGTTGATCTATGCATACGTATGTGTTTTATGTTGGGAGTGGCCACACATGTGACCTAAAAGGAATTCCAAAGGGATAAAAGGTTGCCCTTGCATTGCCCTAAAATGGTGGTTGAAGTAAATAATAACTTTCATGAGCACATTAATTGTATCGTGCTCAAGATGGCATCTAGTTTGTTTTGTGTGTTTTATGTTTGTAAGTTCTGCATTAAAGGAAAGAGAGGAAGGTGGGCGTTATGTTTCTCTTGATTTAGGTTGTGAACTTGCAAGTTCATTTGTGTTGTTTTGTTCTTCATGAAGCTTCTAGTGAAGGGAATTTCGATTGGCATTCAAGATTTCGAAAGGATAAGTGTTCTTGTGATTTTGTTGTTCTTGATTTTCTATGGAGTTATGTGCATTAGGTTTTAGGCAAATTATAATGCCTATTGGCATTGGAAGGACAAATGCCTATAGGTGCATCAACTAAATTTTTTGAGGGATAAGTTGTTTCCTCTATGCTTTACGTCTTTTTAGTTAATGCATTTGAACGATAGGTATAAGAGTTTGCGATTGGGGAATAATGAAGCTCAATATGGGTCTTGCAAGTGACAAGGTTTGGCAGTCATATGTTTTGTGTGGGGTGCATATTTGCAATTTTGAGAAGTGAGGGTGTGGGGTTCTATTGTGATTTCGCATAGACATAGTGTATTTGATGCTATGGGTTATTCTCAGGAACTCCATTAAGGGTTTAAGGGTTGTGTTTGGCAGACCTTTGGAGGACTGCATTATATGTCCCTGTGCATCATCTCAAGAATCTGTCCCACTTCTATATGCTGTCAGGGTTGTTGGATTCATTTGCATTTTTGGGATTTGGGAATCTGTCCTGTGTTGCCAAACATTGTCCGTTGAGGCTCATGAGAGAAAGATGGGAGTGATCTGACCCTTTAGACTCATAGATCTATTACTGCAGAAATAGGGACAGTTGCTGCTTTGGACTTGTGTAACTTGACTTGCTGAATTGATGAAGACTGATGAAGTTTCATTTTAGTTTATGTTGATGCACTGAGACTTTTAGGCAGGAAGGAAGCACTTTGTTTCCCCCCTTTTCTTTTTTGGCCACAACATGTTCTCAGAGCAACTTCTTGCCCAGATTTATCTGCTCTACTGCAATAATGGAGATGGTGGTCCTATATTTCCTCTTTCCAGAAACTCATCTTCTTGAGACTGGGTCCCAAACACTAATTTTCCAGACTAGCACTCTTGGTGTATACAGCATCATGAGTTGTTAACCGACTTTTATTGTAAAACCTGCACATCTAAACCAAGTGACAAAAAGCTGGACCAGCAGATGAGTGAGAGAGAGAGAGAAGGCAGGTTAGAAAAGTAAGTGAAAACATGAAAATTCAAAATGAACAAGAGCACTAGAAAAGTTAAATTAGAAATGTAAAGACTAATGACCAGTGTTGGTATGGTATATATCTGAGCCTGGTACCAGAACCACCCATCACCATAAACACATTTATCACCAAACGTCAACCAACAACTTAGGCATTTCTTATCGATTTTGAGTGATTTTCACAATTATCATTGTGCCACATGGAGGTTTACAATATCTCTTTGAAATCCAGAGGCCAAGGAGCAACCCAAAAAAAGCATGAAAAGGACAAGATGTCTAAGTCACAAAATGTTTGGAAAAAAAAAAACTAGACCCACTTACCTTCAGGTCTCATATTTTGTTCGTTTTTGAGCAATCTAAAAAGCTATGGCTACATCAACTAGAGCTCTACAAAACCTCTTTCAAATCCAGAAATAATGGAGTAATGTCCAAAGATTTTAATCTCCAAATCATGAATTGTTTTAACAGACCCATCACTGAACATTGACCCTCTTTAGTTTGATACCCTGTATTTGCCTCATATATTGTCATTTGTTTTAGTGATCTTGATGACTACGGGTGTATCAAGTAGAGGTCTTCAATAACTTTGGAATTCCAGAGACAATGGAGGAATGTCCAAAGATTTTAAGCTTTTCATATGCTAAGTGTTCAGTCACCAACTTGTCTACCTTGTATGGCTGCCTGGTAGGTATGATGCAAAAGTTAGTCTTGAACCCCAATAGCAAGACCAGACTGATTTGAAAGTTTTAAAGAGTACCCAATAATAGGACATAGTACTGAAGAACAATGAAAACCAGGTTGCATGGTTTCTTGCAGAATTGTGCAAGGCCGAAAAAGGTGTGCAAAAAGACAAGCAAAACCAGGGCCAGACAGAGCTCATTAGGGGGTGTTTAGAGCCTGGCTAAGCGGATATGGGTTCCCATGAATTGAGCTACTTTTTATAGAGCTTAAACCTTACGGCACTGCATCTGCGTTTAATGTGGGATTCCTTGATGCCTTTTTTTCCCAGCTTCCCGGGCAATAAAAGTGACGCAAATGCTCTTGACCACGGGATCTAGTTTCAACTTTCTTTTATAACTGGTTTCACGTTGCACACCATTCTTCTGCTGCATGGAACTCAGCAAAATGCGGAAAAGAAAGTTGCAAACTCATGATGTTCCAAGACTTAGTTTTTCCACATTGAACTTGTACCATCTGCCTTTCACAAAGATATTTACTAATTACTAGATCAAAATCTCCACTCCACAAGGCTTCTTATTTTAGTCCATATGAACAACATATGAATGAATCTCACAAAAGATGTACCTAGATTCTGCATGTATGGGATAAATGAGAATTTTTTATTTTGATGTCCATTCAATTGTGTGCTACAATCTATATTTGGCATGTTAGCACTTTTTTGACTCCATTCTTTCCTCCCCTAAAAGTTTGGTGAATCCTTTGAGAATAACTTTTTTGTTTGAAATAAAATCTTTTGGATTGCTCAACGAAAAGATTGATTCACCTACTACTACTACTACCCACTTTTAGCAACTTCAAGATCAAGCCTGGGCTTTCATTGTGAATTTTGAGGTTTGTGGTTTGCAGTTTGAACCTTCGTACTAGAATATACCATGAACATCCATGACTTCACCTACCTCCATGTTGAGACAAAACTTTGCTACCCATTGTGATAACTATTTGAAGCCAAAAGCCACTTAGTTTAGGGTTGCCATATCTGAAGAGTAGAGGACCTGCTTTTGAAGGATGGTCTCATGGCTTTGTAAAATGAAACATACCTTGAATATCCCTTGATAGAAGTAGAGATTGACCCTTAAAAATGTGGCTCACTGTACAAAGTATCTTTTTGGGTTTTAAAAACATTTTGTGTTAGCTGCATTTGGCATGCCTTTTGAACCTTTTTCTCTACACCATAAGTTAAGTACGACCTGCTTTTTAGTTAAGCCAAGTCTTTATAAGTATGTGGACCATTGTTGTCGTCTCCTCTTTCAAAGTTTTATAAATCTGTTTTTGACAGTAAGTCCTTATCTTATATAAGTGCCTAATGAGCTGCTGAAGTGGTGAAAACAATGAGCCACAAAAATACTCAGCTGTTGAAGAGTGTTAACAACTAGCCTTTAGGGGGCTTCTCTGAACAAATCCCCAGCAAGTTCAGGTAGCTAGCTTTGTAGCCATCAAACAACCTACCATCTTTCAACCCTGTATTACTTCAATACCACACCCGTGGTAACCACACCCATGGTAACCACACCCGTGGTAAGGACTAATGACCCAAAGAAACATCTTGAATCAGTTGGCACCCTTTGCAAGTGCCTTAAGCTTGCAAGGTGGCTTCTTGTAGTAGTACCTACTCCACAAATGGGTGCAGGTTTAATGTAATATGTTGGTATGTTTAAATGTTTACCAGCCATGATAATCAATCCCTTAGGGCTTTCAAACCCATTGAGGATGCATTGGTGGTTAGAAATAGCCACCATCAAAAAAGAAAAGGAAACCAACCTAAGCAATCATGTTATTGTCCATCAGATGATCAAGAATTGTCACCTTTCACCATAAAGGTGAAAACAAATATCCATTTCACTGAAGCTTAAGTATGTAGTTGGCAAACTTTGAGCCCTCCTTTTCTCTCCCCTATCTAAAAACTTTGTCATTTCTGCAGAAATAAATTCCCAAACATTTTGATTCATTGGAACCATAGATCAATTATAAGTGGCTAGTATGAACACAAAATTGCAATCCAATTGAAGAAATGTTTGTTCTAACTGAAGAAATTCCAATTACTCACCACAATTCCAAACAAAAAATTGGCACTTAAAGAGACCAAACAAAGGAACTTCCCCCCCCTTCGTTCACACACACACAAACCAAAGCATGACAAAAAAACCTGAAGGCAACCACAGCGGAAATTTACTAAGTACACTTGGAGGGCACCTTATACCCACGAATATTTTCTAAGGGGGACCTCACACCTACTCCTTAAGAGAAAGAATGGGAGAAAAAGAAATTATGCGTGCATAAAAGTGTAAGATTCCTCCTACTAGAACAGGACCATCAAAAAAAGATTAGTGTATTTTGAAGGGAATGTTATCAACTAAGCAAATCTTTTCCTCTACAAAAGAAGGGAAGTGCATTTCATCATTTAAAATGCTTCTGTTGCTTTTTTCACGTTTTCCCCAATGATGACACCCACCAAGTATCACAAGAAAAAAAGAAAAAAAGAAAAATGTCCACCAATGCTAAACATTGGGTAATACTTCAGGCCTCAAGCATTACAATACTCTTAAACAAACACAGAGGTGTAAGAAACCTTCCCGTCTGGCACCTTGTGATCTACATATGTTTATTATACGGCGTGCGGCTCGTGCTTTCCTATGGTAGCCATTTCCCAAAATGTGAGTCTGGACTCCACTATGACCACTTCGTCCAAGGGAACTAGGCCCTCTACTTTGGGAAAATACCCCCACCTCAGGAGTTTACCCTACACTAAACCCCAAGAGAAGAAAAAATAAAAATAAAAAATCAGCCCATAAATTCAGGGTTTGCTTCGTCCCAAACCCCAGCTCATGTCCCCATTTATTCCAGCATCCAGAATGAGATAGGGAATCATGCCAGAGGACCAAGTCAATCCGACGGCGCAGGACACGTAGTCCGTAGTCCGCGCTGTAATCTCAGCCACGTCTCTAACCATCCCAAACTCAACTCAGCTGGTACTTTCCCTCGGCTGGAGTGAATTAGCAGCCAGTTTTCCGGATGAGCCCGTTGAGGCCGTTTTCCGGATGAACGAAAATTCCATCCTCCCTGCCCAGATAATTTTTTTTTTCAACCTCTTCTCTACCCCAAAATTTCCCCCCCTCCTACCTACCTTCTACCTCCCCCCCTTCTACCTACCTTCTACCTCCCCCCTCCTACCTACCTTCTACCTCCCCCTCCTACCTACCAACTACCACCCCCTCCCCCCTCACTCCATCGCCGGAGCTCCAGAGCTCCAAAGACGTTGGGCAGGAGCAAGCTTGGAGAGGGGAGCTTGGAGCTGCAACCTGGAGCAAGGGAGCTTGGAGCTCGAGTCGGCGCCGGCACGGGACCCACGCGGGACCCAGGTAAACATCTTCTCTTCTTCTTTGTGTTGTAAAAAAAAGAAAACCCTTCTATCGTCGCCTTCTTTTTTTTTTTTTGCTTTGCTTCGCTGCGCTGTTGCAGCGCAACAAAGAAGGCGACGGCAGCGTTGTTGCCGTCGCCTTCTTTTTTTTTCGCTTTGCTTTGCTGTGCTACTGCAGCGCAGCAAAGAAGGTTTTGCTTTGCTTTGCTGTGCTGCTGCAGTGCAGCAAAAAAGGCGCTGCCGTTGCCTTCTTTTTTTTGTTTTTTGTTACGCTGCGTTGCAGCGCAGCGTTGTGGTGCTACGGTGCAGCGCAACGCTGCAACGTTGCAGGGCAGCACAGTGCTACGCTGCCTACGCTGCTGTAGCGTTGCAGGGTAGGGCAGCACAACGTTGCAGCGCAGAGCAGCGCATCTTCTTGTTTGGTTGGAACGTTGTATTGAAGAAGAAGACAACAACTGCCGCCACCTTCTTCGCTTTGCTGCAAAGAAATGGCAAATTTGCCTTTCTTTTGTGGTTTTGCTACGAAGAAGGTGACGGCAGCAATGTCGTCACCTTCCTTTATGGTGGCGGATATAATTTTTTTCTTCGAGCATGCTTATGATGTAGTTCCTTAGAAATGCATTAAAATAACTGGTGGTTTTTTTCTTTAGGGTTGTAATGGCAAGGGGAAGAAGATTGAGGAAAAGCACTGGTGGGGAGTTGGAAATGAATAAAGAGAATGGTATTGTGTTAGATGATGCAAATCTTCTGCCAAATGTTGTTGTGTCAGACGAGGCAATTCTTCTGCCAAATGTTGCTTTGTTAGACAAAACAGATGCCGAGCAACATGTTGCTGCAACTACCGAGCAAAACATGGTTGCAACAAATGAAGCAATTGATGACCAAAATAGTGTTGCATCATATTAGCCAATTGGTGAGCAAAATGGTGCTCTATTATAATTGAAAGACAAGGATGACAGTTTGATATAAATTACTTTAGAATTTATGGACATTAGATTAAAGACAGATTTTAAAAAATTGTACAAGACTCTTCAAGTTTAATTATATTCGCACCTTCCATCATTTATTGGAAGGTGCGAGATTTTTTTTATCAAAATTTTTTTATTAGAATACCTGAAAATAGTTCATGTTTATAGGAATAATATGTGATTAAGTGAGTTTATGTTTTGTAATACCTGCATTCTATTTTTTGATCTTTCTTTTTTTTGCTTAGGTCCAGAAGTTGAATTTAACCAGGGAGCTCAGCCACTTGCACTTCTTTGTCCACCTAATTTAGCTCGGAAGGACAAGGAATCGACGCATGTTGGGTCGAAATGGAGATGCAAAGTTGGCACTTGCACTATCGCATATTGAGCCAAATGGTTATTGACCAAACATTTTAAGGAGGTGCATGGCTTGGTGGTAGAAAAGGCCAAACCTGGGAAGCCTTCAACTGCTGCAGGAGGTCCTCGACATCAGGACCATGCCAAGATGAATGCTCGCATCTTGGGAAATGCAATGGCTGTGCAAAGGCGAAACAATCAAAAGGTGGCTAGTCGCGCTCGTGCCAAAGCACAACACAAGTGGGAAAACTTGGTAGCTATTGCAAAACAGTGTCCACCATTCCCAAAACCAGGTTTAGTTAAATTAACTTCAGAGCAACTGTTGAAAATGTTGGGGCTTACTGCTTGGGGTGTGGGCAGTGTGCCTTGAGATGCAGCATCGCGAATGGAGAAAGATGAAGACTTACAAGGGATTATTTGATCCACCCATTGCGCATGCACAACAACTCAAGACAGCATGCGATGTCAAATATTGGGATCGAAAGTCCAATAAAACAGGTCGGACAAAACAATTGGAGGATGTTTTGGATTTTCATGAATCTAGAATGATTCATGGAAGGTAAGAAACAATCATAAGCAATGTTTATTGTTTTTTATTGCATTTCATCCAAGGTGTCTTAGGGTTTAACTTGGTGGTTTTTAGGTGTTTATAAGGTTCAGGGCCAAACACAGGGAGAGTTTGTGGCAACTGCAGTTCAGGTTGAGATGCAACGTCGCCATTTATACACTGCTCGTCATGCAGCAAAGGCTGCAAATGCAACAGCTGCATACTGAGCTAAACACGGGATTGTAGATACTGATATGGGTTAGGGTTTCACTCTATATAGTTAGTTAGGTTTTATAGCCCTTTTACTTTTTGGACTACCCAATTTTGAATTTTGATCCTTTGATATGTTATAGAGAACTAACTTTTTTTTTCATTGGGTTATTTAGTAATTTTTCATACACCCATTTTTGTACATCTTTTATCAATATATTAGTATCTTTTATTCACACTTGTTTTATGGTATATGGTTAAGCATATGTCTTCTTTGTCATAATTTTCTTAGTACTTTAGATGTAAGAATCAAACCAAAGATCAAAATGAACATTGTGCAATACTTACATCTAATATAATAGGACTCACATCACTTGAAGAGTTTTAAAACAATATACACATTTTAAACATATAAAATACCTACATCATATTCTATTATAAATCCCATAAGGAGATTTTCAAATATGCAATACCCACATATACGTCCTAAAATAGCCACATGCATATTACATTCAGTGCAATACCCGCATCTAAGTCCCATAATAGCCGTTGGTATTTTTGGCATTTCTTGTAATACTCGCATATGGGCCACACATAGTTGTTGACATTCGTCATTCGTTGCAATACCCGCATATGGGTCCATGGTTTTCGTTGGGTTTTTGAACATTTCTTCCAATACCCGCATATAGTTTCCATAATAGCCTCTCATTTTTTTTTGTCTCTTGCAATACCCGCATATAGGTCCCATAATAGTTGCTGGTTTTTTTCATTCTTTACAAAACTTACATTCTATCATAAAATTAATTTAGAATAATAACTAATTTAGGTATATAAAAAGACATAGTTTGGGTATCCATAGCACTTATTTGTTATTTTGAAATGACATTGCATGCGGGTTTTGCATTTAGGGTTTAGGGTCTTCACATAAGGTTTGCCTCAATCACCTATGGATTATTTTGCATATAACATTCCCCCTATAGTGCACCATAGATTTATTTTATTTACTAATAATTTGTAAAACAAAATTGTTAGGGTTTCCCAAACTCTAAATTTGAATCATATTTTATTGTATATATATATATATATATAATAAATATGAAAATATTATATGTATTGAAATGGATCAACAGTATAATTTCATAATATGATTATTTATATATTATGTGTTACAAATAACAATATATTTGGACCAATTTTTAAACCAATATTATACATCATAGAAAATATAGTTTACATAAAGATTTGTGTTATATATGTATAAAATATAAAATGTTTTTGACACATTATATGATTATTTTAACCAGGAATTTATTTACTGTATATAAAAATATATAAAATAAAATTTCAATTAAACATAGGATTAATATGTGGGAGAGATCATTTTTTATTATTATGTGAAACATGAAAGAAAAAGTAGAAATTTATGTGCTTTGATTTATTTATTAACATAATTTTAAATCTTATTAAATTAGAGACTTTATATTTATGTTTTTTGAAATCAGTATACAACTTTAAAAGGGGGGAAGAAAAAATGAACATCTTTGAACAAATTTTAAGCTTGAACTTTTTAGTTTTTGATCTCAACAAACTTTGTATTGCATTTAGGGTTGGGTTTTCACATAAGGTTTGCTTTTAACCTTTGTGTGATAACTCCAACTTAATTTTGCTAATCTCTTTGAAGAAAATATAGAATAAGATTGTATTAGGTCACATATGTTTAGACCCAAAAAATTTCCCCCAATTGTATATAAAATATTTTTGATAGTACATGAATTATCAACAAATTTTGTCATATAATTAAATAATTAATAGACCATTATTTCAGATAATTTAAATGATTAATTATCAAGAATTAGATAATCATTTATTTATTTGGAATAATTAATTATTCATTTGGCTTAACTTCATTATTTGGAAAATAAAAAGTTGGATCTAAAAATTAGATTAACTTTATTTGATTGATTAATTTTAATATATTTGTATTTTAATAAGTGATTAAAATCATTATTTAAGATAACTATTCCATGTTATAGATTGCATGTTCAGGTTTTTCATGAAAAATGCATACACCAAAATAAGTTTGATCACAATTGCCATTATACTATTTGTTCCACAAACAATACAACTTTTTTTCAAATTCATGAAACAAAATAAGAATCATGGTACTGCTAATCAACAACCCCAGCCTCACACCTTTGTTAACATATTATTTTAGAGTGACCCAAAATGTAGGTATTACATTTAGGGTACGATCTTTCATTTAAAGAGGCTTAAACCCCACATCCGTATTTCTGTAGTGGCCCAAAATGCAGGTACTGCATGTAGGGTAGGATTTTCACTTAAAGACGGGTTAAACCCCCCATGCGTACTTTTGAGGTGACCCAAAATGCAGGTATTGCATTTAGGGTTCAGTTTATATCATTATTTATATATTAGGTGTTATAAATAACAATATATTTGGACCAATATTTAAACCAATATTATACAACATGAAAAATAAAGTTTACATAAGGACTTGTGTTATATATGTATAAAATATAAAATATTTTTGACCCACTATATGAATATTTTAACCAAGAAATTATTTACTATATATCAGAAAAGTATAAATAAAATTTTAATTAAACATAGGATTAATATATGGGAGAGAAAAATTTTATTATTATGTGAAATAGAAAAGAAGAATGTAAATAATTACGTGCTTTGAATTTTTGTTAAACATAATTTAAAATTTGTTAAATTAAAGACTTTATATTTATGTTTTTAGTATGAATATATAACTTTAAAAGGGGAAAAAAAATATGAACATCTTTGAAAAATATTTAAGCTTGAACTTTTTATTTTTTGATCTTGACAAACTTTGTATTGCATTTAGGGTTGGGTTTTCATATAAGGTTTTTTTTACCTTTGTGTGATAACTCCAACTTAATTTTTGCAATCTCTTTGAGGAAAATATGAAATGAAATTGGATTGTTTCACATATGTCTAAACCTTAAAATTTTCCCCCCAATTTAATATAAAATATTTATGATAATTACTGAATTATCACGAAATTTGTCATATAATTAAATAATTAATAGACCATTATTTCAGATAATCTAGATGATTAATTATTTAGAATCATATAATCATTTGGCTTAATTTTATTTACTTGAAAATAAAAATTTGGATTTAATCAGATTAACTAATTCGATATTTGATTGATTAATTTTAGTATATATTTATTTTAATAAGGTATTGAAATCACTATTTAAGATAATTACTTCATGTTATAGATTGCAAGTTCAACTTTTTCATGAAAAGTTTTTACACCAAAACAAGCTTGATCACAATTGTCATTGTACTATTTGTTCCACAAATAATAGAACCTCTTTTAAAATTCATGAAAAAAAATAAGAATCATGGATTCCTAATTAACAACCCCGACCTCCATACAAACCTTTGTTAGCATATGATTTTGAAATTAACTAATTATTTTAGAGTGACCCAAAGTGTAGGTATTGCATTTAGGGTAGGATTTTCATTTAAAGAAGGCTTAAACCCCACATGCGTATTTTTTGTGTGACCCCAAATGCAAGTATTGCATTTAGGGTAGAACTTCATATAAAGATGCTTAAGCCCACATGTGTACTTTCGAAATGGCCCAAAATGCAGGTATTGCATTTAGGGTAAGGTTTTTTCAAAGTGACTTTGCGTTTGCATATTGTGTTTAGGGCTAGATCTTCACTCAATGGTATCTAAACCATTTAGATGGGTTAGAAAATATTAAACTCTAAGAACTATGGAACATATGGAAACAAAGGGAATTCAAATTATGGTGTAAAATTAAATAAGTGAAAAGATGAAAAACCAATACAATAAGCAAAATTTAGAGTATAAACCTTAAGATCTAAAATATATGAACCAAATTCTTATACATTAAATAATAAAGCATAACCTTAAAAATCCAAATGATATTTTGCCATAAGCCTTATTACAACCCTAATTATACAAACCCTAACAAAAAAAAATCTTAGTGATATATGTCCTAAACCCAAAAAACTATACAAACTATACAAACTATATAATGCAAAATACGTTAATCTTTAAAAACAATCAAATAAATTTCATACAAAACCAAAAGAGAATATATGTCTTTTACCTTTGTGTGATTTCTCCAACTTAATTTTTTCCACTCTTTTTGAAGAAGATATACAATGCAATTGTATTACTTCACATTGTGTAAACCCTAAAATTTCCCCCCCAAATTTAGCCTACTTTAGATTAATTACTATACATTTGTGAAAAACTTATTAATTAGTTTATGTGTTTCAACCCTAAACCTAATGGTTAAGTTAGTAGAGTATGTAATTAATAGAATAGCTAGGTTAGTAAGGTAGGTGGTTAGTACAATAGCTAGGTCAGTAGGATAACTAGTTATTAGGGTAGTTGTGTCAATAGGTTGGTGCAATACTTATGACGGTAGGAAAGTGAGCAGGGTAGGTATGTGTGAGGTCAGGTCCAGGAAAAACGGCCAGGAACCAAAAAAAATAAAAAGTACAGTGGTCAGCAGCAAAAAGAAATCGACTGTGATGAGCCCCATCCGGCGCCGAATGAAAAAACGCAACCCATCCGGTGGACAGAACGGCCAACTGGTGCATTGGTGGCTGTTAATTCACTCTGGCCCTTACCCTCAACCCAAAAACCAAAACCCATGTTTCCACGACTTCAGCTACCCCCTCCAGTCCCAGTTACCAAGGCTTCCTATTGGTCTATTTCTCTTTCCACCAATCACAAGTCGAGTCTTACTCTGCTGGCCCTTTTGGTTCCCAAGCTGCCAGCCAGCACCAAACTCCCCAGGTCCTACTAGATTGTTTTTACTATTTACTATTAGGCTAACTACGCCTGCTTTCGTTTTCCCACTTCCCACTTTCCTTGGTCTCCGAGTAAATTTTACATTGAGGATTTACCGAGTACCTAACCTGGTTAAGCACTAATTAATTAAAATTGCCATAATTTCTGAAAAATAACTGCCTGCCTGCCATGTCTAAAATCTTTTTAATTGGTAGTTTTTATTAAAAGTAATATTCTGTCTGCAAATTCCCTGTTTCCCAGAGAAAAAAAAGGTTCGTCAAAAAGAGAATTTTTTTAGTAAAAATATCACCAACAGTCACCACAATTGCGTAAACTAGGAAAAGGTACTTTAAGCTTTTCTACTTTCATGTTTTGAATATTGTCAAATTTGGTTAAATATATTTATGGCCAATCATCACTTGAGAAATATCAAGAATAAATAAATAATTGAATTAAAAAAGAAGAAGAAGAAAGGATTGGCATCATTATTTAGTATAGTGACAAACTGTTGTTATTATTATTATTATTATTATTATTACTGCCAAATGTGAAAGACAAAAAAAATTATTACTATTAGGCACCTTATTGTTGAACTAGGCTAGGTAATAGGGTACTCCGTACCCGTGCTTTTTTTAGTTTATAGCCAAAGTGGCTATCATCCCTAAGGGAAGAAGTAGAAAAAGTGGTGATCATAGCAGGAAGATTTAGCCAAATCTGGCTATAAACACCAAATATAAAGTACAGATCTTTTAATTATCCTTCTTTTATTTTGGCTACAGAACGAAAACCAAGTACAGAAATCTGGCGATTCTAACTATTTTCCCTCCACATCTGGTGATTGAAGACCTAAAAGTCACATGATTTATTATTTTTGAGTTTTTGAATTTCGTTTTTTTGGCGAAATTCCGCCATTAGATAGATAAAGGCTGCGCTCTACCTCCGGGAAATAGTTATTTATATTTTTTTTCCATTTGAGAAAGTAGAGTAGAAAACCCCTTTTTTTTCTGACCATTATTTTGGCTTCGCTGTTGTGTAATAAATAAATAAATAGATATAGAGAATAGGCTATAAATAAATAACATTTATTTATTTATAGCCTTATTCGAGAGTGAGTGCTCGTTCAGTCATTATAGCCAGCGAGATGTGGGACAAAAACCATGACGTCACCTGGATGACGTGCGAATTGTGTGAATTGACGTATCAATCAAAAGTGCATCAAAAGCTACGGTAGGTAAAGGTGAAAGGAGCAAAGTGTGTGAAACCCGAAATTCACGCTTTTCCATTGGCTGGGACCCACGAAAATTTCCTGATACGGCCAATCAGATCCCGTCTATTGATCACCCGTCTTCATATTTCCCTAGTCCTCCCCCAAGTCCTCCCTTGACGTTCAATAAAAAATTAATAATGATTAATTAATTAATTAATTAACAAAGAGGACCTGAAACTTGCCTTGGCTTGCAAGTCATTTGCCAGAGAGGACAGTAAGTGGACGAACGTAGTTTTGTTTCGTCCGACGATTGCATTGTGTTTCGTCTTGTCGGACGACGAAAAGATGCGCGCTCGCTAGAGACCCACGAGGAAGGAGGCCTGTTCTCGCGCCCCAGCGCCCCAGAGAGCAGCGCGGAGATCGAGGAAGCGAGCGGGACAGAGATGACGAAGGAGCCGAGGAAGAAGCACTAGTATGGTAGTAGCTTGAGGATGTGATATGGTTTTCAGGGTGGTGCTAGAAGTGAGAAAAACAGCACAGTTTTCAGAGTAAATGGGGAAAAGTAAGGGGAAGAAAAAGGGTGTGACTGCGGGTTGGACTTGCTAGACAGAGAATCATGGTGAAGTAATGAAGTGGAAATGACCACAAGAGTTGAAGACAAGCAGAAGAAGAAGCCAAAGAATTAAGGGGAGCGGGGGAAGAACACTGGATTCCAAAGGAGTGTCAGGCGGAAGACAGAATTGAGAGGGAAGCAGTAGGAAGGAAAAAGAAGGCAGTAGAGAAAGAGAATGAGAGGGAGAGAGATACGAGAGAGAAGAGGGAGTCAGTGGAACTAAGAACAGAAGCAGGCGGAGGGAGCTTTAGAGGGTTTCTGTAGTCGAGGCATTGGCGGAGAGGAATAGATAGGAAGAAACAAGAGCAAGAGCCGCGATATGCAAAAAGTTCTTTCTAGGAGAGAAATTGAGAAGAAGCAAAGGAGATAGAGGAAATGGAAATAGTAGATGCGGATATGGAGAAGACGTGAAATGGCAGTCTGAGCAGAGGATCGATTTGGTAAAAGGAAGAAAGAGTACATGGTGCGACAGGGCAGATGATTTCAACCGGAGGAGGAAGAGCGGCGCCGATTACGAAGAAGCTGACGATGAGGCAAGTGAAATGTGTGCAAGATCTTCAAACGTTACTGGAAGGGAAACAGGATCTCATCTGCAGGTATCATACGCACGAGCTCGAGGCGCATCAGATTGGCTCGATCTTGCTGCAGCAGATCAATGCACCGAGGCAAACGGTCTGGTCGATTGTGAGGAGGTTTGAAAGGCCGCAAGCGTACAAGAGATTCCTGCAATCGTGTAACATAGTCGAAGGCGATGGGGGCGTAGGGAGCATCCGAGAAGTGCATTTGGTGTCTGGGCTTCCGGCAACTTCCAGCATCGAGCGCCTGGAGATCCTTGACGACGACCAACATATCTTCAGCTTCAGAGTGCTGGGCGGCAGACATCGCTTGCAAAACTACTGGTCAGTGACTTCTTTGCATGAGTACGAAGTGAGCGGCAGGCCTGGGACTCTGGTTCTGGAGTCGTATGTCGTGGATGTTCCCGATGGGAATACGAGGGAGGAGACTCACATGTTTACAGATACTGTTGTGAGGTGCAATCTGAAGTCATTAGCTCAAGTTGCAGAGCAGCTTGCTCTGCAGGAAGATACAAATCGCCTTTCGATGTCAGGCGGCGGGTCGGAGACGGATTGCAATAGAAGAGTGGAGATGTAGCCATAGCCTTATAAGCATCCCTGCTTTCGGATCCGCGATGCCGTTCTTCTTCTAGTGCATTTCTCTCGTCAAGGGTGAATAGGGTTTGCTGTTTCATGCTTGCAAAACCCTGGAAAGATCGCACCTTTGCATACCCTAGGAGTGTTGGATACCCAGATGGCTTCATCTGGGAACCAGCAGGGGTAAGCAAAAAATCTCTGGAAGCCAAATCTGATGGGAGAATACAAAAAAGAGCTGCTGGTTTAGTCAAGAGTTGGATGGGAGTTCCAGGCAGTGGGTGGAAAGACTGTTGCTTTGATTTTTTTGGTGGGAGTAGTTGGTTGGGTGTTGTGTCCATCTCTTTTCTTTGTAAATGAAAGCAACATCATGTCATGAGAGCAGATCAGCTTTTCAAGACTTCTGTGACATGATCTCTGCTGCTCCTGCTGCTACGAAGACTGCCATAGCCCCCCTGCCATGTTATATTACACTGTAGTGAATGGAGGATAGCAAAGCTTGTTTTCTTCTTGGGATATCAAGCTGCTGCTGTACTGACTGTGACTGTTTTACCCTATTTTTGTGCTGCAATGATTTTGCAGGAAATGTGAAGTATTTTTTTAGTAGTACTCTGCATTAGTATATTATAACTGGATTTGTTGTAAGACACTTGCCGTATGATAATGCCTACCATCTGTGTGGGGCTTTATTTGAACACTTGCTCTTGAGGTGTCCAGGTAGCCAGTTAAGCAGATTCTTGATTGGAAAATAGGGGATCTCTTTAATTAATTGCCTGGAAGGCAGCTGTACAGAACTGGTTTTAGATCTCAGTTACCGTTTTCTTGATGAGATTAATAGACTGCAAGACTGTTTGTAAGCGATCGGTGTCCCCTTTCCCCTGTTTTGTTTTCCTGCATGTGTTTTTGTAGTCCTTGCTGTGCCTTTTAATTGCAGGGTAGTCTCCCAGGTCTCTTCCCAAGCTCCAGATCGACCATTGATGCTGGAGTAACCAGCATATCATGTTTTTGTACCCAATTTTCTTTCCACACTAGTGTTTATAGCAGTATCTCTGTTTGAATCATTCAATTATCTCCAAATGCCAAGCATGAATTCTTTTTTAATACTATATATTTACTAACATGCTGAGTTGGACACATTTTTTGGCAGGAGGGTAGCACATGTGTTCTTGACTCATTGGTCATAATTCCTTGTCAATGGGTGGGTCCTAGTATTCTTTGCTTCAGAATGTAGTTTCTGTTTACTTACAGAGGGGCTGGAAGGCTGGGTGTTGTGGATTCAGGGTCTCTCAATGTTACATGCTTTTTCGTGCAACAAGATTTGATTAGAGCCTGAAATGTGGAGAAAACTTCCATGATTTGTGATCACAGTGCATCTGTTAGCAATGCCACTCATACTGTCCTCAGAAGCCTGTGTTCCCTTTTATTTCAAGTCTATGTTTGGGTTCAGCAAGTGGGTTATCTGGTTGATTGCCTGCCCAAATGTTTTTAGGGTATCTTGCAGTGGTCAATGTGTTTGTGGACAGTTTCTTGGGCAAGATTGTTTGCTTGGGTAGTCCCCGAGTACAAGTCTGTCTTTTGGATAGTTTTCCGATGGGCCTACTTTCATCAGCCATAAGTCTTAAACTGCAATGTCACTCCTGACATATTCAGCCGCTTTGGCTCATAATAGACTAGATTACAAGTAAGCTGTAGTTTTCCAACATGGTGCCCACCTACTGTTTGCTCTGTTACAGGTTTCAGGTGATCCTTTACTGCCCTTGAAGATGAATGGTGGCCACTGTTTTTTGTGCAAAACATATGATCACCATTCTGGTCAGAGCTGTGTGCAGATTGCCCTGGAATTTGAAGTCGGTCTATGTCTTGTACCATGTGGAAAATGTTGGTGCTGTCACTAGGACAGGGTTCTGAGGTTCCTAGGGCAGAATGCTTCTAGTAATGCCAACTTTCCAGGACCTGTGTGAATCTTTTTTATCTCCTAGTCAGAAACTGGTACAGTCATGTTTCTGAATGATAATATGAGCTCTGTACATCGGAAGTGGCAGTTTCCTTTTAATTGCCTAAAACTTCCAATTTGTGTTCTTTTGTCTGATGGATTTAGTTGGTGTTTCACAAAATTCTGTGCACACATATCTAGTTTTCTAATAATGTTACTAAATTGTTGCAGATTGGTTTGAGAATCATTAAATATGTTCATTGCATTGTAAGAGCCAGTTTCACTCCATCAATTCAATTGTGTAATTTGTGTTGATCTGTGTGAAGAGTACTTTCTGTGCATCACATGGTTCTATGCTTTCTTTTCTAGTTTAGTAATATAGCTTTCATGTTCAGACAAGCATACAGTTTGTGTCCTGTTTCAGCTGCAACAGGCAGTCACAACTAGTACATGTTGTTCAAGCACTCTGGTGTTTGTCAGATAGAACTCTATTCCTGCCCTAGAGGTAGGAACTTGTGAAGTGCTTCTGCCTCCTCACATGGATAGCTACTTCAACTTCAGGTACTGTCTGTTTCTCTCCCTCTCTTGAGAGATCTCTGACATGTACTTCAACTTCCATGTCTTAGATGTGTAACATGTTTTGCTTTTATGTACTACTTCATCTTCCAGATCTTTGATGTGTACTTCAACTTCCATGTTGTAGAAGCACAACATTTTCCTTCAGCAAATTGGTCATAATGCACTTGGTTCAGCAATTTGTTTTGTAATGCACTTTTTGGCTGTTACATCCCCAGCCTGCCTATTGAATATAGCAGAAGCAAGGAGGATGGCTTATGCATGAGCCTAGAGCTCAAGCTTAGAGCATTGATTTGAACATGGATGAATTTTGTGGATGATAGTGTTGATGTTTATGAATGTTTTTCATCCATTTGGATGAAGTAAATGGATGCATGGTCCAACACATGGATGAAATTTATTCATCTGGAATGAATCCAATGGGGATTGGTATTGAAATATTTACATCAACCTCCATAAGGGTTTCAAATAGGGTGCATTTATCAAAAGGAAGGATAGTTGAGATGATGAATATGTTCAATTTGAAGCAGGCAAGGTGTGGAACACATAAACACATAGAACATGTCTACAACTCATTGAAGGGAATTTGCTTCGATGCATTAAGCTTGCCATGTGTTTCCTTTTTTATCCACGTACATGGACTTAAAAACTGTTTTGTTTTACCATTTGAGAATATGCAAATTTAGAGTGTAAAGCTTCTTGCTCCACATGCATAGGCAAAAATAAAGACAATGGTGAACTATAAGGTAGATTATCCATGATGGACCAAATGGGGCCTCACAAGCCCATGGCTCTCGAATCACCACACAAAAAAATCAATGTTAGCAATAAAAGATTTACATTTGATGACATCAACACAATGACAATAAATACCAAATAGTTTTTATTGCAAATAAGGGACATACTCACAATGAAGGCCTATTGAGGTTCAACCCAAGCTTGCAAGCCACCTTGGGAGTAGGTGGTTCCAATGAGTGTAAAGGAGGTTGGCTAATGGATGGAGTAACCAAAAAGTGCACCACACTTACAACATTTTGTTGTAACGCAAACAAATGTGCAACATACAATGTTTGTTCACCCTCTAGGCCAAACACATGACAACCTAATGCACATGCAAAAATGAAAGTGGCTCCTTCATCACAAATGTGGAAATTGTGCATTGTTTAAATTTCTAAAGAAAGAAATTACGAATCTATCCCATTATTAAAAACAAGGATTCAAAGAAGATTAAAACACAAACCTATCCCAACTATGAAATCCAATATTCGAGAACTTATAGGTGAACATGTTTTGAGTAACATTTGCATGAATGCAAAACTACGACCTTATGCACCCCTCCAAGCTTCTTGTGGAGTCTTCATGGGCAAAACACCATATGGAATGTGATTGTAAATCGTGTCCAACTCTATTGGATTTCGAAGTGGGTCAACTAATTGACTAGATTCTTAAAACTTGAATGATCCCCAAGGCTTGGTCAGGAGATTTGCACAAAAGAACAAAGTTTGTCAAAATAAACCACATCAATCCAATTTGAAATTTCCATAAATGTATCCATGTGATTGACATGGATATAGCCATGGTTTGTGAATAATGGTGTTTGTTGCATTGTTGAATGCATCGTGTTGTTGCAAGAAAACTCTGCCATAAACAAAAGATCCGACCAATTATCCTAATGATAATTAGTTGTACATCATAGATACTACTCAAAGACTTGATTAACCCACTCCGTTTACCCATTTGTTTGGGGATGGTAGGCTGATGACAACTTCACCTTCACACCTAATAGCTCAAAGAATTGTTTCCAAAATTTGGATGCAAATTAAAGTCCACAATCAAAAACGATGTCTTCAGGAAATCCATGATAGAAAAAAACATGATAAAATAATAACTTAATTGTTTTTGCCAGTTTTTGATTTGTTGTAAGGAATAAAATGAACCATTTTCATGAAATGATCCACTGCCATTAGAATGGAATTAAATGAGTTAGATCGTGGAATATCCATGATGAAATCAATGGAGATTGAAGACCATGGTGAAATAGGGACCAATAATGGTTTAAAATGTCCATGAAGGTGATGACAAAGATATTTTGCACGAGCACAAACATCACATGATCCCAAAAATTCCTTCATGAATTTCCAAAGTTGCGGCCATCAATAGTCACAAGACATGAACTCCATGGTCTTGTTCAATCCAAAATGGCCAACAACCAATGTGTCATGTCTCGCTTGGAGAACTTGAAATCGTGTAAGGCCTTATGGTACGTGTAACAATTCATCATGATATAAAAAACCATCACAAACTTGAATTTGTCGAAATCATTAAAAGGGTTATTCCAATGACTTTTAACAAAAACGGCAAAAAAATCATTGAGTAGATCTTCACAAATGTGTTGAAAAAAGGTCTTATCTTTAAGAATTATCAACAATGCTTAAAGTCAAAGGTTTTTGGGTTTGAGAATGGTGTCCCATCATTGATCATAAGTACCATCCCTCTCCTTAAGCATGAGGTACAAGCGATGGGATAACACATCTACTTCCCCTTGTTGTCGTCTTGGACAATAGGTAATCACGAACTAAAATTGAAACAAGGATAATGCCCATTGAGCTTGACATTGATTCAACACACGAGCCATCATGAAATGTAAGGAAATTCTTGTGATAAAAATACACAGTGATTTCATGTTGAGGT
The DNA here is from genome assembly GCA_963921925.1 of Sphagnum tenellum. Lineage (NCBI taxonomy): Eukaryota > Viridiplantae > Streptophyta > Sphagnopsida > Sphagnales > Sphagnaceae > Sphagnum > Sphagnum tenellum. Next base: position 5,512,523 of record OY998143.1, on the reverse strand, counting down.
CCTTCAAATAAATGACACCACTCCTCAAAGGCATCCATGATGGCCAAAACTTCTTTGTCATGAATCTCATAATTAATCTTGACATGAAAAAATTTACGAAAATGGAAACCAACTGGATGAAGAAGATTATCTATTCCAACTTGTGAAAGTGACACCTAATGCAAAATCAAAGGTGTCCATCTCCAATACAAAAGGTTTGGAAGGGTCTACATGAATCAAAAGTGGGGCAATCATGAAAAAGGCCTTCAAATATTGAAATGCACTTTCAGCTTCAACTCTCCAAGAAAAAGGTTGATCCTTCCAAATTAGACGAATAAGAAGAATCACTATCATGGAATAATGGGTAATGGATTGCCAATAGAAATTGGCGAACTCAAAAAAAACATTGAACATCCCAAACAGAAGTTGGGGTAGCCCAATCCACAATGGTTTGAACCTTATGAAAATATATGCAAATGCCATCTCCAAAAATAATATAACCTAAGAATTCCACCTTAAATGAATAGAATCCACACTTTTCCAATTTAACATAAAGACCAACTTTTTAAAACTTTTCCAAAAGAAAATGTACATGGCGCTCATGGTTTATCATGTTCTTTGAAAAATGAAAATGCCATCGATGTTACAAACCACAAAATAATCCAAATATTCACAAAAGACCTCATTCATCATATTTTCAAAATAACATGCGCATTGGTAAAGCTAAAGGGCATCATAATGGTTTTTTGAGTTTACCATTGAGGTATAATCTCACAGTCCCTATTAAAACTGGATGTTTTCGCTTTCCTTTTCTTTTATTCCTTGGGTATTGGTAAAAGTTGTGGCGCATGCTACATATTGAAAACATTTATTTTGACAACCACCAATTATGTGCCTTAGTTCTCCATAATACAAACAAATATTGTTTTGCACGTCAACATTGTTTCTTATGTTTTGTGAATGGTTTAAATCATGTCTTTTCAATTTGCATGGGGTTGTCATTATGTGTAAACACCATATGTTTGGGTTGTAACATGTTAGTGATGGTTCCTAACGTTTCTCTATCACCATTCAAAAAGTTGATTATCACCACACATAGCTTGCGCAATTATTCAATCCAACGTTATGGGATTAAGCATGGTCAATAGAAGGTCCTTCACATCTCCACGAAGTCCAAACCGAACTTAGTTCATGAATGTAGCCTCATCCCATGAAATATCACATGTTAGTTGCTTGAATTCATAAGCATACACATAAACTAGGTGTGAAGCAACTTTTTGTCCCTCTACTCCTGGTTCTATGAGGTGACTATACTTGAAAGTACATATGCTATTGGTGAAAAAAAAATGCAAATGTATTTCTAAATGTTAAATTACGTTTGTAATTGAAACCAAGTAGCTCGCATGTTATGCATCATTTACGATTTAAAATTGATAGACATATTTTCCAAGCTTAATCATTCCAAATCCTAGAATTTTATGTTAAATTTTCATTCATTTAAACCAACTTTTAAAGGTTTAACACCATGTTCAACTTGGCTTTAGACCACCAGTCACTTAAAATATTATTCCTACCACATACATTATCCAAATCTAACTTACTTTAGTTTATTAGAAAGCTACAAGGCGCACCCTCCTACCAAGATCTTAAGCTCTGCAATTAAAATAGTAATAACTAATGCTACCAAACCCAAGAGGGTTTTACGAAGGTAGGAAGTTCAACTTGGTTACAGACCACCAATCACTTGAACTATTATTCCTAACACATATGCTATTCAAATATGGTTTGCCTTAGTTCATTAGAAAGCTAATTACAAGGCGCATCCTCCTACCAAATCCGAAGCTCTGCAATTAAAACAATAATAAGTAATGCTACCAAACCCGAGAAGGTTTTACGAAAGTAGGAAGTTCAACTTGGTTGCAGACCACCAATCACTTTAACTATTATTCCTAACACATATGTTATTCAAATATGGTTTGCCTTAGTTCATTAGAAAGTTAACTACAAGGCGCACCTTGTTACCAAATCCTAAACTTTGTACCAAACTAGTGAAAAGTTGTGTTATTAACTTGAAAAGGTTTGTAAAATTTCTCTAAAATTTCAAGCTCCCAACACTATCCCTACTCAATTCCTTTCTTTCAAAACTACTACAAACATCCAATCTACTTTCTTTCTTTCCACCATTTACGAAGACTAATCATTCTTCTCCCACCAAAAAAGGTTGTGGGAACAAGTATTTTTAAGATTTGAGTCAAAAATTATGTTCAAAAATATAAAGCCCCAAATGATTTGACTTCACCCTTTTAAAAAGAAGGAAAGAAGTGAAGGAAGACCCCAACTCAATGGCCAATTGAAGGAGAAGGAAAAGCAACCTTTCACCTCTTTTCATTTCCCCCCCAACAAATTTTACTTAAACCTTCATTTTTTCCTTTGATATTATGTTTTTACTGTACCGTGGTTTTAAGTTGTTATTTATGCATTTCCTCCCTTTTCCTTGACCTATAAATATGATTGTGCATCTAGATGTCACAAGTCCTCCACACATTCATTGTTGATTTGATTTTGATTGAATATGTCTTTTTTTTTCCTTGAAATTATGGCATTGCATATGGCCACGTCTTACAGGCCTAAAGCTGCACAAGTAAATAAAGGATCGACTCTGAAATCATCTTTAGATTTTACGTTGAGGCAACATCCTCGTGATGAAAACCCCAAACCACGAGAGGTGCGTGCCCATTTTGAAATTGATCCCCCTCGAGCTTGGTATAATCGCATTTCTCTGAACTCTCGCACCTTGATGATTTTGTTATAAGTCGACCCTGCTTTTGGTGATGAACCTGAAACCGTCTATGAAAATTGTTATGAGATTGAAAACACATCCATTTTTGCATGGTCTTTAATTCTTGGTGTTGGACACTATTGTTGGTTGTGTGATCTAATTTGCCAATTGCCTCCTAATAGCAAGGCGGATTACCTAGTTCGCACCATTTGATGCATCTTAAATTTCATGCAGTTATGAATTATCATTATGGCGTGGCCCAGGACTTAACATGTAATTGCAACTCCTTATTGAGCTTCTCCATAATTTAAATAAATGTTTCATTCATTATGAAATTCATATTGCCATTACCACCTTATCCCCATGTTTATTTAATTGTTAATTTATTTCGAATTAATCTTATGCTTAGAAGGCTTGAAGATTATTTTATCTCTATTGAACCTTTCATTAACACCCCCTCACCTACTTCACGAATCTCAAACATCCTTACTATTCACTAAATACTAGAACAAGACCAATGTTTTGTTGCACACCATGAATTTTGGTGTTTAATTCTACCCCCAAGCATCTAGAGATTTCTCACCCCTAATTACGCCATTAAGGTTCTAAAATTATGGTTTACCATCTTTTGTTGGAAAAAAAAAACTAACCCAACACCTTATTCACAAATATCGTACTTTAGAAAAGAAAACACCCCCCCCCCCCTTAAAAATTGAAACTACTGAACATGGCTATGTTTGTATGGCTCACACTAGGCGTGATCCTAAGTGAAAAGTTTGTAACTTGTTTATTATTATATGTTCCTTGTCTAAATCGCTAAAAAAAACATTAAATTCTTTAAGAAATGCTTCAAAATCAAATAGAAGAAGATATTGACATTCCAAAAGATTTACAAACCATGCTAAAGTTATGCTTAATAATAAGGTGCCAGTGAATCCAACTAAGGTCCGATCATCTAGATAACAATGTTATCAGAGTTAAATGATGAAACATACTTGGTTGATGAAACTTCAAAATTTTGAACATGCGCCTTCAAACTTTTCTCACATGTTGATTCGTGGCTCTTTTGAAGTGTTCCCAAATGTTACTAATGTTTGGTTTCCTTATAAATGTGCAATGGACTCATGAAAAGATTGATTTTCTTATTGCATATGCCTAAGGGCAATATTAAAAAATTCCATGTACGAAACTGTTTCTTATCTTAAATGGACATGGCCAAAGAAATATGCAAATCAAAACTTTGACAAAAGGTGGTGGTCCACAATCTGAACAACATGTTCAAAAGGTGGGTAATCCACAACCTTTTGAAAATTCTTATGTTTAAAGTAGAGGGGTGGTCCACACTCAATTTCCACAAAAAAAAAACAAACAAAAAAATTATAATGATGACAAAAATAAAGTTTGATGGGAGTTTGTTCAAACTATCACAAGCATGAAAAACTACAAGAATAGGAACTAAGCTGAAGGCACAACCGAAAAAAAAAAATCACAAGAAACGTAAGCTTAAGTCTAATCCAAAACTAAAAACACAAAGACGCAAGGTAAAAAATAATATATGCTATAAAATGATTCAAATATAACTTTATTTTAATAACATATGAAAATAAAGGTTATGACAAAAAACATTGTACCAAAAAATAATGTTGAACACATTGAAAGTAATTAGAGGTCCTACCTCTATTTATACCCCATTAGGGACCTAGTTCAAAGAAACCTCCATAAAAGATTCCATAGTAATAATTAAAAGGACCATGTGCATGAATGTATAATAATGTACAAGAATAACCACCGAGACCACATGCACAAATATATCATTGTGCAAAACAACATCAATAGTCATGAGGACCACATACACCAATGTAAAATATGCAAAGGTTCAACAATCTTATTTTCTTAATGGTCAAGGAGAGGAATATGCAAAGACATTTAATCCTACATGACCCATAGGATACACCAATGTACTTGCCACAATATTAAAACCAAAAATCCAATGCCTACATACTAATTTGGTGTGTAAGAAATATCAATCTTTTGCAAATACATTGAAATTCGCACAAATGGTAGCTTCTAGGGAATATTTTTACAAACCATCAATTATTGTGAATTTTGAAAGGATTCCATTGGTCACATGCCAAAGTAGTGGCTTTTTACTTTAAAAACCATATTTGTCAAGAAATGGTTTTGACTAAACCCATTGAGAACTAATTTGTAGAAAGCTTGGCCAAGGGGAAGGAAAAGTTAAAAACAAAATTTGATTATACAGCACCGGGTTTGAATTTTGAACACATGAAGGTGACTTGTAAAAGGTTTTTGAAGTTAAAACAAGTGAAATGGCTAAAGATCCATCAATCAAGTTTGGGGTTTCCATAATTATATTAAATTACATTAAATTTTGATTTAGTTTTATTATCTGTTAATATTTCCAATGTCAATGTGACATTTGTGGGCATAGGTGGTTCAAGGCTTAAAATTTGCATGGAGGAAAATTGGGCAAAGTTGAAGGTGTACTAGGTTACCTTTGATTTTCTTGCAAGGGAATAACACCTTTATAATGCTTGAAAAAAAATTCAGGTGCCATCTAAATGTGGTCATGTTGGGCCAACACAAAAAGAGGCACACATTGTACGTGCCAATTTTTCTTTCTTATTTGTGTGGATTGGGGTGAACCTTGTTTATTCACTACACCAAAATGCATTTTAGTTCACATTATATTACCCTAAATTTTTAGTGAATTTGAACATTTTTACCATGGTGAAACTAGTTAAACCCTTAATGAACAGGGACCAGTTGTTACAAACAATGAATTAGTCCACTAATATCAAGTGGATACCAAACCATTTCATTTGTTACTTAGTTAATTAGGCAACATGGAAGTCGATTGAATTCAAATTATTTAATATTTAATATTATTTATAATTTCATGATTTTCGACTTATGAATTATTGACACATGTCATTACCTATGTAAGGTTAAAAACCTAGTGAAGTACATAGGCCATGTAATCAACCTAAGTATGCACCTACTCTAAGGTTGGAAGCAAACACCCCTATCATCAAGCCACCACACTTGTTGTGATAACATGTTCCATTGCATTTTATTTATCAAATACTTCATTTTAAACATTATAAAAACAGAAACATTGAAAATTCATATTTTATTGAGATTTTATTCAAATGAAATGATTAATGTCTAATTTGAATGTTTTTTAATAATGTACATAATTACATTTATTTCCTTTTGAAAATGTAAAATTATTTGAACATTTTTTTTTGAATCTTTATTCAATAACATTTCAATGACCATTTTTTTTTTAAAAATGTTTTATAAATGGATAAAGTTTTTGCTAATATAATAATACTACCAATGTTAGGCTACTTTCAACTATACTAAAGTTATTTTTCATTGTTCTAAATTATTTCACCTTACATTACTTACGGCTATTTATGACTATTTTCAAAATTTTAAAATTTTTTTAAATTATTTCACCCTAGGTTATTTTCAATTATTTTAAGTTGTTTTTTGTTATTCTAAGCTACTTTTGATTATTTTATCTTATTTTTTATTATTTTAGGCTATTTCACATTAAACATTTTTCAATTATTGTAAGTTTTTTAGCTATTGTACGTTATTTATAACTATTTAAAGTTATTATAAGTTATTTCATCTTAGGTTATTTTCAGCTATGTGAAGCTATTGTTAGTTATTTTATTGGTGACTATTGTTGGTTATTCTATTGGTGACTATTGTTGGTTATTTTATTGGTGACTATTGTTGGTTATTTTATTGGTGACTATTGTTGGTTATTCTATTGGTGACTATTGTTGGTTATTCTATTGATGACTATTGTTGGTTATTCTATTGGTGACTATTATTGGTTATTATATTGGTGACTATTATGGTTATTTTATTGATGGCTATTGTTGGTTATTCTATTGATGGTTATTAGTTCCTAATCTATTGATGCCTATATATTTTATTAATGGTTATTTTAATAATAACTATTAGTTGTTATTTTTTAATAAACTATTGTTGAATGTTCTAAATTATATTATCATAGGCTATTGGTAGTTTTTTATTACAAGTTTTTTTTCTAAATTCATAAGCTATTATTGGTTAATTTGAAGTTATTTTACCTTAGGTCATTATATTTTACTTATATTATTTTATATTTTTATACTTTAAAAAAATAATTCATATTAACATAAAGTATAATGACCTTGAATAACCTAAATATAATTTGAAAATAACACAAGGTATTTAAAACAACATAAAAATAAACCTATTTTCTACAATAATTATAATAATGAATTATGTCAACTAGTAGTGAAACACAATGTTTACATAGTGATATTATACTAAATTTAATTTGAACCGAAGTGAAATCACTAAAGTGCAATGATCTTATTTCATTTTTAAAGTCCCATAGTTATTTAGGCTAATGAACTACACCCCACTTTTGTATTAGTGATTATAAATGTACTTTGTAAACAACATAAATGTAATTTAACATGTTGATTTTTGTATGAATTTTTGAAAATTAAAAATTGTGACATGGACAACCAACATTGATCAAAATGCATAATGGGTAAACCCTATGCATAAAAGCCATGATAAGTGCGGATGAGATGAAAGATGGGATAATAATAATGACAACATCCACAACATAGCACAAGGCAAACAATAAAGTGAATTCACCTTATGCAAAGGTAGGTGTGGTTGGTAATCAAATGAAAACAACAAAGAATTTTAAATCTTTTGAATGACCTTGAAAATGTATGTATACAATTTCTATCAGGATCTAATGTGCCTAAATATCTAACCATAACTAATTACCCATGAATAATTTCTTATGCATTTACAACATTTAAAATATGTCAAGTATTAGATGTGCCCATGTCAACATAATAGATGTTTTCTCAAATGTTTAATATGTCTTTAAGTTGCTAAGGATTTTCAAGTATATGAGGATATTCGTGGTCGAATGTTTTTGCCCATTATAATCCAATACCATGTAATCAACTTGAACATGTTTAGTTGTTTCAATGCAAGGCAAGGTGCATTCTTTATGAAAAGTTAAATTAAATTCTATCAAGTCCAAAGTGACCTGCCATTATTAATTTATTTGTTGACCAAAACAACTTAAATGCTAGGGGCTAGGAAAACCCATTGGATATGTGCACAATTTGATATATGAAGGTATATAAAAATTTCATAATCTTAATTTTACATTGCAAGACCCTTTTATCATTTCACAAATTCAAGTAAAGTTCCAAATTTGACTTCCATGCAGGCAAATTCCATAGAAACTTTAATATTTTTTTACCATTGCATGTGTTGGGATCCTCTACATCACAATCTAAAAGTTGGTTGTTGGGAATCTTTGAAATTTGTTCAAATTGATAAAAAAAATGCAATCACTTTATTGTGGTGTTTGGCTAGAGATAAGAAATGTCAATGTCTAAGTGTTCCATTAACATTAGTTATGGACTATATTGTAAAGTTAGGATAGGCATTGTTAACAGGTAGAAATCTTTAAACTTATTAATTCCATAGGCTTCTTAGTGACTATTAGTTACAAGTGGTAGACTTAGCGTCCCTTGCCCAAGGGATGAAGCTATTGGGATTAAGTAGCTCGGGTTAGCAAGTGGTTGGGGTAATTCATTAGATCATCTAAAAGAAATCTAGGAAGGGATTAAAATAGAGGCCCTATTTTCTAAAGGTCAATATGGGCCTTGTGTGGTATGTTGGGAAGAAGGTCTATGAGAAAGGTTGGGGGGATTTGGAATTCATTCAAGACTTTTGGGAGATGTAGAACTCTCACGTAGAAAGTGGAGGAGAGGAATGGAAAAAGAAGTATGTATTTTGTGTGTGATTTTAATGGAAGATGGTTGAAGGACTTGAGTTTCTTATGTTGCATTAATGTTCTGTTAAGTGTGGAAGGTAAAATTGTTTAAGTGATAAAAGTAGGATGCTTCCTCAAACTAATATCTCTGTATTTCTTCTAGGACGGATAGTATGGGGCTGGCCATTAGGTAATATTTGAAGCCCTAAGTTATTAACTACCACAGAAGGGTAGCAACTAGTCCGTGGTGGTGGAAATTAGGGTTAATAGACCAACAAGTTACCTCCTATAGTTGGAAAGTGATGTGGTAAGGAATAGGCAGGAGCTATAGAGGGACAACAATTTGTTGCAAACAATAAAGTGCAAAGGAGGGACTTTGAAGGTTGCAAATGGCAAACAAAACCACTAGAAAACATGTAGCATGGGAAAGGGAGGACAATAATGTTAGAAAGGTTTGTAGACCCCCTAAGTAGTAGACGTTGAAGGTACTACATACCCAAAGAAAGTAACTATTTTCATGTTTTCCTTCTTTTTCATCTTGCCCTTTCTACATGCTACCTTCAATTCCTTGGATTTTAAAATTGATATGAGGGTAGGTTTGGTTATAACTATCATACCCTTACCTTTTCCATTTCCACTTGTATGACCTCTTGCTTATGACTTGAATAATTGTAGTAAAATAAGGTAATGAGGGTAGTTTTTTTTGGTGGAATAACAAGGTGTTAGCTTTACCCCCCTAGAGGATAGTAATGATCAGGGGCCACATTTTCACCTTAATAGGCATATTGTGCGTCAAAACTTGATGCCTTTTTTAAACTTTTAACTCTAAAGGTGAATATTGGGTCGAAAGGAATACATTTAAAAATATATCAAAGTTTCCTAATGATTAAAAATTTGAAAACCTATTTGCAGGACCCAAAAATTATTAACACTAAGGCAATGAAGGAACCAAAGTTGACAAGCTTGAAGGTAAGAATGCCCTTTGCAAGGATGAACTTATGCCTTTTTATTGGACATTAAACTAAAATTTAACTTTGAACATTGGGTTGTAGGATTGGGAAGCTCTAGATCTTAATACAACCAATGCATCAATGGTTCTAATAAGCTTGTTCAACCTAAAGCTATTGTAGGTTATACTTTGATTGCTCTATACATTGTGTAGTTTTGAATAACTAATATTGGAAATAAGCCTTAGTTGGTGGTCACTTTAACTATGATGATTTCATTGTAAGACCTAACAGTTCCCATACCCAACGCAACTAAAACACTAGAGTTGACAACTTCCAAATAAGGGTTTAGATTATATATTTTGCAATGTTAAATTTATGCATACACTCAAAGACATTAATCTAAAATCCAATGTTGAAGGATGGTTTGCAAGAACCAAAGGCTGTCAAAACAACCATGAAATCAACCTATCCATCTAATTCCTTGAAGTGTAATGCAATGTAGGTAGTTAGTTTTTTTTATCTCATGGTTTAAGGTTGGCGGTTGCTATTCATTTGCCACTTAGTATTGGAAATATTTCTTTTAAAGTGCATTATTTTTATAGTAAGTTTAGTTGGCCCTTACAATCTTCTTTAGGTTGTGATGGGTTTAAACTCTAAACCGCTTAACCTATCAATCAAATTTTTATGTTGTTGGTGAAGTAATGATAGCCATGACCATGTCATAGTCTATCCATTTGTAGGTCAACTTAGACCATGCCATGATTTGATGGTGATGTGTTTTGTTGAATAACATGTGTAGATTTGCATGTGTAGAAAATTGTCTTGATTATAATGTTAATACCATGGATCTAGCAAGTGCAAACATTACATATGTTTTTGTTGTTAATACATTGTGCTCGAACTTGGCAATTATCAAACTTTGTATTTTTTTGAACTAAACAAGGTTTTTTACTAATGATCATAACTATTATTATGCATTCAAGTTAGATGTTTATGTACAAAGAATCAATATGTGGTCAATAATAAATTGCATTATGAAATTTGGATTTATGTAAGCTTGCAAATGGTTTGATCAATTGTCTGGATGTATAAAAAACAAATGCCAAATAGCCACGTGCATTAACATAGATGATAAGTAAATATATGAATGCTTATGGTTTAGTCATATAAATAATTACAAATGATTAGTCAAATGACAACTTGAAGTATTAAGAATAATCTAGTCAATTTTGGACCATCCATGTGTCAACAAGTAATTAGTTATTAAACATTTAGTATTTAATATAATATATTGGGAGCCAACAACCAAGATTTCACGATATGATATAGTAATATGTTTAGATCTTCTTTCCCCACTATAATGATGATGACCATGATAACATATGGCATATAGTACTAAGGAAAATAAACAACACATGGAATAAGCCACATGTCCAATTTTACTACATAGTCATCTAATAATAAATGAATTATATTACCACAAATTGAGTAATATGGGAAATAATATGAAGCATGTTTCGACATAATGTTTGTAGTTAACGTTGCATGGGCATTTAAATGAGGTTCATTTTTGTGATGTCTTTAGAAGCCCAAATTTGCTTGTTATGAAATTAGATTTATTTTTTATGTGTCTCATTTATCAAACCCTAAATCTTCCTTGCACATCATAGGAAAATTATAATATTCTTGATAACTTATTCCCCTTTAGATTGACTTTTATGACTCCAATTCCTCAATCCCACCTCCTTCATGCTTAGTCCACACCATTGTCGTACAATTATTTAAATTTTGTGAAAACCATAGTTGCAGGTTTATTAGAACCCATATATTTAAAGAACTTGAAATCATTAAAAATTTTGGTTTTATTTCAAAGAGCAAGTGTGGTTTTAACAAAAAAATAAATTTTATGAAGGTTCCTTACAAGATTGGTTATTTCCTAACATAGAAAGTAATTATGTACTTTCAAATGGTATTTTAATTTGAAAGACCTTGCCATATAATAGATCCGTGATGGTTAACAACTATTTTTTTGAATTCAAAAACAATTTGCAAGGTGTTTACATTATCAAATAAAATATATATGAATGCAACAAACACATGATAATTATTAACTACGCACATTATGGTTCAATAGAACCCAAATGCATGGAATTCAACAATTTGAAAAGTTGCATGCATAATTTGAAAAGTTTGGGCATCAAATCAAATTTGGAAATCCTAATTGTTATGAGAAATCAATGTGACCAATGGATTGAGTTTTTTACTTGTAGAACAAGAGATTTGTTCAAGGTCCTTAAGGCCCATTTGGGTTGTTGATTTGTATATGACCAATGAACTAGGAGTTATTCAATAACAATTGTAAAAAGAAAAAACATGTGTTTGCTTTAAAGCCCATTTGAGTTATTGATTTGTTGCAATTTCAAATTCTATCAATGATTTTTCTTTATTATAAATATATTTACTTGGTATAATGTGATACTTGTTGAACTTCAAATTTCCCAAACTATGATCAAATTATTATCACATGAATTAAAACTAAATAAAATTACAACTAATCACAAACAAAGACCATTGACAACAAATTCCCTACAAGCTTTGAACTTTAAACTCTAATCTTGATAGAATACAACAAAACCCAAATCACAAACGAAAAGGGATGCACCAAAATTTCATACCTACCCATACATGTAGCCCTTGCGATATGAAAATTATTTTTCATTTGATTGGCGTTAATATACTACATCTACAACTTTTGCTTTTGCTGCCAATTGCATTCAATTCATAATTTTTTGTCTTAGAGGTTTAAAATAACATGGTTGGTTAGTCCATTACTTTGTCTCCACACTAGTATTTGAATTAATGTTATTATTGTGAAATTTGTGTTGTCCTTGATGTAGATATGTTCTAGGCACCTTGTCACACTTGTCATATATAACATTCATTTTGTTGGCCATGCCTTGTAAGGCCCATGTATTGTGTTGAGAATCATTATAAAACATAGTAAATTCAAGGGATTTTGTCGCCTAGAATTCACATTCATCTTTTGACATTTTGCTTTCTCCTCCCACCTTTTCAAATGTGCACCCAGTCCCATGTGACTTTGTCACCAATCCAGAACCCACAAAATTAAATATAAAATTATCTTCACCAAAAAAAGGCACTCATCATACACAAGAATTCATGTAATTTTTTCAAAATGTACAATTTGATTGAAAGCATTCAAATACACATGTCATGATAAGTCTTTTTTTTGGTTTAAAAATTTGCACAAATATAAGAAATAAATATGAAAAAAGAATAATTGATCTTTTTTTAAACATAAAAATCATTAAATTTCCAAAAAAATGAAAATCATGTTGCAACATTTCCTATTCATTTTGGTTTAATAAAAAAATGTAAAATGTTTAGATGGTTTCTTAGAACTTGTCATCATTTAATGTGAGATCCCATTTGGGTTCCTTGTAACTAAATTGTGATGCTAAAAATTGAAAAACCTTATCATGACAATTTTTATAGTTTTACAACAAGTCACAACATGATGATATATATATATACATATATCCCTAACTATGACCAATTTATCAAACAATATTTTGCATCTTTTATATTAAATGAATGGCATGGCCATTGTGTATAACACACCTTGTTATTTCATGTCATAATTTGTGAATTGACTTTGGGATTGTTTTAAGGACATGTACATTGTTTTCTTTAATAATTCATAAAGAATATTTGCATTGAATTGGGAATGATGTTAAAAGCCCGGATGTCTTTGTCTTAATGGAGACAATTTAAAATGTTCAATGTTGTTTAATTTTATAGGGTGTTGTGTTAAGCTTTTGAATGACAGAGGGAAATCAAAACCAAACATAAAAATCACTCTTTTCAAAGGTCTGATAACTATTGTTCCACATTTGTCATCATGTGGTGCTACAATACATATGTTTGAACTGTCATTTAAGGTTTGAAACACACATGGTTAGCTCATTACCTATCAATATCGAAATCTTTAGATTTTTCTTGACCTTTGGAAACCAAATTATATATATGTAACCTTAAAAACACTAATTCATAATCACCTTGAGAATATAACATATACTTCATTTAACTTCAATTATTGAAAATGGTCTTAATTAAATCCCCAAGCACTCAATTATCAATATGTCCAACCATCACATCATTAAGCTCATGGAAAGTTTCAAGTTTGGTTAGTTTGAGTGGATTTGGATTTCAAACTATCGTTGGAAACAATGTGATTTGTGATCTCCTACCTTAATTACGAGCAATGGTGTCAATTAAATCCCCAAGAACTTGAAGAATGATGTGCCTTAGGTCATTATGCTTATGGAAAATTTCAAGTTCAAGGAATAGATCAAGCAAAACTTCACATGGCGCTCGCTACCATTGGTCTACCTATTTCTTATCTTTACTATTTATGTTTTGTTGTTTGGTTGGTAGATTCGTGAAATTGCAAGTCACATTATCTTCTATGCTAGAGGTAGAATTTGACTTTTAAAAGAGGTTTTGCTCCACATGTACTTGACCCAAACATCTTTGGCCCCTAAACTTCCTCATGATGCAAATATTCACTAATTCTATCAACCTCTTACCTAAGGTCATTGAACTTTTCCCATCTCCCTTGCTCCACTTTTCCATCTCAAAATAGCTTTTCACTGTTTCCCCCAATTCTGCAATCTTGTGGAGTCACATAACTTTTCAAATTTCCCCTCCTACACATCTTATTTTACTCATTTGCTTGGATTCATCAATGGATCAAATCACAAATAAGTATCCATAAGAAGATTTAGCCAAATTTGGCTATAAAAAAAAGAAAAAAGAAAAGCATGATATATTCTGGGCTACCCTCTTGGAACCTACTACAGAAATCTAGCAACTTGAATTTTTTTTTTTCCTTTTTGAAATTTGGCAAATTTCCATTGTCTAGTACCTAATTGGAAATCAGATTTTTCAGGTTGAAACATTTTGAAAATTCACCAGAATTTTTTTTCAGAGATCCTAAGTCTTTCAAATGCAAAGGACAAAGTAATAATACTGTGATTATGATTTCACATTGTCAAATCTCATCATTTGACTATTGATGAATACATGACACATCCATAGCTAAGGGGTCATAAGATCTACATGTGGCATATGTTAGATGCCCTAAGTATTTATGATTCATGGCAATGACAACATACATTGAACAACAACCAAGCCAAAAATGGCAGCAACCACCACACCAACTTCAAAGCCAACAGAATTAGGTGGCACAAGCATCCAAATGTGCAGCAGCACCCAAATCCCTTTGATAAGGCAAACTCAACATAAAACAAATAGAGTACCAAAAACAAATACTTAATGCACTTTTAAGTAATGCATCACTTATCCATCCTTCCCAACAACTTTATAATCTACCAACCTTCATGCTCTTCTTCTGCCCTAATTTGTTGGTACAAAAGCAAGGTTGGTAGTTGGTATGGGCCAAAGCATGGTTGAAATGACAAAGTGGTTTTTGTTGTTAATAGGTACAAAACAGTATATAACTGCACACAGGTCAATGGCAAACCACCTGCCCAAAACAAAAACAAAAAATTAAGAAGTAAAGGTTTTCATCTAAGGGTGAGTAAGTGTGACAAAAAAAAATGAGTAGTGTTTTTCCTACCCTAAACTCACATACCCAACCTAAATTTGTTTAAGGGTGATATGTGAGTTTTTCAATGCCAACCTTAATTTTACCCTGAATCAAATTCATGGATAATTCAGAAATTTAGTTCTAGAGTTGCATTAGATCTACCTAGTTCTTTAGCAAAAGAGGAAATTCAATTGGATGGAATAACATTCAAGGGCAAAAGGAAAAGGAAAAAAAAAAAGATACAAAACATGTAGACACCTTTGTTGCCCTCTTTTTAACAAACACATTTATATAATTGAAAGGTTATTCTTAGAACAAAAGTCTCAGGAATATGCAAAGCAAAAGTGATGGGAGCTTTGAAAAACTTTGGCACCCACTTCCAATAGAACGAAATGTTAATGAGGGGTTTATCTATGTACATATGTGAAGCCCTTGACAAAAAAATTTAACATGATGAAGATCTGGTTTAAAAAGATGGAACTTCCCTCCCATCTCTCAGGAGAGAGTTTCAGTTCTTCACAGGGAATTATGCTCGTTCTTCAGGGATTACACATCTTCATTGAGTCTTTATGAAGCATTTCAGGAGCTTTTCATTGAGCAAGCTTTTATGCCATGGCCAAATGGCTTTATGCCCTGGCCACGACATAAAGCTTGCTCAATGAAGGCCATGGGACGAACATATAACTGCACTGCTAACTCAAATCGGTACAATTGTAGAGCAACAACATTGCATTTGTTGAGGTAAATTCTTGGCCAAACACAATGGGCAGGGTGAACTGGCACCCAAGGCCAAGCACAACTAGTGGGCAAAAAAGAAAAAAGAAAATTACAAGAAGACCATACCCCCATGATGGGGAAAAAACATAAAAGCTTTGAAAAGTGGGTACATAGTACATAGTTAGGTTACCCATTTGGAAAGGGGAAGAGAAGAAGATCTTGCTATTGTGAGAGCTCACCAACAACAAACATAATAATTATTAATATCAATCCTCAAAGTGTCATAAAGCTCCTTCCAGAGGACAAAAGAAAATGCCCCTTCCATGAAAAACAAATTAATACTAGATACTACATATGAAGTAGGTAGCCTAAATATAAAGAAACTTCTGAATTATTATTATTATTATTATTATTATGTTCACAGAGAAAGTGGTCTGGTGCCTCTTTTTTTTTTTTGCTTTTTTGGGGATACCATAGTACCTTGGAACCTTAGACACATATTTGTCCAATAATTAATTGAAATTTGAAATTTGAAAATTTGAGAAATAGAATACTCTTGAAATTTCAAATTTTTCCTTCAATTTTTTTTAATATTTGAAAAGAATAATCTTTGAAATTTTCGAAATAAGAGGGCACTCTTTTTCTATTCCCAACTCCTGGAAGGGGGAAAAAAATAACCAACAAATACCTAAAATAAATTAATATAAATGGTGGGGTACCCTACTTGCCTATCCGATTTTGACATCTCAATCCGATGACCTACCGTTTCAAAAAAGAGCAAATACTCCAGGTCCCAAAGCAGGCTCTGTACGCGCAACTGACTCGACTGTAGTTGTGTGTCGCGTTGGCCCAATCACGTGCACTCGTTCTGTTTCCGGATCTGGATACACCAATGAGAGACAAGTGCTGTGTTGAACGGACTTTTTCCGTTCACACCTGCTCCCTCGTCTCTCTCTGGCCACCCCTCCCCTCCCCTCCCCTCCCTTCTTCTCTGTTTCTTATTTCTCGACTCTCAAGATCCTTTCGAAACTCTCGTGTGCTTCGCGCATTGCTTCCGCGCAATTCAATCCCGTCTTCTGCAATTTGTTGCAGACATTTAATACCTATGAGTTCTCCTTCACAAGTCCCTTTCACTTCTCTGTGTGGTTTTGTCTCATCGTCATCATCTCTCGCTCTCTCGATCCATGTAACTTTTGCTTAGTTTCTTCTCTCCATCTTCAAAATTTTCTTTAGGCCAATCACATCTACTTTTTTATTGTTTTTGTTCTGGTATTTCTGTAATGCTTTTGATGATGGCCTAAGAGGAACTAGGGAAAGTAAGGCAAGGCACACCCCCCCCCCCCAAAGCCCGCGAGAAAGTTGTAGACTGACTGCACCCAGTTTATTAGGGTTTTGGAGTCTTGGCCAACCTTTCTTCTTCTACTGCGAAGTATGTGACATGTCTCCGATGTCTGAAAGGAGCATAACTGACTGATTTTCTGTCTTTGAGGACTCGCTTTGCGGTTAGGGATCGACAGTAGTTTGTTTTATCTTTTCCCTTTATTTTTTCTTATTTTTCGGGGTGTGTTTGACGTAGTTGGAGCCTAGTTTATGATTGCATGGTGTAGGTTTGGGTTGGTTGTTGTTGGGGTTTTGAAAAAAAATTGGCCCGAATCAGGGTTTGTGTCGACGCTGGGTTTTTGCGATGGCTGTTTTCCCCAGTGTGTGAGAGTGTGATGGGGGGATCTGGATGTGGTTCAGTATGTTTGCGTTGCATCAATTCTCTGACTGGTGCCTAGAGTTTTTGTTCGAGAAGAAGCCGTGCCTCCTCTTTTGGGTGCTTGGAAGGGTTTGAAGAACCAGGTTTTGGGTGCTCGGGATTTGGATGTGTGAAAATAGGGCATTTTGAGGGTGCCAAAATCAGGTTCTCTGGTGCTGCACAATAGAAGCAAGCACTTATTTCTGCTTGTTTTGTAAATAGGGTGTAGTATTTAGTTGGCCGCAGAGAGCTTAGGGAAGCAATGGAGGATGCAGGGCTTGCCTCAGGGATGCACAGAAGTAATATACCGAGTTCCAGGCGGTTCGGGATGCAGCTCTCGTCAGCCAACTTTCTCCCAGCTCCACTGTCAGCTCTCCTGGAGCTCACTGGGCTTATCAGAGGCCGGTCACAGTACTCCCAGGTGGAAGAAGGTGGGGAAATGGCCAGTGGATCCTTGGGGCAATCCCTTGAGAGCAACAGGGTTGGGGATGGTGGTGCAGAAGTTTCTATCAGGATATTTGGAGGAGGTGAGCCAGAGCAGGCACATGGTGTTGGACCTGCCAATTTAAGGAATGCAGCTGATGGGGCTGCCAGTACATCACAAGGCTCTCCATCCTCTCTTCTTCCAATACGAACTGCTGGTAGTGAGAGCACATCAGGTGTTGCAATCAGCTCTGAGGACAGCAGTGAGGCAGCACAGACAGCAGGGGCTTCAGCAAATACCGGGCGGGATGCAGGATCCCAGCGGTATGATTTCCAGCAGCTAGCAAGGTGGATTGAACAGGCCTTGCCATTCACCATCTTGCTGTTGATGGTCTTCATTCGACAACATCTGCAAGGTGAATTTTCCTGTCCCTTTTTGCATGTCGATTGCACACAAGCTTTTTTTTTCTGAAAGTGGTTCTGTAACCCAGCAAATGCACAACAGCCAATATGGATGGAGATGCACCGTCTGTCTTCAGCACTGCCTCCTTGAGCTTCAGGTGCTTGAAGGGATGCTCTTAGATAGTGATAGGGCCAGCACCTGAGCAATGGAGACATTCCTTGCTAGGAAGAGGTCCAAATTCTAGGTTGACCATGCTCTTTTACCAAGGATCTGTGTGAGCAGGGCTCATTCATTGTCTGCACCACAAATTGAGAAGCAGGAATAAATTCATTCTATGAAGTTCATGCTTAAACACAGCTTTTGCCCTCAGCTTGATCAAATTGTAGCGTAAATCATTGGTTTTTTTGCCTGTTTGGTTCCGAAGAAAGGATGCAGCCAAAGTTATTTGGTGGAATTCAACATTTTGGATATATGTTCTCTGGACCTTTGTGCTTTTTGGTGGGAGGTTTTTGTAGACTGACCATGACTCTCTAAAGATGACCTAATTCAGGTCTGCCTGTTGTTGAGTCCCAAACACTTGCTCTGCACTGAAATATCTGCCATCCTTGCCATTTCAACACAGGTGTATTTGTGGCTATATATGACTGGGGAATTCAGAAAGCACTACCTCTAGTTCACCTTGTGATTAGTGCCTTCAAATGTGATGGTTTCTTTGGGATTCATGAAAGGTCAAATGATGGGTACAGACTGGTTGTTTGATGGGCAATAATTTTTGAAAGCAGATTTTAGTACACTAGTTAGTGCTGAAGGCTGAGGGTCTGTTCCAGCTACATTCAGTTATGGCTCTAATTATGTGCTATTACGAAGAACACATGCTGACCTGGAGGTCCTGGAATAGCAAATAGTTGGAGATCAACCCCTGATTTCTCCTTGTTGATGCCACAGGTTTTATTGTTTCAGTATGGATCACAGCAGTAATGTTCAAGGCAAATGACTTACTGCGAAAGCAAACTGCATTGAAGGTATCCTCCAAATTTTCCAACTGTCATCTTAAGTTGGTTCAATGAAAGGACTTTAAACATAAGACAATGACCTGCATGTTCTTATGAAGGAGCTGATGTTTTTGAGCATGCAGAATGAAAGAAGACCAATTTTCCTAGTGGCATTGGGCATTGGCCTACTGGTGCACATTGTTGGAGTGTACTGGTGGTATAGTGCAGGGGCATTGTGGCGACCCCTTGTCCTTCTTCCTCCACGCAATATTCCAATGTTCTGGCAAGCCATCTTCATCATTGTAGTCAATGGTAAAATTGTTCACTCTGCTTCAATGTGATTTCAGCCCCACAAAGTCTTCTCTGTTTGTTTTGAAGTAAGGATATCTTATGTATAAGTGTGCCTTTTTCTTACTCCATGTTTCCATGTGTAGATACTGTTGTGAGACAGGCTGCCATGGTGCTGAAGTCCTGGCTTCTTATACATTTCAAGAACAGTCGAGGGCGAAATTATCGCCGCCAGGTCTGGCTAGCCTCACCTTCTGTGTGGATTCTGGTGGTTCACTCAGTAGGTTTTAGGTTTGGGGATGATAAAGTCTACTTGCATTGCATAAGCGAAAACATATTGAATACTTTGGTGGGTGGCAGGCTCAACTGTTGACTCTAGTTGAATATATTCTATTGTTGTATCGTGCCTTGATACCCGCACCAGTCTGGTATCGGTTTTTTTTGAACAAAGAATATGGCAACCTATTCTCAGCACTAACAACAGGCTTATACCTGACATTCAAGCTCACTTCCACATTGGAGAAGGTACTTCGAGAATGCATTGGCTTTCCTATGTTTTTTGCATCCATGTGTAGATATGATATGCAGATGGATGCTTTGGGTAAAATATCTTCAACTCAGGAGTATAAATTGCAGCTATCGTATTGTGATGACAGACCCAAACATTCTTGGCTGCACTTCGAGCATTGTCACGTAGGGAAGTCCAGTATGGCGCCTATGCAACCAGTGAAGAGGTTCGTCTGCTATTCAATTTGTCTTCTCCTGACCTCTGAAATCTTAGAAAATGATAGGTTTAACTCTATAAATTGTTTTACAGGTTACCCATTCCAACATGTTTCCTTTAGTGTCAGAGATGTTTTCTTGACAAAAATCAACATTGATAAATGGCCATGCTGTAAGCTCAGCTTTGCATGGTCATGAACAGGAGTACATATTCAGCAGATTTTCTTTTCATGGTCTGTCTTTCAGCTTAGGGAATCCATCCTGTGGAAATACACAAAAATAATGACTAAAAGTTAGAAGTCTGCTATGGTGGGTGACATGCAGGTGCTTGCAGCAGGAGATATGTGTGCAATCTGCCAAGAGAAGATGCATGCACCAATTTCACTTCGTTGCAAACATGTTTTCTGTGAAGACTGTGTGTCTGAATGGTACGCTATTTGACTGGGTTCTTTCAACCCCTTTTTCATGTAATAACCTGGAGTACATTATGTTTATATTCTTACAGTGCCACCATCAGCATCAAGCCTAGTGCTTTTCCAAGGGGTTGAGGGTTGAACATCCACTTTACACATGATATGTGCCACCACCCTCTGTAGTCATCATCAATACTGAGCATCAAATTGTCAGCTCATCGTACAGAAGTGTGGGAACCTAGGAGCCTTCCTTCTTAGAATGATTTGGCAACTTTCACTCTCTTGGTTAGGGGGATTGGAGGTATCCAATTTAAGAGGGCTGGCCAAAAGGCTGAAAGAACACCATCTTTCTTTGCAATAGCAAAAGGTCATGCTGCTTCTTCTGCAATATTATCTGGAAGCTCAAGCAACCAATTTTAGGAACATTCAGCTAACTTGCATATACGTCCAGAAATTCAGGGTTTTTTCTGTTGCATGCATTTCAGGGTGATTTTTAAGCTCATGGATGGAAGAGTACTTGGGTTCATTCTTCTAGCATGGTCCTTATTCCACTGTGACCTCATTGCTGGGGTATTACTGAAGGCCTGTTCTCTTCATAGTGCAGGCAATTGTGTATGGTTTCTCATGGTGGGATTTACTGTGTTGAATAACAGGTTTGAGAGGGAGCGGACATGTCCTTTGTGCCGGGCTGTAGTTAAATCAGCAGGCCTCCGGTCGTATGGTGATGGTTCAACCAACCTTTTCATCCAACTGTTTTGAGTCCCATGTTGTTGTACAGAGAGCATGATAGCAAGTTGGGTCACCTTGCCAAAACACATGTGAAGGAATGAATGTACTTTACAGTGGTGATTCATGACTCTGCACATGACAGCTTAGGTATTGTCAACCATTAAGACTTGAAGTATGCAGCTCTCAAGAAACGTGATGGTCAGCACTTTATCTAGTCTGGTCATGTTGTGTTGAGACTCTGTGCTCCTTCTTGGGTTTTGTCCAGAAGTACCAGCTTTTCATCCCATGAGAGCAAGAGTTTGAGGATATTTTCATGATGCTTTGTCCAGTTTGGAAGAGTTTTTACTACCAGAAAAATGATCTCATCAAGGAGATCTGGTACATCAAAGGTGGATGTTTATTGGAAATTGATCCATTGAGAGCTTTAATTATTTGGACAAACCATGAACAAATAGTTGTGCATGCAACAGAATTCTGTGATTGCATCAACTATAATTCCATTTGATACCAATTCTTGGATGCATTGAGTATTATTGTAAATTACTAGAATGTGGGGCACTTACCACACTCCAAACTGTGTACCTCCACAATCAATCCCATGGTTCATATGAAGTCACTTGTGCCCCTAATTGTTAAGCCTGAAATTGAAGGGGTTGAATGTTGTTAAAGATGGTTGATTGGGAGATCCAATAGAACGATGGAATTTTCAAATTTGTAGTCTAGGACTATTTGCCAAGTGCAAATGGGCACAACCTTGGAAGGGCATGATGTTTTGACAGTTGTACAAATGCCTTATGCAAATACCGCACT